>PVJL010000114.1:0-346008 GCA_004026885.1 Lyroderma lyra | reverse complement strand
TTTTTTGTTTTTTTTTTTTTTGGTGGGGGGGTAGTTCCCTGCCTGAGAATGGAACCCAGGCTGCAGCTTTGAGAGTGCTGAAGCCTAGCCACTATACCACCAGGGAACTCCCTGGATTTATGTTTTTGATTACTTCTGAATAATCCCCACTTTATTTCGTTGACTATTATTGCAGTCTTATTCTCACTGTTTTTGCCTTCTGAAACTCCATTTACACATGTTAAACCTTTTCATTCTATTCCTTCTGTCCTAACCTTTCATGTTTTTTATGTCCTTGTCTTCCTGTGCTGCACTATGGGTGATTTTCTCAGATCTGTTTTTTATCTAGTTCAGTGAATCTATCAGATTATGGACTTTTGTGCAACTCATAAGAGAATTTGAAATGCAGTATCATCTAGTCATTCTCAAAATGTGATCTGAAGACCCCCAGGGATTCTCAAAATTTTCAGGGTATACATAAGTTTAAAACTATTTTTATGAAAATACTAAGACGATTTACTTCTTTTTATCATCATTCTTTTATGAGGATAGACTAGAATTTTTGAGAGGCCACTTGATGTGTGATATTGCAGTCAGTTAAAGGCAGAAGCAAATATGAGAATCCAGCTATCTTCTATTAGGCCAGATTTTTAAAAATGTAAAATAATTTTATTTCTTTTTACTAATTTTCTTTTCATTGTGGAAAATACAACTATTTTTCATAAAACATAATTTAAAATTTTATAATTTATTTATAACGTGTGATGGACTTATTTAAAAGTAATTATAAAAGAATATACAAGGGCTGTCTGGAAGAAATCCAGCCATAAATGCCTCTTTTTCATATTACATGGCTGGATACTTTCTGGACTGCCCTTGTATATAAAATTTATATTTAAACTTTTTGTTCTTTTTCATTTCTCATATGGTAAATGTGGGTAGATATAAGCCACATACAGAAATGGTACCTGGGGCTCTCAGAAATTTTTAAGAAGGTAAAACGTCCTAAGATCAAAACATTTGACGACCACTGGGGTAGAGAGTGGAGAGTAGGGAGCTATTGAATTATTTTAAGCTAGTAAGGAAGTTGATTGAACTTTGGCATGTTGACTAGTTTTTCAGAGTGAAGGAATAGATTGGAGGAGGTGATTTCATATTATTAGGTTCACTTTGCCATATTATAGGAGAAAGATGGGGACTAGATGGAACTGATTTATTGACTGTGGTTGGGTCTAGAGAACTGGGGACAGATTCTGGAGGAAAAAATGTAGGAGGAAGTTGAAGTTCTAGGATGACTTCTGAAATTTTGGTTTAGGATTATTGCGGTCCATTATGGTACTGTTAATTTAGATTCTTTTTAGAGATTAAAGACTTTTCTTTCATGCTCATATACTAACATAATTAATAATTAGATGTCACTGAAGATTAATATATTAAGTGTGCATTATTCATTGTTGGTAAGCCAGATACAAAATTATAATTTTAGTACTTAATTTATTTGAAGGAAAAGTTGAAAAAGTTTATTCAGCTAATCATTTTTGAGTGCTGTACTAACTGTGGGTGATATTGTGGCAATGAGAGAAACAGAACCTTTCTTGCCTTTTGAATATTTTAAGGAAAAATTGATATGCCTTGAGTGATTTTAATTTTAGTATAGAAAATTTGTAGTCATAGAACCATCAGAGGGTAAAATATTTTGTTTTAGATTTAGGTTTGTTTTTGAGCTGAAATAACTTGAATGATTTAAATACATTATTGAAAAGGAAATAAAAAAACAAAATCACAAACATGTAACTTGTAGATGGATGAAAATGAAGGTAAATTTGTTTGACAGTCTTTGATGTGCTTTAAAAGTTCAAGAACAGAAAAAAAATCATTTCTTGAACTTCTACTGCCTCTATAGCTTCCCATTCAGAAGTAGTAGAAAGAGGACTCTGGGTATCTCTTTGGAAGATAACATTGTTACAAAGCCCTATTTAAATGTATGTGTTTTTTATCATGTCATGTATAAGCTTGAAATTTATGCCACGTGAAAAACACGTGGCATAAAGTGGATGTTGATTAAATAAAAAATACCTCTTTTTAGTTACTGAGAAAGTTTTAATTATTGTTTGATATTTTTGAGGGGTTCTGTTGTTTTATCCTTGGAAAGGATTTTTAAGCTGAGGTATTTTTATTCTCCCATAGCTTTTCTATTTTAGGAAGATGAAAAGTCACATTTGGATTGAGACAAGTAAGGAAGTCTTTTTCATGAAGGACTTTGTAAGAATGTTATGAATGAATTAAACTATGGGATTGTAATAGAAGTGCCAGTACAAACTTAATTGTAGTGTTCAATGTTGTGGCATCATAATTTACATGTCAAATGCTATGATGAGAACAGAAAATGCTGGTTTGAGACTTTGCAGCTTGCTGGTAGTTAGTTACAAGCTCTCTTTTCCTATTTGGCCTTGAACCATCCTGAGGTGTTTATCTGGCATTAAAAATAATGAAGAGCGCAAACTGCAGCTTCTCGTGTTTATTTCTCTTTGGTTCACAAGTTCTGTAGGTTTCTTTTTAATCCAATGGTTCTCTGATTTTTGTTTTAATAATTAAATACTACTAATTTTACCTTGTCCTAAATATTGTTCATTTTGCCAAGATTTTCTTTTTGAAACTTGGATATCTAGTATTTAGAAACTGTACTGAGTCTACATCTGAACCAAGTTTTCCATAGACAGATTATATTAATAGTTTGGTTTTACTAGTCTGACAATTTCTGCCTATTAATTACATGTTTTAGATTAATTACATTTTATATAATTTTTACCATGTAGTCTGACCATTAAGTTTGCGAACTTGCCACTGTGTGCTTACGTTGGCAGCACTGTTCAAACAACTCGGTAAGGTTTTATAACCTTGGTATATCTGTGTTTCACAGCTGTGTTTGTGTTGACATGTGGCGGTGTCTTGCTGAGTGTTATTCATTATTGTTGTTGCATGTTCTTCTGTGCTGTCTCAAGAATGTCGGAGCTTGAATTAGAGCAATGAACAAACATTAAATTTCTTGTTAAACTTGGGAAGAGTGGAAGTGAAATCCGGGACATGTTAGTCCAAGTTTATGGGGATAATGCCATGAAGAAAATGGCAGTGTACAAATGGATTAAATGTTTTTCTTAGGGGAGAGGAAGCGTCATTGATGAAGAGAGGTCAGGGTGGCCAGTAGTGGTCAGAACTGAAGAAACCATTGCAAAAATTTGTTGAACTGTGTGTCAAAATTGTAGGCTGACTGTGAGCAGCAAAGCAGACCAAGTAAACATTGATGGAGAACAGGAAAATCTTAGCTGAAAATTTTGGCGTGAGAAAGGTGTTTGCAAAAATGGTCCCAAAGGACCTCACTGATGAACAAAAGCAAAGGAGAGTCAAAGTTTGCCAAGATCCTTTTGGAGAGACAAGATGTTTTGGACCATGTTATCACTGGTGATGAAACATGGGTGTGGTGTACCAATATGATTCTGAAACAAAGTGTCAAAGTGCACAGTGGAAGTCAGCCAATTCTCCACAACCAAAAAAGCTCTGTCAGTCCAAATCAAGAGTCAAAACGATGTTGCTAACCTTTTTTGATACAAAAAAAGTGATTGTTTATTATGAATTTATACCAATCGGACTAATAGTCAACCAAGTTTACTATTTGTAAGTGCTGAAAAGGCTGCGTGAAAAATTAGACGAGAATGACCTGAACTTTTCACCAACTCATGGCTCTTGCACCATGGCAATGCACCAGCTCACACAGCACTGTCTGTGAGGGAGTTTTTAGCCAGTAAACCAGTGAGTGTATTAGAACACACTTCTTACTCATCTAATATGGCCCCCAATGACTTTTTTCTTTACCTGAAATAAAGGAAATATTGAAAGGAAGACATTTTGATGACATTCAGGACATTAAGGGTAATATGATGGCAGCTCTGATGGCCATTCCAGAAACAGTTCCAAAATTGCTTTGAAGGGTGGATTAGGTCCTGGCATCTGTGCATAGCTTCCCAAAGGAAATACTTCGAAGATGACCATAGAGATAGTCAGCAATGAGGTATCTAGCTCTTTTTCTAGGATGAGTTGTCGAACTTAATTGACAGACCTCGTATGGTTAGGTTTAAGTCTGATGTCTTTTTATTTGTTTTCTAGTTTCCTGTTGAAGTTTTTCCATTTTTTTCTGCCTTTTTTGAGTTAGTTGAGTATATTTTATGATTTCCATTTTATCTTCATTATTGGTTTATTCCCTATACCTCTTTATTTAATTATTTAGTGGTTTTAGGTTGAAAATGTGCATGTTTAACTTATCATAATCTAATTTGAAACAATAACATAACCAGTTTGTGGGTAATGTATTATCCTTTAGTATGCTTATAACAGTATGCTGCTGCTTAAGTTGTACTCTTTCTTAGTTCTGAACATGTTACAAATGATACGTTGTTGTTGTTGTTGTTGTTGCTTTGAGCTGCCAATTTCTAAGAAATTAAAAAGCAAAAAGTGTCTTCGTATTTGCCCACATAGGTATTTTTGGCACTCTTCATTCCTTTATGTAGATCAAAGTTTTCAAAATCTAGCAGCATTTTACTTCAGCTTGAACAACTTCCTTTAATATTTTTTGTAGTCCATTTCATCTTGCTACAAATTTCTACTGTTTTTGTTTGAAAAAGTCTTTGTTGTTTTCCTTGATTAAAAATTCTGATATCTGAATTTAATCTTTGGGATAATTCCCACTTGTCTGCTTATTGCTAGGGGTTTTCTCTTAGCAACTGTATATACTTTGTATTAAAAAGAAATATCAGGAATTGGAATAAGAGAAAGAAGGCCAACTGTTACAAGATGAAAGGATGTTAAGTGAGAGTAATAGTAATAACTTAAAGTAATTGCTTTTGCCTATCTCAAAAATAAAATAGCCAGTTATTTTACCAGCACAATGAGTTTATTTGGGAATAGCAGAGAATTGAAATTTGGAATAAGCAAGTTATGGCAAACCATATGCAATACTGAGGAGACAAAAGGAAGGTTAGCTTCCATTAGGTTTTAGTTGGAAGTTAGAGGGTTGTTTTGGACAAAAGCTCATTAGGGAAGAACAAGAGTTCGAGCTTTATAGCAGTTTCTCAATGTCTATAATCAGTGGTTAGTGCCTTGATGGGGCAGGGAGGGATCTTCCCTTTCTTAAAAGCAGGAGAACATATACTTATGTGAAAAATATCCTCCATTGTCAAAATAATTCTTATTTTCCTTTTGGTTATGTAGTCTGCGAGGGGTGGTATGTGCATGGAAACTCCTCCTTCAGGGACATTTGACTCTTTTTAAAATGAGGTTTCCTTTCTTTTTATACTACCTTTTCTGAACTCTTTCAACACTTTATTAACAAACTCTCTAATATTATTCATTAAAATTTTCACTTTAGATAAGCTGTTTATCCCCATGGCCTTTATTTTTCTCATTTGCTAAATGAGAATGACAGTATCTTGTAACACTTTTGTGATGATTGTAAACAATGAATATAAAGCTTCTTGAATTGTTTGTATCAGCAATAATTATTCAGAATATTTCATAGTATCAAATGTATTTTTTCACTTAAAATATTTCTTTATTATAATATTCTGAAGTTAAGGAGTTTTTTCTTTTTCCACTGTTGCCAACTTTTATCTCCTACAACTGCACAGTGTACGGTATCCTGAGTGTAACAGGTGCTTATCTTTACCATGTACCTACCACCTTCATTCTCCTTTATATCTTTAGGCCCTTATTTATGTTTAGACGTAATAGAATCTTTTCCTTTCTCAGTTTACTCCACATCCACTTATTCTTTAACCCACTATAGTTTGGCTTTTCCCCTCATCACTCTTAATAGAACTACTCTTTCAAACTTCTGTAGTGACCTATTAGTGTTGCTAGTATATCTTAATTTTTGGATTTTAGTTTGAGATGATTATAAATACCATAATATTCAGATTAATTATCTTTTTGGTGAATTAAATTTACCCACATTGTTCAAAGATGGAATAATTTTAAGGAGTGAATCTTGTTTGGTGTTAATGGCTCTTCTGTGCATCTGCATACATAGAGGTGCTAATGATGATCAGTACTCTTTAATTGTGAGCCTAGACTTCAAAAAGAGTTCGACATTTCCTGGCGTGATGTGTTATTTGCATTAACTAGTCTAAATGCACATGCCCTGCCAAATTAGATCTCATTCCCAATTTTAGTAGAACTATTGTTTGCTTTTAAATTGCATTTGTTTTATAGGGAAGATAGGAAATAGCATGGTTAGCTACAAATAAAATATTCTAATATTTACAATGCAAGTGGCAATGCCAAAAAAGGGGGAAAATGTTTTTTAGGGTTCTGTCTATTAAATAGTTCAAATTAATAGGAGGTTTTCATATGTATCAAAAAGAGAAGCCAGTAAGAGATTAACTAGATAGACCTCTAAGAAACAAATAAATTATCAGCATTATACATTTCTTATTTTCAAATGAGACATAGTTAAACTGTTAAATAATATGTGCTCTGAAAAATAAGTTTATTATATATGTTTTAATTTTTTTGAGATATAAGAATATGTTATAGTCATGCATGGCATAATGACATTTTGGTCAGCAACTGACCTCATGTAGTATTATTGTCCTATTAGAATATAATGGAGCCAAAACATTCCTATTGGTTATGTCGTAGCGTAATGCATTACTCACATATTTGTGGTGACACTGGTGTAATAAACCTACTGCCTGCCAGTTGTATAAAAATATAGCAACTATAATAATGTACAGTGCATAATACTTGATAATGATAAAATACTGTATTACTGGTTTATGTTTACTGTACTATACATTTTATCATAATTTTAGACTGTTCTTAAAAAAAAAAATGTTAGCTACAAAAGTGTGCTGGATTATGCCATAGAGCCTAGGTGTGTAGTTGGCTATACCATCTAGGTTTGTGTAAATGTGCTCCGTGGATGTTCACATAAGATCACCTAACAGTGTATTTCTCAGAATGTGTCCCTGTGGTTAAGAGGCACATCACTATGTTCTCTTTTAACAGTTAAAGGTATTCAGATTTTTTTAAGCCCCTGTTTAAAATACCTGCGATATAGGTGGACACTTAAGTAGATGTTAGGGGATTTCAACCATACAATAAACAAGTGTTTTTTATTTAAACAGAAAAAGGTACACTAATTTCTTTTTCTTTCTTTTTCTTTCTTTTTTTTTAGCACACTCATGTGATGGCTCTTTAGGAGCCAAAGTCTCTGTCATAGCTAAAGTGAAATGAATTATTCTAATCTGAATACTGAAGCATTTGTAAATATTCTAATAACAGTTATAGTGTATAATTTAACTCTTAATCTTCAATTTTTTAAAGTCTTTAAAATCTCAGTTCATTTCAATAGTACTATTGAGAATGTACTTAATTGCACTATTGAGAAAATTCTATTGTGCTTTACTGAAAATTTATCTGAAATGAATTCTTTTTTTATACAGGGGTATCCTGAATACTTCCTGAATTTCCCTTTTTTTGGAAATATATATGATTAGAGGATGTTCTCAGTCCTCCCACCCCAACTCCCACACTTATATATCTTTTGTCCAAATTACTTTTCAATCTTATTTTCTTTATAGAGGATGTTCTCAGTCTCCTCTGCCCCCCCCCCCCCCCCCCCCCTTTTTGGAAATATATATGATTAGAGTATGTTCTCAATCCCCCCCTCAACTCCCACACTTATATATCTTCTGTCCAAATTACTTTTCAATCTTATTTTCTTTATCATGTTGGCCAAATTCTGATTCTTACATGTTTAGACTATGCTGTTTTGATAATATACAGCAATTACATATATTATTTCTTTCCAGAAATGTTTATATTTTTCTTTTCTTTTGGCTGCTAGAATTTTCTTCAGCCTGTGTTCTGACACTTACTTTCCTTTCTCTTTTTAAACCTTTACTCTTACTAGAAATTAGTTAAAGGATAAGAGTAGAAATAACTTGTCTCCTTGGGAGTACTTTTGCCAAGCAAAGAATTTATGCTTCCCCCACCCCTGCAGCTGTTTTATAAATTCCTGCATAATTTAGAGATATTTGTGGTCTGATTTTTCTTGTGTTAATAATGGAAACACCAGATTATAAAGCAATTTTAGGTTGAATTGCTTATCCTGTACATTTTCATTAAAACATATGGTTTAAAGTAGGAGTCATCAAATGATGGCCTGTGAGCGTACTGCTTGCCTTTGTAAATGAAGTCTTTTTGAAACATAGCCACTCTTGTTTGTTTATATGTTGTATATGGCTGTTTTCATGTTTCAATGGGCAGTTGCAGAACTGAGAAGTTGAGAAAGAGTCTATATATCTTGCAAACCCTAAATATTTATTGTCTGGCCTTTTACTGAAAAGGTTTGCCTACCCTTGTTTTAATACAATTTAAAATGGTCATTTTAAAATTGACATTTAATTCCATTAAAATTAAAAGATTAAAATGATAAAAAATATTGTACTATCTTTTCTAGATTGATTATTATGATAGGAATTTGCATGTTGGTGATTACGAAAAATTTAGAGAGCCATTAGTCATTTATGTTGAGCACACATTTTCAGCGAGAACAGTAATTGTATATATTTATATCACCTTTATGTAGAAATAGATAATTTAGAAAAGTAAAGTATTACTTAGTTTTAAATTACCAGATACCTTGATTAACTTATACCCAAATAATTTGAGCCCTTAAGTAGATGGAGTCATTTTCTTTAGAGACATGAAGAAAACATTAATAATGACTGATTAGAAATTAAATTATTAGAATATATATGTGTGTTTATGTATGTGTCTGTATGTGTATGTTTATTTTCATGTATAATGTGAGGCAGATGTGTGGCTAACCGGTTCTACCTGTACCATTTGAATGACCTCTTTCACCCACTGATTTATAATGCCACCGCTATCATATTTCAGGTATTCATATATATCTGGGTTTGTTTCTAGGCTCTCTTATGTTCCCTTGGTTTATTTATTTAAATTACTACAGTTCTATAATAAATCATAATTCTGTAGGAGGGGAATTTCTTCTTTACATGTTATGTGTGTGTGTGTGTGTGTGTGTGTGTGTGTGTATAAATAAAATAGATATTATTTATATCTCTGTGAGGATCTTAATGCATATATTTTAAAATATTTTAAGGCTTTCTAGAAGATGAGTTTTACTATGACTGAATTTCATTGATTTCTTTGGCTATCCTGGCATTAGATTTATGTGCTTTAGAATAGTGGTTTGTCAGGTATTTTGAGTAGGAGGATCACTGTCTCTTTATTTTACCATCTTTTCTCTCTCTCTCAGGCCCTTTTGTTCCTCCCTGCTTGTCTAGTAGTTTTACAGTCACTTCCTCTGGTCTCTAGTCTAGCACCAGGTCTTATTTGGACAGTTCAGGTCTCTTGCTTTGTTGTTACTAGATGATACAGAATTACTTGTCTCAGTATTTGTTTGTGAGATTTGTTTCTGATTCCCTTGCCATACAGTTTCATGATAAGTCCAGGCAGCAGTTGGCAGCAGTTCTTTTTGGCTTCCTTTCAAGAGTTTGGGGTTTTACTAGTCTTCTTTATTTGTCACCTGCCTCTGCCAGCTTTTGCAGCTAGAGCATAGTCATGTCTCTTCTTCTTCAGTCTGACTGATTGCTTTGGGCCTAGCTCAAATTTTCTTTCTAGCTCAAACTTTGTTAGTCTCCCCTCCCCAGTGTTTCTAGTTATCTAGTCTGCTGTATTTTCAGAAGCATAAAATTCTTATCTTTCTTTTTATTGGAAATCTAGTAACTTCAATAATCACTTCTGTGTGGACAAATCTCAAATCTTTAAACTGATTGCTGTTTTGATCTTTACTAGTATAATACATGTTCACTTCCCTTATGGCCAGATATGTTGGTATGATGTGTCACATATCTAAAATTAACTATTTTACTTGAAAAATCATTTTAAAAAATAGGACATTTCCTGGGTAGTCTCCTATATGATTCATGGTCAAGCATCTCTCTTTCTAACCTAATCATTTTATTAAACAATCATTTTAATTTAATAAGTTTGGGGTGACATTGATCAGTAAAATTATAATAGGTTTCAAGTGTACATTGCATTGTGTGTTCACCATCCAGAGTCAGTTCTCCTTCTATCACCATATATTTGACCCCATTTTACCACGTCTAAACCCTCACCCCTTACCCTCTGGTAACCACTAAACTGTTGTCTGCGTTTATGAGTTTTTGTTTCTTTGACTTTTTTGTTTGTTGCTTTCGGTTTTATATCCCACTTATGAGTGAAGTCATATGGTTCTTGAAGATGTGGTACATATACACAATGAAATATTACTTGGCAATAGAAAAAATGAAATACTGTCATTAATCCTGAACTTTTCAAAGCTCATTAACATCATTTTTGTGGGAATCATCAAAATGGCGGCATGAGACTCTTGAAACCGCTCCTGAAAAATACAACAGACAAAAAAACCAAAAATCCGACCAGAGAATCCCTAAGTGGTGCTGAGAGAACCACTCATCACAAGAAAATACCTAGAGGTCAGGAAAGGGAAGCCAGCAAGAGAGAGGGGAAGGGGGCAGATGGGGCCCCTGAGCCCAGCAAAAAAGGAAGTGACCTGGGAGCCTGGGAACACTGGCCGAAACACAACATGACCTCGAGCAGGTTGGAAGCAGCAAGCTGACAAGGGTTGAGGTGCAGATGGCTGAGGAGGGAGTAATCCTGGGTGAGGTAGGGCCTGAACATACGGCCTTGGGTGAATTAGGGTCTGAGCAGAGGTGCTTTACACAGTGCTTTACATGGCCCTGGGCAGGCTTGGCGCGCAGTTGGAATGCTCATGTAGGCAGAGCCAGGAGCTGAGGACCACAGAAGTGCTGACATGCCACAGGACGGCCCTGGGCTAGCTGGAGACTGAGAGCCAGGGGCCATGGAAATGTTGACCAGGAAAGGACACAATTCTGGGTGACGTGTGGGCTTCGGAGATGGGAGAAAGACAGAGCCAAGGCGTGCACCCTCTGCTGCCCTTTCTGCTCTTCACGGGGAGATGGGCTTGGGTTGCGGCTGTACCCAGTGCCCAGGACAGCGTGCGATCTCGGCTCACTCACCACTTCCAATCAGCACTGCCTTCACAGCCAGGCAAAACCCAGGGACACACAGCCTTGCTCTTCCCCTGACTCTCTTCCAAGCCTCCACCTAGAACCTGCAGTGAGCTGCAAAAAAGGAACTACTATTATGTGGTGCCGTAAACAAGGCTACCCTTGCCCTTTTCCCAAGAAACCCTGGCCCCACCCTTCCAGCTGAAATTGGCAGGGGGATTCAGGGAGACTGCAACACACGTGCGCAACACCAGCCTACAACTGGGATTCCAGAAGCATAGAATACCATCGCTTCATCCTTCCAAAGAAGATATGCACTAAGACCAAGGTGACTGGATTAAAGTAGAGAAGCCCACCTCCCAGGGAGTCCCCCAGTTTGAGAAGACTGAATGAATAGACAAGGGGAAATACTGTAAGACACAGCAGCGACACCAACTGGCAAGTGAAAGAAAGACGTCTTCATATTTGCCAGGGGAGAAGTTCTTATGCCCCGGAAGAGAACAGTGAGTACCTTAGGGAACAAAGCTGCATAGAAAATTAAAAAAATAAAAACTCTCCAGAAAAGGAAATGGAAAATATGATCTAAGTGACTCAATTTAAGACTACGATTCTAAAAACACTCATAGAAATAAAAGAAAATTGGCAGAGCACACAGAGGGAGCTAAATAATCTCAGAAAGGAAATCTGTAAACAATGTTTTAACAAAAAAGTTGAAACTTAGAAAAGCCAAATAGAAATTCTGGAGATAATCAATCCAATAAAAAAATGAAAAATGAATTAGCTAGCATAGAAAGCCGGGCCAACCAGATGGAGGAAAGAATTAGTGATATGGAAGATAGGAATATGGAATTGTCATAGAAGGAAGATGAAAGAGTCAAAAGACATGAAAGAATTGTACAAGAAATATCTGACACCATTAGAAAGAGCAATATAAGAATAATAGGAGTGCCAGAATGGGCAGAGCAGAGATCCACAGAGAGGTTACTCAAACAAATAGTAGATGAGAACTTTCCAAACCTTTGAAAAGAACTGGAACCCCAAATTTAAGAACAAAACAGGATCCAATGGAATACTACTCAGCCATAAGAAAAGATGAAATAGGACCATTTGTGACAAATGAATGGACCTTGAGATCTTCATACTAAGTGAAATAAGCCAGCTAGAAAAACAAAAACAAAAACAACTACACGATTCCACCCATATATGGAACATGAAATTGAAAGCAGCAAAGAACAAAAACTCATGGACACAATCAATAGTTTAGTGTTTACCTGATGGTAAGGGGTGAGCAGAGAGGGCAGTGGGGGAGAAGGGATGGAACCTTAAATATATGGTGATAGAAGGAGAACGGACTCTGGGTGATGAACACATAACACAACATTAGACATTGTATAGTAGAATTGTACACCTCGAACCTATGTAAGTTTTACTAACAAATGTCACCCCAATAACTTCAACAATGAAAAAAAAAACACCAAAAGAACCAAAAGAAGAAAAACAAAAAATAAAAAAGCCTATTGCTTTGCAAAGTCAGAGCAGGTATAAAAGAGCATGTTTTATTTTCTTCAGAGACTGAGAAGATGGTGGTGTTATTGACTGAAGTGGGATGTGATGGGGGAGAATGGGTTCTGGGAAAGGAACTGAGTTAGTTGTAGAGTTTATGAGTTTTGTTTTAAACATGTTGAATTTGAGTTCCTATCATTTAAAGAATTCTCATGGCTATTTCCCTCATCATTTAATTTCTATACATTTATAGTAATCTGTCAATTGTTGCTATCTCTGCTTTTGCTTTCTGTCACATAACCAGAAAATTCTTTTCTCTGAATGAAGTACTTCATTTTTTATCCTCCCACTTGTCAGTTTTATTTGCTTGCCACTATGTAGAATAAAGCTTAAATTTTTTGAAATGATACAGAACCAATGGTAGAGACCACTCTTTTTATAGCCTAATATTTCATTGCTCTCTATTTTACCTAAATTGGACTAATTTTCTTTTCAATAAGACACATGCTTTCTACCTTTGTTCTACTCCCACCCCCTCTTTTTTTTCCTTCAGGGCACAGTCTTTTCAAACCTCAGGGTTTTTGAGATATTTTCCTGACTGCTCAAGCTCACTATGATCTCTTCCTTCCCAGAATATATGGTACTCGATACTGTACTGTTTAGGTAGGCTTTTCTAATAGGATGGCAATGGAAAAATGTGGTTAGAGTTATTCCATTTAATAACAGTGTGATTTTGAACTGTTTACCTAATCTCTTTATGCCTTAGTTTCCTCTTTAAATGGGGACACACTCATGCACGTCTAATTCATAGGGTTGCTAAGAGGATTAAAAGATATGAATGTAATATAATTGATAGCAGTAGGTGATATGTTGGGAGTGCCATACATACAAAATTTTGTTTATTTTGTCTTTTGTTTTTCCCTCCCTGACATTCTGCTTCCGTCCCCTTCTCCCTGTTTTCCCATCTTTATTTCAAGTTTAGTTTTACAGGAAGGACTTGTCAGTTAGACAGATCTCGGTGTTCATCCAAGCTCTCTCATTTCCTATGTTTTTGGCCTTGGAAACTCTTATGCCTTAATTTTCTCATCCTTAAAGATACTTGTGGCATGACACAGATAAGTGCTCAATAAAGGTCACTGTTGTTTCTTTGTGACATATGTAATTGTTGACTAATATAAATTGCTCTTAATCTTTTTATGCATGTAATTCCTGAGATAGGTACATGAAGTACCCAGATTTAAAAAGGGTACTACCTATTTAAACTACTTACTTTCTCTAAAAGTGCCTAATGCATACTTTCCTTTGACCAGGTATTTCTTGTTGACAGAAGTTACCTGTAAAATAAACGAAGTACAGTTTTATTTGTCTGGTCAAGCACCCAATTCCCTCTAGTGAATCCATGCTAAAATTTGGTAATAGGATGTGGCTTAGGCCAGAATGCCTCAGTGTATATACTTTTGTTCTTTTCTTGCTTTATTTGGCCTAATTTACCTTCCAGATCTAAGAATGGATCTAACCATTTCAATCACACAGTTAGTTGTAAAAGAGGGAGGAGGAAAGTTTAACAATATGATGTACAGCTACTGATGGGAAGGAAAGGGATATCATAGATAATAATAAAGAACAAATTTTCCCCAATGTGTTTCTATGAGCTGGCATAGTTTGATTATTCTATACCTGGAGCAGTATCATGGGTCAGGTGACTACGTGTGTGAAAAGAAACCAGAGGAGAGATGGCTAATGCTTGTGTCTTCTGGGGAAAATGGCCCTGGTCCTGTTACTGAGAAGCATGGATTTCAGAGATGGAAAGGTGGTATCACCACACAGGTGTGTATAGTTAGTACAGTGATCCTTTTCATCATTAAAATGTAGCCTAATGAATGTTCAACTTTGGCCTGTCAGGTTAGTCCTTTTGGGAGGATCAAGTAAAAGAAAGCAAGGGAGTGTTAACTCTTCTCTTCTTCTCCAGCCTATGGTAACCCTTGATGGGAGAGAAGATGGAAGCAGTGTAAGTGGGCAAAAGTTGATGTGTTAAGAGATTGAGGGCATATATGTTCCTCTTTTACTTAAGAGTACTTGGCATTTTTTTAATGACTGAAATTGTTTATCAGTATTGCCATCAGGGTAGGGGTAAGCCAGGGATTCCCATTTTTATTGTGAAAGGAAGTGAATGTATTTTCCCTGGCTCTCTCTTGTTCTCCAAGTGTGTACCTCTACTTTGGTGACTTTATTTGGCTCTGACTTTCTGAGCTACAGTGTTACTCTTAGACATTTTTTATTGCATCTGACAATTGCCATTGCACTTGCTACTGAAGAGGATATAGAGGTGACCATCCCCAAGAGGTTTGTATCAGCTCATTTCTTAGGCCCTCACACTCTGTTTCGGGAAGGAGCTTTTGATGATCAGAGCTGCCAAGTAAGCCTTAATTTTTCTGTTGGCCAGGTTTGGTGCCTCCAGGCTGAAGAGCACAAAGCACATTGCTTTAGTTCCACCTTTCAGTTTCAGCTCTTTCTTGCATTGTAACAACCTCTGTTTTTAAACAAGGACTTGGAATGATTCATTCACCTGTTTTAAAGTTTGTCCTTAATGTGATTCATACCATTGTGAATCTGGGAGTTGATGGTTCTTGAGTTTTAATTGACTAGCCCTATGACGGTTAGGGTGAAAAGAATGGTACATGATCTTGTGATCTGTCCTTATGAAAGTAATGAATCTATTTACATACAGTGTTTGCCACATTTTCCCTCTCTTAGGAACTTTTGGAAGGAAATGACATTCTTGCTTGTTTCATGAGGAGCAAAGGGCAGTATTTTCAGAAATAGCTATGTGGTCCCCAAGAGAAAACATTCTTTTGCCATGAAATATACTTACTAGACATTTTGGAAAAATTGCAACGTAAATAAAAAAGATATAACTGTAATGCTTTTGGGGTTAAAAATTATCTCAAAACATTTGAGCTAGTATACTTGAGAACAGAGTTTCTTTTATTAGAATTAGAGACTTTCAGTGAAGTAAAATGTGTAATAGTCTAATGTGATGCATAGTGGTTAAAAGCAGATGAATTCAGACTAATGATGGAAGTACTTCCAGTTTTAATACTAAATATTCTAATTCGTGTTTTGCTTTATTTTTTTACTTAATTTAATTAGGTCAAGATTGAATGGAAACTGACTTGTAATTAATACAATTAAAATGTAATTGAAATGAAAACAAGTTCAAATTATCAAAAGGATTATTTTCTAATTATACTGTATATGCAACCATAATTTCCTAACCATGGTTAAGAAGGAACTGTTAGGTAATGTTTGTTTCATAGTATATATTCTTATGAGTACCATTATTAATGCTCATTTTTAAAGCACACTAAGATTTCGGGTTTATTATAATTTTGTTTAAACAAAGTTATTTAGTTTGTTTTTCTTTTGAATTAAAAAAGCATGTAGTTTGTAGGGAAGCTTTATTCACTATGTGTCTTTTCAAAACTATTTGAAAATTCATTTAGCCTATGTGCTTTACTCTTTTTGCTGCTAATAATTTTTAAAAATAAAATAAAAATAACTTGTTCTTTCTTCTTCTTTGAAATGTTTGTCATCTTGTGCATGCCAGATTTATTGGACTACAGTACTTTTAGTGCATTTTGGCTGCAATGTTTATTATGACATCACTGTAATCTATATACAGTGTGTGATTTCAGATGGTTTGAGTGTTAAATATTTTTATAATTATGCTAGTTTTGGCAGTTCACTTGGAACTTTTTCACATCTCTTTAATGAACATGTTTTACTTCTGGTCTTTTGAGACAACCATATGTTTCAAAAATTAATAGTCTGCTTTTAATGTTAACATTGTATAGAAGTGTAAGACTGCAGACATTTTTAAGGATGTAAGTTGAACTAAAAGTAATTATAGTAAGGTTTTATTCACAGTAGTAGTCTTTTAGTATTTAGTGGCTATAACATCCCCCTAAATAACAGATGTCATTACAAAAATTGAATAGTGAAGTTGTTTTGTGCAACATTGTGAAGTTTGTTTTGCATTAACTTAAAATGAGTATAAGTTCATGTGGAAAGTTTCTTTGCTTTTTATGATAGCAGATGTTCTACTTTTTGATTGTATCAAAGTTTTACACAAATTTTTTCTTTTGCTAATTTATTACTAGTATCTGAAGCCATGCTATCTTCTATTATTGAATCATTCTCTTAATATGGTATCAAATACAAGTTTTTGTTTTGTAAATGAGGTCTTGCTGTTCTCATTTGCTTCTTTCTTTAAAATAAATATAGGATGACCACGAAAGCTGTGGTTCTAATTCCACAAACCGTAGTACTACTGAGAATACAACAAAATCATCAGTAAAACCTCGAAGACTTCAGCAGGCTGCTCCCACAGATCCTGATTTACCACCAGGTAATTTTAAATGGGATTGATAAAGCCAAATTTTTAACTGTCATTAATTGTCACAGGTGTTTGTAGAATATACACTTTCAGTGTTCTTTATTGTCATAAAATATTTAGACTATATATGTACATATGCATTTGCTGCATGAATTCAGAACAGATTGAGTCCAGAGCCCTCACAAAATGTCTTTCATTCAAATTTTGATCTCTTTTGCAGCATGTTGTTCCTTAAGTTTCTTTCTTAAATACTCTCCAAGCAAAAACTTGACTCTGATTTTCCACTGATAGTCTCTTTGTTCCCCTCTCTTCTTAGTAAACAGAGGAAAGACACTAAATGGTTTTGAGTTGCTGGAAACTATAAAATTCACTAACAGAACACAGAATTTTGTACCTGGAAGAAACCATCTCTTCTGTTTCCTGAAATTTTTATTTACCTGGAACAGTAGTGACTTAACATAAATTCCTTGATAAATATTTAATGAAGAAAAAAAACACTGATTATGACTTGTTAGCTCTGTGGCTGTAACACATTGCTGCCTTTTTATAGTTAGGAGTTACCACTCGCTTCTCTTTTTGCCCTTCTCTTTTACTCCTGAACGTTTCTAATTCTACTTAGAGCAATGTAATGGTTGTGGAGCTTCCTAAATTTTTTCTTACTAATTAACTCCTTGGGAAAAATCCCTGGTGTACTAAATTAACCTGTAAGTTAAATTAAACTATGACTTGCTCTTATTTATTAATTGGACATTCTCTTTACTCCTCCAAATTTCTGAGTACATATCCTCTCAAAACTTCTTATACCAGCTCATTTTATAGTACTTTTCTACATCGTTCTCCTGGCAAAGAATGGTTGGTTTTAGGTTTAACTTGTTGAGTCTCATTATATTTATCTTCTCCTAACAAAGAACTTGTTTAAGAAAAATTTAAAGCTTCTGTCAGTTTTAAGTTTCACAGATAAAAACCTTCTGTGGGCTAACTTGCATATACTCAAAATAGGTCCCAGACTTTTAATGATTCCTTTTAGAGCCTGTATTAGATTTCACACTGATATTTAGAATTGGGAGAATCAAGTCTATTTTAAGAGCATAAAACATAACCATAACATAAAATATCCTATTTTTAGTGGCATAAGACAGCTATGTTTTACCTGAACTACTTGAGGTAGGTTTGGATTAACATGTGCTTTTCTGCCTTACCTAACAATAGGACTTATATCCTCTTTTATGCTGATATAAATCACAGTTAAAGAGTTGCTTTAGGAAGTAACTGAACTTGTTGGCCAATTGCTGGGAGGCAGAGCAGCTAAACTTAATCTTGCTAAGGGGAAAAAAAAAGATAATTTGGGTAATGGTAAATCATTTTATTTAAAGGTTAACTCATGATTGTTTGAAGACTCATTTCTGATACCCTTAACCTTCTCCGGAACCATATTTTAATGTTATTTCATGGTAGAGATAAATAAATTCTTGCTTTCAAAATTTTCTAAAACAGTTACTTATTTTAGGTTCTGTAGTTACAGTTTTTGAGTTTGAACATTTATATGGATCCAGAGATGCTTATTGAAAAGAATTTTATTGTTTCCAATAAAAAATTATTTATTCTACACCCTGAAGAATGGGTGACTCCCTAGTAGGAAAAGAATGAGTCAATATCTAATATTTTCTTTGCAGTTTCTGTTCTTGATATCTAGGACAGTCTTTTTCAGATTATGGATTCTGACCAGTTAGTGCTTTATGAAAGCACTTTAGAGGAGTAACAGCAAGAATTTAAAAAATATGTGACATAGAATAGGAAACTTGATAGCGTATGGCATGTAGTAAAGGTTAGTAATATTTCAGGAAACTTTTGCATATGTGTGCACTTGTGTTGGGTAATGATGTAATATTTCTTACTGGGAGAGAGGTCAAAAGAGTTTGAATCTGACTGATTTGAAGCATACACATTTTCTTTCAGTTAATGATATATAGGCCAGGACCTTCAATTACTGCTAATAATAACAATTTGAATTGTGGGCTTAGCATATCCTATAAGATAAGCTGATAGTTCTTATTTAGAGACAAAGTTTAAAGATCTCTCTCTCTGTCTCTCTGTCTCTGTCTCCTTCTCCCCCACTCCCCCATCTGCCTCACTTTCTCCCCCGCTTTTCTCCTTTTTTCTGCCCTCTCCCCTCCTCTTCTTCCTCCCTCCCTTCTTCCTTCCCTTGCTTCCTTCCTATCATTCATTCTTTCCTCAGTATTTTCTATACTTTATCTCTGTAAAGTGAGACAACTTCTAAGCTAGATACCTGGATTTTTCAGTTCTGTATTTTCTGAAGTGTACAGCCTTTGGCTTTTATTGAAGGCCATTATAAGAAGCAGCCCTTTGTGGGCTCCTGCATTTTCTCTAAAATGGCTTTACGGAGGCCTGGGTTCAATTCCCAGCCAGGGAACCACCAAAAAAAAAAAAAAAAAAAAAAAAAGGCTTTAGATTAGGTTATGTTTCAAAATATTGTTTTTACAGTAACCATTAAGATATCCAGTGTTTCTATGAGGGCTGTCTAGAAAAAAATCCAGCTATAAATGCCTCTGTTTTTCATATTACATGGCTGGATACTTTCCAGACAACACTCGTATTTTGTTTATCACAGAAAAGGTGATAATTAGACAGTCTTTATTTTGTTTTAATTAGATTGAATTTCAAAATACTGCATAGTGGAGACAGGCTGTTCAGTTCTCTAAACCTTTTAGTATTTAGTATTCCCTAAATCTTTAATATGCTAGAGTAGCTAATTAAAGCCTATCTTTGCCTTCAAAGAATTAACTGCTTAGCATAGGAGACTTTGTAAACTGCTAACTACAGTGCAAATTCAAAACAAAGAGGAACACTAAGGAAGCATAAGTAATATTTTTTGCTTACTAAAAAAAGGAATGGTATGTGCAGGGGTGTGTGGCTTCCAAAATACACATGTAAAACAGAGGGGCAAGGAAAATTGAAATAAAAGGTTTGAAATTGGCGTAACAGACACATACTATCCAAAAATAAATCTGTATTTGTAGCATAAAAGTCAGGCAAAATAAAACTTAAGGCAGAAGAAGCATTAATTGACATACATAATAGAGATACTAAATTATAATAAAAGGTAAAGTTATCCAAAAAAATGACTTTGTACCTAAACCTAACTTTGAAATGTATTAGATCAAGCTGATAAAAATATCCCAAAACTGGATCTTTGGATATCAAAATTAACAATATTGTTTTAGTAGATACATATAAAAGTACACTTAGCAGATAAGACAGTGTACATTGTTTTGATGTACATTCTTTAAGGTAGTCACAGAAGTTATAAACAACTAAATTAGGATAAAAAAGAGAAATAAGTACGAGTATTGACAAAGAGGACACAAAATTATCATTACATGAAGATGATTGTATTTTTTATACAGATAATCCAAAAGATGTAACAGAAAAATCCTGAATACTGATCAGCTAACAAAGTGTAAAAGTTAGCTTTTTTATGTAAATAGTGGTAAAGAGAATAAAATGGTGAAAAATAGTAATTACAATTAGCAATAAAATATATAATGGCATTTTTCATCTATAAAAGTTTTCAAGGATGATATCCTCAACTCACAGAAAATTTCTTAGCTCCTATATGTCTGCAGATATCCAGAATATGCGTCCAATGTATGCATGTCTACAGGTCAAAAAGGAAGTCTTGACAAATTTCGAAGAATCAGTCATACTGACCATCCTCTCTCAACACAATATAATTAAATTGGAATGTAATTACTGATATGTTTGAATATATATACAGTAGAATACTTCTACTGTGTTTATTATTTGTTTTATCTTTATAAGCTCTAATTTTTATTAATTTTTACACTCTCATGCCTACTATTTACTTTTGAGAGTCCTGAAATAACTGCTTCATATACTCTTTCAAAGTTTTATGGCTACTCACAGTGGAAAAGATACAGTGGTGATTACTTTATCTTACCTAGAACCTGTTAACATTTTGCTGTACAACCGTTTAGAGACTGGTGTGGGGGTGTGTGTGTGTGTGCGCGCGCGCGCACTGGTGACACACACACACACATATTTTCTTTTGTAATTTGCTTTTTTAATTTAACATGTTATGAATATGTTTCTAGGACATTAATATTTTTTACATTGTTATTTTACTCATTGACATGTTATTTCATTGTATTTAACTCTTTCATAGTTTATTTAATCATACCTTTATGTTTGATATTTAGGTTATTTTTCATTTTCAGTTTTGTAAAATGCATTAGCAAACATACTGGTAGGTAAATCTTTGCACACACCTCTATGTATTTCCTTAAGACAAATTCTTAATTTATAGAATCAAAATTTATGAGTAATTTTAAGGCTTTAGCATGTGTGGCCAAATTACCCTCTGAAGAATTTGCTAATAGTACTTTTTATTCTAAGCACAATTTTGGTCCAGTGCAGTTTTTTATTATTGAAAAACATTTCTTTGAAACTTTTATACATGAAAAATGTTATTATATATTTTATTGGTAATTGTGATTACTATTTTTCACCATTTTATTCTCTTCACCACTTTATTATGTAGAAAAGCTAATTTTTACATTTTGTTAGCTGATCAGTATTCCGTATTTTTTAGTTATATCTTTTGAAATTTCTGTATAAAAAATACAGTTGTCTTCATGTAATGATAATTTTGTGTCTTCCTTGTCAGTACTTGTACTTAGTTCTCTTCTGTATCCTTGTTTAGTTGTTTAGAATTTCTGTGACTATCTTAAATAATAATACTGATAGTATCCTCAGCTCATAGAAGATTCCTTAGCTCCTTTGGTGACTATCCTAAGTCATCTTGTAGTTATGAAATCTGTTGGATGCTTTTTAAAAAAATCTTTTTAATCCAAGATTAATAAATTTATTTAATTTGTAAGATTGAATTGATGTTTACATTGAGCAAGAAGAAAGCCTGTGCATGAATGCAAAAGCTTAAAACATTTACGTAAATAATCAGATTAATTTTTGTAACCCATAGTTGGCTTCCTTCTCTCCCATTAAAAGAATTTTATTTTTATTGTTAAATTTATTGTGGTGACATTGGTTAGTAAAAATTACATAGGTTTCAGGTGTACAATTCTGTAGTACATTGTCTATGTGTTTATCATCCAGAGTCAGTTTTCTTTCCATCACCATATATTTGAGTCCCTGTCCCTTCTCCCTTCTTGTCCTTACCCCGGTACCCTCAGGTAACTTCTAAAGTATTAGTGGATGCTTTTTAAATTTATGTTTTATTAAATCTCTCTACAGTATTGACAGTAATGAATCCTTTTCTTTCTTTAGCCTTTTCAAAAAGTTTTATTTTGAAATAATTTCAACCTTGCAAAAAAGGCAAAAACATTACAGAGAACTTACTTTTCCCTTTAACCATTTGCGCATAAATTGCCTGTATGATTCTGTGTAACCTCCAAATACATTTTACACCAGAAACTTGATCAGAATATTTTTAGGTACTATAACTAAGTCATCAACTATGGCATTTCTGACTTGAGCAACTTGGCTTCCCAGTGACCATATTAGGATAAATTGATTGCAGATGTTGTCTCTTTGTAACCAAAATTATTTGAACATGCCACTTAATTTAAGAATATCAGAGAAATAAATAAGATATATTCTTTGCCTTCTAAGATTTCATAGTTTAACACATAAGTGTACATAAACATGTATAAATGGCAATAGTAATGTAAGTTCAGGAAAAGTAGTAGGGTTAGCCTCCTTAATATTGATGTGCAGGGTCGGGGACATTGGAGAAGAGAATACAGGGGAGCAGACGTTTATACTGGACCTAAACAAGAAGGGAGAATGGATAAAGAAGGAAGAACATGAGTAAAGTCAGTGAAGATTCATAATTTTTCATTTGACTTTATGAACAAATGTGTATGTGTTTGGAGGAATGGGGATTTGGGGTGGGAGAGATTTGGGTAATGATAGGAATTTCTGGAAAGGTTGACGAGTAACAGGCTCAAAGAGGCATCTAATATGACGTCTTGTAGGTTCTTATCCTCAGAGTGACCTTACATTGACAGATGCTTATGGACTAAATCTGGATTATGGTTATGTCATTTGAACAGATTTACTCCCAAGGAGTCTCTAAATATGGAGTTAATAAGAGTATTAGGTTTGCTGTTTGACACTATCTGTAGGTCACTTAGATGTAACTTGTTATGAGGGATTAAAAAGATAGTGTACAATTTATTCCATTGGTTAGTCATTGTTACTTACATTGGCATTTTATTTTTAATAAGGAAACATAAATAGAAGTAATTCTTTTTAGATATTTGATTATTTTGGCAAATTGGCTTATTCATCTCAACTTGTATGTCAGTTTTATAATGTAAGAGAAAAAATATAAAAAAAAATAGAGGAGAAATCCGTTAGTAGCATTCTGCCAGTTAAAATACTTTTACATGTATAGTATTGTTTCTATTTCTTTGCATTATACATTTTCTCTGGTTCTACTTTGAGAGTTTACTTTTTGTTTGGAAGATAATAAACACTTAAGTGGTTTTTATGAATTCCCTATTGATGACAGGTTTTTCAGGAATAGAAAAACCAATGTTAGTCATGCTTGACTTCTTAGTAACAGGATTTTTATTTTTGTTTTTTAACATCTGTGCTGAATAGTAATAGCATAGGGAACATACATTCTAAGGTTGAGATTTTTGATGTTTAAAATTTCTTTTGGAAGCTTAATTTGTTAAACATTATTTTAGCATCTACTCTCATAAAAGAGTATTACCTTAAGTTTATTGATATTTTAATTTTATAGCATATGATAATTGGCCCTCTAAAAGCTGCTAATAGTTTCCATATACTAGAAAAAATTCAACATAGTTCTTTTTACATTTCTTTCTTATTTGTGTCCGTTGGGAATGAATGAAGGAATTGCTTTTTGCAAACATGTTATGGTTGAATAGACTTAAATAAGATTTCTCCCAGCAGGCTTTAGTGTAGGTGTTAACAATGTCAGTTGCTGAAAGAAGCTGATTCTGTTTTGTCCAGTAAAGTTTTGGTTTAAAGAATACAAACAGGTAGTTATTTCATGAAATAACTAATATTTCAATTAGCTTTTAAATAGGTTTTATAGTGGAAAATGCATTTGAACAAAGTGAGGTTTTTAATCATTCTTTATATCTTTTTTAATGCTATTTATGTTTAGTTTTATATTTTCAGTTAAATTCCTCAATAACATATCTGTATTCACATTTGTGTGAGAAACCTCTGAGAGAAACTTCTGATATTATGGAGTATCCCACAGTAGCATGAAATTAAAAAAAGCTTTTGGACATTCTAGGCAAGCTGAGAAAAAAATGTTCACTAGTTCCTTTAGTTGTTTTGAGTTTAAAAAAAAAAATTTCTGATTCTCTTTTTTATTTTTCCGTGTTCTCATGCTTATATCCATTCTCTTTCCTTCTGTACTTTTTTCTTCTTTGTTGTGTTCTTTTTTTCCTGTTTCTTTAACTCTGTCTATATTTTTTCCTCATTCATATTATCTCTCTTACTCTGTTGTAGTACTATATATTAGTTAGGTGAAAATAGTTGAATCCATTATGATGGGTATGTATCTCCTATAATTTTTCCTCCAAACCTAACTTTTGAATATTTTTATGGGTATTTAAAGTAGGAACACAAGATGATAGCTGGTTCAAAAAGAAGCTTAAAGAAGCCATTCTTCTAATATAGGATATAATTAGCATACAGTAATGGTTTCATCTGGGAAAATAAGTAGGCAGAAACCAAAGTACTTTTATAGGTTAATCATTGAATGGGATCTGGTGTTAGGTTATTAAAAGGTTTCTGATAAATATGATTTTTCTTAGTACATGAACATTTTACTATATATAATATAACTGCTTGGTAATAGTTTTTGTTAGGCTGCATCTGCTACTTAAGTAACTCTGTTACTTTGGCAAGCCTGTTTACCTATCTGAATGTTAGTTTCGTTGCAAAATATGCTAACTAGTACTTAAACTTTCACATACATTAAGCTCAAAAATATTTTAAGAAAAATTATTCTTTTACAGATTTGTGACTAATTGAATTCTTTTTCTATTTTATAGGTTATGTGCAGAGTCTGATTAGACGAGTTGTGAATAATGTAAACATTGTTATAAATAATCTCATACTAAAATATGTTGAAGATGATATTGTTCTCTCAGTCAATATCACTTCTGCAGAATGCTATACTGTAGGTGAATTATGGGATCGTGCCTTCATGGATATTTCTGGTGAGTAAATTTCAAGTGTAATACAGATTTTTCCATTATTGAAATTGTTTTCTTGAATTCTGAACCTTTCTTAGGCCAACTGTTTCTTTGATAAATCTGATGAAAACTTTATGCCTTCAGCCTGGAAAAATGCACATATATAGAATTTAGCCTGCAATTACAGGTTAATACACCCTCAGATTAAGGAATCCCAGACCTGTTTTTTTAATATTTCTAATTTTTATCATTTCTTACCTGTAACATGGCTTGTTTCAAATGTGATGTGTTATATTTTACAATGCTGTGGGTTATAGCAATAAAATTAAATAAATTAAGTTAAAATTTTAGAAGTTTTTGAAGGAGAAAAGGGAGTATGTTGCTTTTATGTAGCTCAATAATAACAAAACTGTATATCTGATTGATTTATATTTTGGGTTCATATATTCCCAAGCACGTTTGGGATTTTTGGATAATCCTGAAGCCTTCTTTAACTATTACATGCTGTATTCTCCCACTGCTTATTTTGAAGGAACTAAATAATAATGTAATTTTAATCCCTGCCATTTATTTATTCCTATTTTATTTTGTTCTACGTGGTAGGTACTGTGCTAAACATTGAAACTATAGCTGTGAAGAAAATACGAGGGCTGTCTGAAAAGTATCTAGCCAAGTAATATGAGAAATAGAAGCATTTATGGCTGGATTTTTTCTGGACCACCCTCAGACATTGCTTCTTACCTTCGTCAGGAGATACATTATTTAAATAAGTAATAACATTTGTTGATATGTGTTCTGATAGGGTAAGAGATGAATATTTTGGAAAATATAATAGGGAAACTATTGGAGCACCTTTTATCTGTGATTTGCTATGGCAAGCATTTGTTAAAAGTACTTGCTCTAAAGTCAGACAGCCTGAGTTTGAGTCCTGGCCCTCCCCCGTAGTATTAGATGTGTGACCTTGGGTGAGTTACTTCACTTTTCTGTTTTTCCATTTCTTCATTTGTAAAATGGGGATAAAAAGGAGTTTCTTATAGAATTATTTGTTAAATACATTAACACACTGAAAGCACTTATATAAAAGTGTCCTTTACATAGTCATTGTTCAGAGAAGGAGCTGTTATTATTATTGTTGTTATTTACATTCATTTTCTCTAATTGTCATAACCTCTCCACAGAATGATGATACCCTTTCTTATTCATTTAGTCATGTATTCATTTAATCATCTTAAGTCCTAGTTGAAGTAAAGGAAAGTGAAATTGAGTTTTAGGATTATTTAATTTGTGTAGGTGAGGCATCTGACTGGTAACTGACAGAATTGGAATGTAGTTTTATTGGTGTGTTCTCCAAGCTCCGGTCTTCATGTTTTAGACATGAGGAAGAATATGGACCTCACAGCTCTGTTGTGAAGCATGAAGAAGAGTGTATGCAAAGGCCCAAGTCTTTAGTTTCTGAAACCTTGTTAATGCCTCCCTCTCAAGAAGTAGTCAGTAAAAAGACCAGAAGAAAAGCAATGGGAAATAGAATGAAAATAAACAGAACTGGATAATGCAGGATTGAATAAACGAGCTGACATTTTAGGGGAAGAGATTTCATTTATAGTTTTAATATAGAAGTAATACAGACAATACTTTGGGAAAGTCTTTATGGTGAATTGCAATGAGTCCTGAATCAGGAATTATGGGATCTTGGTTCACATCTTTCCTCTACCACTAACCTGGTGGAACTTTAGGTGTCATTTCTAAAATGTGAACTATTGTTACTGCCCACCTACCAAGTGTGTTTGTGGAATCAAGTATGACACTACATGAAAGCTCATAATGATGATGATGGTGATAAAGACAGCAAAAATGGTCTCTTCCATTTATTGAGTGCTTGATAACTGCTAGGATGGTGCTGTTTTTTTATGTTAATTATTTTTTTTTATCCTTTCACTTTCTGAGGTAGATAATGTTATTTCCTCTTTTATTATTTTAAAGCAATATTTGATATTTACAAAGGGATTTATGTAATGTATATTTGTTGTAAAACAAGCTAAATAGTACATACCCTCTGAGTAACTAGAACATTAACAGTTTACTCCCCTTCCCTGTGTGATTTTCCCTATCCCATAACCTTGCTTCCTTCTAGAGTTAATTGCTGAATTAAATTTTATCCTTCAGTTGCTTTTAAAAAGTTAAGCTATAAAAAGAAATGAAGTATGATACATGCAATAACATGGATGAACCTTGAGAACATTATGCTAAGTGAAAGAAGCCAGGCACAGAAGATGTATATTATATAATTCCATTTATATAAATTGGCACAATAAGCAAATCTAAATACACAGAAAGTAGATTAGTGATTGTTTAGGGATTGAGGAGGGGACAAGGCAATGAGGGGATTAGAGGGATGATAGCTAAAGGCTACAGAGTTTCTTTTTTGAGGTGATGAAAAAGTTCTAAAATTGATTGTAGTGATGGTTTCACAACTTTATCAGTGTACTAAATATCACTGTTATACGCTTTGTTGATTATGTTATGTGAATTTTACCTCAATAAAGAAAAGTTTTATCATATGTGAATGTGTACATAAGTGATATATTTAGTTACATGCATTTTTGAACTTTGTATTAATATTTTTCATGTTGTCTTTTGAGCTTTGTTTTCAATTGAAATATGCATTTAATATTTTTTTAAACCACTGTTTTTTTACATATGAATAATATTCTGTTTAAATATACCAGAACTTTATTATCGGATCTCCTGATGATGGGCATTTGAGATGTTTCCAGATTTTTGCTATTATGAACAGTGTTGTTATGCATCTTTTTGCATATACCTTTTGACGTGTATGCGTAAGTATTCTTTAGGGCATATACTTAGGAGTGAGTTTGTTAAACAGGAGGATATGCAACTCTTTGCATATTCAGATAATGCCAAATCATTTTCCAGAGGGCTTGTTAGGTAGACAAAATTGTTATTCCCATTTTACAAATTAAATTGCAGCATGTTATCTAAAGTAAGAACCAGAATTAGAATTCATTTTGCAAGTTTTTAAGGTAGTTGATGTTATATTTTGTTTTTAAGGAGAACATTTTAAAAACTTATTAATTTTCTCTGAATTAATCTCACTGAATGATAATTTTCTAGGATATCCTCAAAATATGACTACTTTATATTCTTACAGCATAGTAGATAAGACTGTGCCCTCTGGAGTAAGGTTGCCAGAGTTTGAATCACAATTCTGCTCTTTATGAACTAACATTAGACAGATTATTTATCCTTACTGTGCCTTAGTTTTCACATCTTTTAAACAAAGCCATATTAATATTATGAGGTAATGGACTTAAAAGACAGTATACCATGTAATAGCAAATAGTCAGTAAATTATAATTATCACAAAAAGAGGGAAGGAAGCATTTACAGCAGTGGTACCCAACCTTTTTGGCATCAGAGACTAGTTTTGTGGAAGACAATTTTTCCACAGATGGGTATGGGAGGAATGGTTTTGGAATGATTCAAGCACATTACATTTATTATGCACTTTATTTCTATTATTATTATTATTATTATTATTATTATTATTACATTATATTATATAATGAAATAATTGAATAACTAATCTAATGCTGCTACTGATCTGACAGGAAACAGAGCTCAGGCTTTGGTAATGCGAGTGATGGGGAGTGGCTGGAAGCTTCACTGGCTGGCCCAGCGCTCACCTGCTGTGCATTCTGGTTCCTAACAGTTGGGGACCCCTGGGCTAGAGGGTTTCTTTCATTTCTAGTCCTACTATTATAATTTATTTATGTACATGTATATAATATCAGTAGCTGAATCATTTAATAATATACTGTGTAAAATGAAATAATGTGGTTAAGTTTGTGTACTTTTTCAACAGACAAATTTGAAATTGATTTGCTAATAAAACTACTGTTTTCACACATGTGCACACATATTCTTTAGTTTTTACTTCTTAAAAAATTAAATCCAAAAAGAAAAGAAAATTAAAGGTTGAATGATTATTTAGAGTGCTATCAAAGAATGGAGTAATGCATATTTTATTGTTTTGAAGATTCCCATGGCCATAGCATGTGGGACTGCTAACTTAAAATCACTGACCAAATAGACTTGGGCTGGATATTTACCTAGGAATTGCTTGTTAGGAATAAAAGTACTCATTAGTTAAAGGTTTCATTTTCTAGCTTGATACTTTAGTAGTAATTGTTTCATTTTTATTCCCTTGAAAACAAACTTTATTTCGTTAATTGGTAATGTCTTCATTAGTTATTATTTAGAACAGTTCTAATGTACTAGAATTTTCTGTGATCATGGATATGTTTTACATATTTAGTATCTATTATGGTAGCCACATGTGGCTGTTGAACACTTGAAATGTGGCTAGTGCAATCAAGGACTGAAATTTCATTTTTATATAATTTAAATTTATATATAAATTAAATGGCCACATGACACTTATGGCTGCCATATTAGAGATTGCAGGTTTAGGGCATAGCAGTAAGTTGTTTAGTGTAAAATGAGTAGTAAATGAATGACTGTTACTCTGAGTGTTATTTTTAATACTGTTTCTCAAGAATTTTATTAGTATCTCATTGCAGATAGCAAAATGTAGCAGAATTTTTCATATATTTTGTCTTATATTTGTAGTCAAGTAAATTAGGGGCAGGCTACTTCATTTCTTTTAAAAATCATATTGATTCTCATTCTATACATAAAATGAAGATTGTGTCAATTTTAAAAGGTTTTTGCAAGCTTTAAATGATATAATAAAGGAAAAATTCTTTGTATAGATTCTAGCATCATGTATTAAATGCTCTATTGATCTTATTTTTACTATTATTGTTTTTATAACTGTACTAATAATAGTTGCCTTTTATATCTAATGTTACTTTTTACTTAAATTTTTTTTCTTTTCTTTTAGCAACTGATCTGGTGCTGAGAAAGGTTATCAATTTTTCCGACTGTACAGTTTGTCTTGATAAACGAAATGCGAGTGGTAAAATAGAATTTTACCAGGATCCTTTATTGTACAAATGTTCCTTCAGAACACGTCTTCATTTTACGTATGATAACCTAAATTCCAAGATGCCATCTGTTATTAAAGTAGGTGTTTCTTTTTTTAGTGGTTGAGTTGTATATCTCATTTTGTTTATTGGCTCTTATGCATGCTAATTATTAAAAAACCAAAGATGAAATTAATCTCAAAGGTATATATGCCATTTGTTTTTATAAAGTTATTATTTATAACTTCTGTTATATTATTTACTGTTATATATTTGTAACTTTTTGCATTATATGTTCTAGTAGAGATATTTTGGGGTTCTTTTTTTGTGTGACTGTAGTTTCCTTTTTAATCTGTCCAGCTGTTTATTAGTGTTTTTCTCTTCAAGTAGCCAGAAGAGATCATATAAAAAACTGTATTTATGCTTAAGTGGACTAAATATCAATCTATTTGGTCTGTATTTTAATCCTTATAATTTGTTTAGCATAATTTGATAACTGTAGTACCTTCTCTTTCTTTGATAAATTTTTAAGGCTTGATTTGCTAACCTGAATATTTAATTTATTGGTTCAGGAAATTTTAGCATTTAATCTGTGATTTCAAAATGTAATTAAAATCTTAGAGTAGTGGTGTCCACCCTTTTGGCTTCCCTGAGCCACGTTGAAGAAGAATTGTCTTGATTCACACATAAAATACACTAACACTAATTATAGCTGATGGGGAAAAAAAGTCGCAAAAAAAATGTCATTAATGTGTTAAGAATTTGTGTTGGGTGTATTCAAAGTCATCCTGGGTCGCAGTTTGGACATGCCTGTGTATGGGAATTTTTCAGGTAATATCTTTTGATACATGTGAAAATTTGTTGTTCTCCAAGGAACAGATATGATTTTCAATGTATATAGTTAGTGTGTAAGTGTAAATATTAGGTTCTTTCATTACATAATAGTTTTCTAAACCTCTATCCATTTATCTGTCTTTGAAAAAGAATTCACAGTGACTTGTGATCTTGTAATTAAGTTTTAATGTGAAATGTATTTTTATTCTTGAATTACATGCCTTGGAATACTAAAATCCTAAATGGAAAAGTTGGCCCTAAGTCTGAACACGGGTATTGATACTGTGCCTATTTGGGTATGGTTTTATAAATTATTTATTTTACATTTTAAAAACATATAGCAGTTTCTATTTTATGTAGCTGTACTATATTTAAATTTACATTTATACATGAAATTCACCATTTTTCTTTGGTAGTGTTCAGTCATGAGTGTTTTACTTTTTTCCCCACTGTGTGGTGCACATTGGTTTTTTAAAATTCTGTTACATTTCCCTTCTGTTTTTGAATTGGCTTCTTTGGCAAAGATAAGCATGGGAAGAGTATTAATTCAATAGTATTTTTACTTCTGTGTTTGACTAATAAGTTTACTTTCCTTCCTTAGCCTTGAATCTGCTAGTAAAGTTGAGGAATGTTAAGATAAAGCCGAGATATTTTTTAAAAGCAAGTAATGGATTTATAGAAGCCTTGCTATAAAAATAATCTCATTTATTATTAGTATAAATGGTATATTCTAGGATGTAACTAAATTAGAGGAAAGTAAAAATAAGTGAACTTGAGGAAAACTTAGTGTTGGCATATAAATAAGTTTGTGTTCTCAAAATTGATTAATCATTACATTTCATTCTAAAATGCACCTTAATATAAATAAGCTTGTTGACATTTTTTTTTTTTTTTTTTTACTTTGGTACTCACTAAATATAAGATAACCATTCTGCTCAACTGAAACAAAATTCTGAGATATTAAATTAATACTGTGTATTGTGATGTATGCTATGGTGTTGTGAGTTAGACTCATTCTTTCAGTCCCTAGTCTAGGAAATATGTATTAAGTGGACATGGTTAAACTCATCGATCATCTCAAAAGATAGGTGATTTCCAAAGTGTTCCAGATACTCTAATTACGTTTGAACCTGTAATGTATATTTGTTGAAGTGGCTTTGAGTTTATTTATATTTTGAGTTGGCTTTTTATAATATTTTTCTTTCGTGAGAAATAAAAATATCATATTGGTATGTCATACTTACTTAACATTTCTCCTATTTTGGAAAATTTACCTTTTTTTTACAGTATTTCATAGGAATGAAAATCTGCTCATTAAGCTTTGACTACATATCTGGTTAATTCCTTAAGAATGATTTCTGTAATTGCAAATATCTTATTAAGGGGTTTAAATTTCTCTAAAGTCTGATCTGTTTTGCCAAATTGTTTATGAAAAGGTTTAACCAGTATAAATGCTCATGAAAATTTAGAGGACTGCCTGTATTATACTCTTGCTATCTTTAAATATGATCATGCTTTAAAAATTGTCAACTTGTTGAGCCAAAAAAAGAATATATTTTAATTAGCATTTATTTGATTATTTGAATTAGATTTTTAAAAAATGTGTTCACTGATCATTGGTTCTCTGAAAAATCGATTCAGGTTTTTTGGTTGATTTTTCTGTTGGATTAATTTTTATGGATATATAAAATAGCATATATTTTAAAGGTATATATGTATTTGTGTATTTTATATATATATAATTTATATATCATAAAAATTTGATTCTATATCCATCATTGGTTTTGCTAAGACTGTTTATTACTGGTGCCATACAATATTTTAAGTGAAAAAAAGCCCTCTCTTGCCCCTCCTCACCATTTTCCCTTGTTTTTTATGGTCTATTTTGTGTATGATTTTAGGTCAGTTTTCAGAAACCTGTACTCTTATTTGAGTATTGATTTTCATACTCCTCCCTTCCACAACTTAGCTCTCTTCCCCTTCCAGTACAATTTTTTTTTTGCCTTTAGCTCTAAAAATATGATGATTACCATTACTTCGTTTTCATGTTTCATAGACACTCAAATACCAGTTAGTCAAAATAAACCTTCCAAGAGACTTGACTTTATGGCTTAATTGGTTTTATTCCATGTTTATAAAACAGCAGGAAACCATTAAACTAAGTCTCTGTTTATATTCCATTGATGTCTATTTCTGTGAAGAGAACTTTGATTGGCTGCTATATATCCTATTTGCTAGTAATTAATCTTATTTGTTTCTTATAATTGATTGGTTATAAATTTTATGTCATGTTTAAATCTCTTATTTAAAATTTGTTTCAGAAATTTTCCTGAACATATATTCCCCTTGATTTTCCATATTTGACTATTAAATTTTTATTATGTTCATATTTCCATAGTAGTTTTCCATGTAGAAAACTACATTATAGTTTTCCCTCTTAACACGTTTTTAAGTATGTATGTATTCTTTTTGGTTAATAGAGATAAAAAGAATGGTTAAATTTTTACTAAAATGACATCAGGAAACTTTTATTCTTGGTTGTGACAGATCTTTCTGGTTTTTGGGGAAGCTATTATCATACTCGTAACATTATAGAGTGGGTACATTAGATGCCACACCCCCCCTCCGCTTTTTAGTTGTTTTGCTTTCCATGGTTTCAGTTACCTGCAGTCCACCATGGTCTGAAAATATTAAATGAAAAATTTCAGAAATGAACCTTAAGTTCTGAGTAGTGTGATGAAATCTCACTCTTCCCTGCTGTATATGCTACCTACCCATTAGTCTCTTAGCAGCTGTTTTGGTTATCACATCAACACTTGTGGTAGCGCAGTGCTTGTGTTCAGGTAACCCTTATTTTACTCAGTAGTGGCCCCAAAGCCAAGAGTAGTGATGCTGGTAATTTGGGTAGTCCAAAGAGAAGCCTTTAAGTGAAAAGATATGTATGTTTAGGAAAAATCATACTGTACATAGGATTCAGTACTATCCGGGGTTTCAGACAACCACTGGAGGTTTTGGAACATATCCCCCGCAGATAAGGGGGACTGCTGTATTTTGGTTACATAACTTTCTTTCTGGAATAGTTATCTGGAGATTTATCTAGTATAATTATATCTTTTCATTATCATTTCTATTTACATTTATGTAATTTGATTAATGTAGTTTTAGTTTCTGTTTAAATTTTGTTGATCATTGTAAAATTTAATTTCTAAGATTTTAGAATAAACTTATTTTGGCTTAAATATAGGAATGTTGGGACATTACTGTATCTCTTACGGTATTCTATTGAAGACTTGACATTTCTCTGCTTATGTTGAAGTGTACTCCCTTTGAACGTGATTTTGTTGATGTTTTTATTTTTTTCAAAATACAGATTCATACGTTAGTAGAGAGTTTGAAACTTTCTATCACAGATCAACAACTGCCTATGTTTATTCGTATAATGCAACTTGGGATTGCTCTTTACTATGGAGAAATAGGCAACTTTAAAGATGGAGAAATAGAAGACTCTACCTGTCACAATAAAGATATGTTAGGAAACATTGCAGGTAAATATAATAAAACTTTATTTTAGAGCTATTATTCCTATACCATGTTTTCATTCTTGTGAAGCTTTAAAAATATGAGGGCTATCTGGAAAGTATCCAACCATGTAATATGAAAAATAGAGGCATTTATGGTTGGACTTTTTCTGGACAACCCTTATACATTAGATTGAGTTTTGCAGTGTTCTGATGTGATGGGATTATTTTATTTTGGTTGTATGACACTAATTTGATTTTTTTCTTTCCTATATGCTTGATACTATTCTGATTTTCTTTTTTTTTTGCATGCTAAAAATAACTTGAATATTTCTAGTAGGTATAAGTGTTCATTATATAAAAGTTAAGGTAGTGCAACCTCAAGATTTACAGTAAATTATAGTATTGGTAATTTTTCTGCAAAGCCTCACCAAGAGTTATTAAAACTAATTCATTTATATATAATTGATCTTACTTATATGTAATCAATTATAACTAAGTAACATTTATTAGCTATATGCTTCACTGGAGGATAACTAGTTAATTAATTGGAGCACAATTAATGAAGTATTTGGTTCTTGAAGTATACCTAATGGTTTAACTTAGTTATTCACAGTTATTCAGTGTATGTAAGATGTTATTATTGGTAATATGGGAGAATATAGAGATAAAAAGATACGTTCTTTTAAAATCTTAAGATACAGTGGAGTGGACAGCATGTGAACAGTTAAGTATGATGTATAGTAGAATAATAATATGTTTGATTAAATAAGTTAGAATACTTGTATATAAAGTAGAAAGGCGAGAAAAGGAATGATTGACTTTGACTTGGTATTGGGAGTAAGACTCAGGAACGATTTAGAGAAGATGATTAATTTTCGTAATAGAGCCTTAGCAAAGGACATTTAAAATTTAGTAACGAATAACCCAATTAAAAAGTGGGCAAAGGTTTGAATAGACATTTATCCAAACAAATGGTCAACAAGCACATGAAAAATGCTTAGCTGATCATTAGTCATGAGGAGCATTGCAAATCCAAACCACAATGAGATGCCACTTCATAGCCACAATAATGGCTATAATAAAAAATACTATTATAATAACAAGTGTTGGCAAGGGTATGTAGAAATTGGAATGCTTATATTGTAATGTAAAATGGTATAGCTGCTTTGGAACAATCTAATTCCTCAAAAGAGTTGAACATGGTGTTACCATATGACCCAACAATTCAACTCCTAGGAGAATTATGTATGTCCACAACATGTGTCCACATAAAACCTGCGTGTGAAGGTTCACGGCAGCATTGTTCATAATAACCAAAAAGTGGAAACAACCCAAATGTTTATTAGCTGATGAATGGATAAACAATTATGCTATGTCCATACATTGGAATATTATTCAGCTATACAAAGGACTGAAATACTGATAAATGCTGCAACATGATGAACTTTGAAAAGATTATCTTGACAGCAGCCAGTCAAAAAGTAATGTATGATTCCATTTATATGAAATACACATAATTGGCAATTCCATAGAAGTAGAAAGTAGATTAATAACCAGGGTGGGGGTAGGGTGAGGAGGAGGGAATGGGGAGGACTGCTAATGGGTAGAGGTTTTCTTTATGGAGTGATGAAAATGTTCTAAAATTAGATAGTGGTAATGATTGCATAACTTTGTGACTAGTGTATATTTTTAAAGGCCAAATTTATATAATATTTAAATTATAGCTTATTAAAAATCTTATCTCCTTAAAAAAACTTAAGGAACAACTTTAATAATCATATATAGGTATAAAATATATGTTTATTTCACACTAGGAGTGCATTCCTGTCAGACAATGAACTCCTGAGACAGGAAGAGTATCTGACACTTAGAACAAAACCTAGCACATAAGAGGTGCTCAATTCATTTTTTTCCAACATGCTATTATGATAAATTTTAAATATATAGAAAAGTTGAAAGGGTATTATTATACAGTAGACACCCACATACTTATCAATTTTCTATTATATAAGTAATATTTTGTTATATTTGCTTTATCACATACCTCTTCATCTGATCTCTCACTTTATCAGTTCAACCAATCTTTTTGATGCCTTTCGAAGTTACAAACATCAGTACACTTCATGCCTAGACTTGAGCAGCATTTTGTTAATGTTTATATTTATTGACTTTTTATTTTTTTGAAGATTAAATTTATGAAGTGTAACATGTAAATCTTAAGTGTACAATTCAACATATTTTGAGAAATGCATACACCCGTGTGATGCAAAACACCCATCAAGACACAGGTCATTAACATCTCAAAAAGTTCTCTCATGCCCTTTTTAGTCATTCTCCACTGCCCCTCCATTCAGGTAAACACTTTTCCGAATTTTTAAAGAAACTACAGATTAGTTTTACTAATTATAGAATTTCATAGATATGGAATCTTGTAGTATGTATTCTCTTGTGAAAGTATTGTTTTATTAAGAATTGTAATGTTTACTTTTTTTTTAAGAGGTAAAATAAAGAGATAGTTTTTTTTTTTTTTTAATTCATTTTTATTGTTAGACTTATTGGGGTGACATCTGTTAGCAAGGATAACATAGGTTTCAGGCATACAATTCTACAGTGCATTGTCAACTTGATGTATAATAAGTTCACCACCTAATGTGACTTTATTGAAGAGAAAGTACACTCCAAAGAGCTAGGGCTTGAGCAGGGGGAGTGGTTCAAGAGCCAATGTTTACTTTTTTTTTTTTTTTTTTTTCTTTTTGGTATGTGGGTAGCTCCCTGACTGGGAATTGAACCCAGGCTGCAGCGCTGACAGTGCCAACGCCTTAAGCCACTACACCATCAGGGAACTCCCCAATGTTTACTTTTTAAAAGACTTTTATTAAGACTACTTTTTTTAGAGCAGTTTTAGATTTACAGCAGAATTGAAGGGTAGGTAAGGAGATTTCTCATATATCCTTTGCCCTGACACATGCATAGCTTCTCCCCCATTACCAACATCCCCTCCAGAGTGGTGCACTTGTTGCAGTTGATGAACTTAATTTGACAGATCATCATCACCCAGAGTTCATAGTTTATATTACCATTTACTATTAGTGTTGTACATTCTTTGGGTTTGGACAAATGTATAATGATAGGTATCTATCATTATAGTATCATTCAAAGTATTATCATTTCCTTAAAGGCATAATATTCTTGGCATTCATTTATGCTGTTACACAGATCAGTAGTAATTTTCTTTTTATTGCTAGGTACATTGTATGAATATATCATGAATATACCATAGTTTATGTAGCCATTCCCCTGTTGATAAATGCTTGGACTGTTTCCAGTTTGGGTTATTATAAGTAAAGCTGTGCCGGATAGTCTTCTACAAGTCTGTTGTAGACATGTGATAGTCTCTTCTCCTGGGTAAATAGCTAGGTGTGCAATTGCATGTTTAGTTTTTCTTATTTAAAGACCCTACCAGACCTTTTTTCCAAAGTGGTTGTGCCATTTTACATTTCCATCAACAATGTATGAGAGTTCCAGTTGCTCCACATCCTTGTCAATGTTTGATGTTGTCAGTCTTTCCTTACTTCTTGTGATTTTGATGACTGTGTTATGATATGTCTTTGTTTTAATTTGCATTTCTCTGAGTACTTACTTTGAACTTTTCATTTGGTTATTGACATTAATGTATATTTCTGAAGAAACATTTGCCTACTTTAAAATCTTTTTGGCTTTCATTACTGCTATGAAGAGTTCTTTATATAGTCTGAATTCAGAGTTTTTGTCATATACATCATTTAGGAAATGTTTTTTTCCCCATCCTGTGACTTCATTAACTAATTTTTTAAAGGTGTCTCCTGAGCAGAAGTTTTAAATATTGATGAAATGTAATTTTCAACTTTTGCCTTTGTGAATGTTGTTTTCTGTTATCTAAGAAGGTGACTAGGTTTTTTTCTTGTATGTTTAAAAAAAAAAAATGTAGAAGGCAAGTCCACTATTTGCTACCAGAAGAGTCTGAACTAGTTTTCTCATTTGTCAGAACCAGGGATCCTTTTATTGTGTGTGCTGTGGATTACTTTGACACTCTGGTAAAGTCTATGAATCTCTCTTCTCAAAAGGTTTTAATCATCTTGATTTTGATTTGCCCTGGTGTCATTTCTTCATGCTACTTGTGTTTGGAATACAGAGTTTTTAGATCTGTGGGTTTATTGTTTTCATATATACTGAGAAAATATTTGGGCTTTATTTCTTTAAATATCTTTTTCAGTTTCCCTCTCTTCCTTTGGGATATCCAATTACATGTGTATTAAGCTACTTGAAGTTCAGCATAGCTCTGTGATTCTCTGTTCATGGTTTGTTTTTTTTTTATGCTCTTATTTCGTGTTTCTTTTTCTTTTTTTTTTTGGGGGGGGTTTGTGGGTAATTACCTGGCTGGGAATTGAACCCAGCCGCAGTGTTGACAGTGCCAGTGCCGAAGCCTTAAGCCACTACACCACCAGGGAACTCCCTCGTGTTTCATTTTTAATAGTTTCTATTTCTATTCAAGTTTACTAATTTTCTTGATCTAATCTGCTGTTAATCCCATCTTCTTCGTATTTCATCTCAGATACTGTATTTTTCATCTTTAGAAGTTCAATTTTGATTTAAAAAATGTATCTTTCATATAAGGTTGGACAGTCAATTTTGTGAACTTGTCCTAGAGAAAGTGCTACATACATGTTGCTGAATATCACTATGGTTACCTTTGAAGTGCTCCCCTTGGGAAGCTATGCACTGACGCCAGTGCCTAGTCTGTCCTTCAAAGCTATTTTGGAACTCTTTTTCTGGAATGGCCATCAGAGCTGTCATCATACCCAAAATTTGACAATTAAGTTTGCAAAGTTGCTACCATGTGCTTATGTTGCACACTGTACGAACAACTTAGTAAAGTGTCATAACCTTGGCAACCTTGTCATAACCATTGGCATCAGTGCATAGTTTCCCAAAGGGAGTACTTCAAAGGTGATCGTAGCGATATTCAGCAGTGAGGTATGTAGCACTTTTTCTAGGATAAGTTCATGAAATTGATTGTCTGACCTCTATATCTCCTTGTTCATGCTTTCTTGAGTATTGTATATGCATATTATTTATATAGCTGTTTTAATGTCCTTAATTACTTTTGCCATAAACTGTGTCATTTGTACATTTTTTTCTGTTGATTGACTTTTTTTCTCATTCTTTGTTATTTTTTCTGCTTCTTTGCATGCCTGATAAATAAGTTTTAATCAGATACCAAATATTGTGAAAATTTCCTATTGAGTGCTGGATTCTTTTGTATTCTAGCAAACAGTTTAGTTACTTGGAAACAATTTAATACAATTAAGTCTTGCTTTAAAGATTTTTTTAGATGGGATCAGAGCAGCCATTTAGCTTAAGCCCAGTATTGTCCCACCTTTGAGACAATTACCCTTTTAATTTGCCTGATACTGTTGGAATTAAAAGTTGTTTTCTTTTTTCTTGCTGGTGGGAAAACAAAATATTTTCAATTCTGTATAAGCCTTGGGGATTGTTTCCTTTATTATTTTCTGCTGGTTCTTTGCATGTTCCCTATATTTTCCTTACATGAAACTCATTATTACTCAGCTGACTGGAGTGGGACCCTCTGCAGATCTCAGGAGCTCCTTTCCTTTGCAGGTCTATTTGTTTGATACTGTGCCCTGCAAACTCTAGTCATCTTAGTCTCTCTAGGCTAATTACTTAGTCTTATCATGTAGGAGATTACCAAGGTCTGCTTGGATTCCTGCTTTCTTCGTTATGATTTTAGAAACTCATTCTAGTCATTAAGCTGAGGCAATCATAGAGCTATTTCTCTTGTTTTCCATCTCTTAGGACTCATTGGTCTTCATTGCCTGATATCTAGTGTCTGAAAACCATTATTTCATGTATTTTGTTTTTTGTTGTATTTTTATATGTGCTTCTGTGGTAACATTTTAAATAACAAAATATACCAGGAAGTCCAATAGCTGTCATAGTATCAAAGTAGCGATGTGTGTAAATGATATTTTGAGATAGCTTCACAACCGTTATTTGATAATAGCTGTGATTTCTGTAGGTTTTTAGAGTTATAGGTACTACTGATAGAACTGTAATTTGTTACCTACATTCACAATTAAAAGAATGTACGTTTTAGTTAAATGATGAATATATATTTTTCCGTTGCAATTCATGGAATTCCTGAATTCTGTCAAAGGACCCCCCAGATTAAGATGCACTATTTCAAAGGCAAAGAGTATTTTAGGAAATTTTGACCAGAGATCAAGGAGATGCTTTTTTCTTTTTCAGACCTTACTTTATTCTTTTTATAAGGCAATAAGCAGACTTCAAACTCAGAACTTCAAAAGCATCTTTCTTAAAAATCCCTCTTTTTTTTTTTTTTTAACTAATATTAAGTATAAATTAGAGTGATTGGTTTCTCAGACTTCTGTATCTTTTGTTTCAAAAGATCAAGTTGTGGATACCTCTTCCGTTTTAAGGGGTTAGTCAAGAGAGGTTTAGAGTCTAGCTCTGTAGACCCAGCTGGCCACTGCTTTCTGGGTTGAGGTGACCTGACATGACTTATAACTACAGTATTGAGTGATGAGGTCCCGTTTGCGATCTATCACAGATGGTTAATAACAGACTTTATTTATTCTCCAATAGATACTTATATAATGTTTATGCTTAAACAGCAATATGTAAAGGTTATGCAAAACATTTTCTGGATTTGTGACTTTTATAATTTATTTTGAAGTAAAATGGCAAAGGCCCTTTGCTACTACTGTATTTTAGGTATTTTAATTACTACTTATTAAGTCTTCTTTCTAAGTGAAAGAAGATAAATGGTCATATGTTGTAACCTGTAAGTATAGGGTGTTGAAGATTCTCTTGACATAGAACTGTAATAGTTTAGTTTTCTAGCCAGAAAACCTAGAAGTGGATCTGAATGAGGATGATATTTAACATAATGCATGTATTATAGATGTACTTAGATCTGCTGGAGACTGCTTATACCATGAATGTTTTAAAAAGATTATTTTTCAAAATTTCATGAATATATGCCTCTATTGTTTGTATTGTTAGACTAATGTTAAGAGACTGGTGGAATTTGTCTTTTCAAAGCTGGAATAAGTTAAAATAGTTGGAATTTAAATTCTTAGTCTATCCATTTGTAACCAAGTAAAAGTTCTTTTACTGTAATTTTTAATCTGTAGAATAGAAAAGGTACTAATTTTCGTTATCCACTGATATAGTCACTAACCCCATTATTTTTCTCAACCAAATATAGAATAATTTCATTATAACATTTACTTTTATCCTTTGGGATAATTCTTGTTGTAGGGTGTCTGTTTTGCCTAGGAGCACTTGCCAGCCTCTTTTTTCATTGGGTGCATCAGGGAATCAAGAACTTTTCTTGAATTTTTCTGGTGTCATGATTCTGAGGAAAGTAACTTTTTTTTTTTTTTAGTACTTTAGTCTTATTTCTGGGATGTAGGTTTTTGGTTGTTGTTTAAATTAATAAGTGAAAAGCCAAGGAAGAATTTATTCTATGTAGTTGACAAATCCATTTAAAATTGTGATAAACTATTTCCCACATAACATTAGTTGTGGCCTATGAAAAAAGATCTCTACAGACAGCAAGCATATAGAAACTTAAAAGTGGTAATGCTAAATTATTGGTTTCAAATAATAATAACTAATGTATGATGTGGTCATACTTTACATGTAGAAAGAGGGATGTGTGAAATACATTTTTATAGAATTTACCTTCCTGATATTCTTCTTAGTTAAATCCTTTTGATTTATTTAAAATGACCTTATTTTGATTGATAGGTGTTGAAGATGAAACAAGAATGGATATGCAGTATCCTGCTCAATACAAAGGCCAAGAATTATATGTACAACAAGAGGATGAGCAGTCCCAGGGATGGGTATCATGGGCCTGGTCATTTGTGCCTGCAATTGTGAGTTATGATGATGGTGAGGAAGATTACCTTGGGAATGATCCTACATCAATCTCACATCAGCAGAAAGCACAGACTTTGAAGGATCCTATTGTTTCTATAGGATTTTATTGTACAAAGGCAACTGTGACTTTCAAAGTAGGTGTTTTTTTTCTTGCTGTTCTTATCTCTCTCAAATTAATTAATGCTTACATTTTAATTTTTATTGAGGATCTAGCTTAAAGTTTGTTTTATTCTCTGTGGTAATAAGATACAACCTAACAATCCTTCCTTCATAAAGGTTTATTTCCTTGTATCTGAAATCTCTGAACTTTGATCTCTTCCCACCTTCTTAAGGCCATTTCCTTTTTTTTTTTTTTTTTATCAGCTTCATGGAATGTTTTTCTGTCCCTACTAAATCTTCAGTTGGCATACAAGGATGCCTTAATATTTCCATTAAAAAAAGAAATGCACATAAAAGTCTTCTTTGAATTCATGTACCCCTCCGCTACTGTTTCATCTCTGTGCTTTCTTTCATTACAAAATTTCTTTAGAAGAGTTGTTTATATACAGTTTCTCTCTTTCCTCACCTTTCTTTCACTCTTGAGACAGTCTGATTTCTTATCTAGGTCCTCTGTATTTTTGTAGGATTTAACATACTTGGACCACTTCCTTCATTAACAGATACATATAAAATATTTTATACATATTTAAAAGAGATTTTATAATATGTCTCTTTAGGTTAAAGAATAATAAAGTGAACACCCTTTTATTTTAAGAAATATAAAATTACTAGTACTTTGGCACCCCTTATATGCTTTTCTTTGATCATATTTGTCTCCTTTGCCCCTCAAATAAAACTCAACCTTAATTTTAGGTTATGTACTCCTTGGCTTTTTATAATAATTTTAACCACACATGTAATATTCCTGAATGGTATCTAACTCATTTAACAAATACATATAAATACCATGTATTTGCTAGGTACTGTTTTGACTAAAGACTACAGTAAACAGATCAGATATTAATCCCTGGTTCTTAAAACATGAATTACAAATTCATGTATGTTACAAATACATAAAGATATATAGTATTCCCATTGATGATAAAGATTATATGGGGAAAACGAAGGGGGAAGAGGAATAGTGAATGCTTCCATGAGACATGAGGGGATTATTTAAAACTGATCAGGGAAGGCCTTAATAGGAAGGGGATATTTAAGCAAAGATCTGTGAAAGAGGAAGCTTTGTAGATATGTGGGAATGAAAATTCTAGGAATAGCAAATGTAAAGGCCCCCAAAGTTCAAGGAACAGCAATGAGGCCAGTGGGGCTGGAGCAGAGTGAGCTAATGTGCAAGATTAGTACAAAATCAGATCAGAGAGGTTATTGGAGTTGGGAGAGGTCTGTAAATTATATTAACGTACAAGTCATTAATTCTGAGTGAGATAGGAAGTTTTTGGATAATTTTAACGTAGTAATTACAGAATAATCTCAGTTATGTTTTATACTGCATCACTCTTTTTGCTGTGTTCAGAATAGAAAAGGGAACAAAAGCAGAAGTAAGGAGAGCAGACAGAGGATTACAATTTTCAAGCAAGAGGTAATGATGGCTTGGACTAGGGTGGTAGCAGGTGGAGGTGGTGAAAAGTAACTGGACTTTAGATGTGTTTTAAAGGTCAAGAGGACAGGACTTCCTGATAGATTTTATTGTGAGACATAAATGAAATAAAAAGAATCCAAGGATGTCTCCTGGGCAACAAGAAGGGTTGAGTTCTAATTTTCTGAGAGAGGAGGATTGTGAGAGGATTAGATTTGTGATAAATGTGAGGAGTTTAGTTTCGGACAAGTTTAAGATACCCACTGTATATTCAAGTAGAGCTTGGATTTATGAATCAGGTGTTTAGATTACAAGTTTGGTGTGGATCTATAAACTTCAGAGTCAGGATTTTATTAAATGAGGAATCAGTGTAGATAGAAAAACAGAGATTGTAGGACCAAGGTTTGAGACACTGTGATGGAAAGATGAGGAAGAAGTAGTGAAGAAAACTAAAAATAAGTGACCAGTGATTATAAATAAGAAGCACATACTGTGTCTGCCTGGAAGCTAAGTGCCATAAATGTTTTCAAGTGGTAGGAGTAGGTCATTTGTGAGAATAGGTCATTGCATTTGGCAATGTGGAAATTGGTGATCTTGACCAGAGCAGTGATTTGACACTGGTGGAATCTTAGTTGGAGTTGGTTAAAAACAAATGGGAAGACTGGTAGGAATGAAAAATGGTACAGTTGCTGTGGAAAACAATTTGATGTTTCCTCAATAGGTAAAACATAGAATTATCATATGATCTAGCAATTCCACTTATAGCTATGTACTCAAAAGAATTGAAAACTGTACTCATATAGATGTATATAGATGTTCATAAAAAAGAAAACTATTTACAGTTGCCGCAAAGTTGAAACAACCCAAATGTCCATCAATGGATAAAGGAATAATAGTGTTTTCAGAAAATTTTGGACATTCATTTTTAATAGTACACCAAACACAGTAAGTGGTAATTTTAAAGGTTAGTTGTATTTCTAGCTCTTGGAAATTGCCTGGTACATATTCAACAACTATCTGTTGAATAAATTCATCTAACCACCCATTCATCCTCTGTTCAGCTACCCATCTCCCCATTTGCTTTCCATTTTCCAAAATTTTTAGAATCCTCTTCGTGATTTTGTTTTATTTCTCCAATTTGTCTTTGTGGGTTTATTTTTTCATGAAGGCATTTTTCTGAAGGAGATAAACTCATGTGTCTACCTGTGAAGCACTGTATCAGGTATTATTCCGAGCAACTTGTAAGATACTTAACTATAGCAATGAAAAAAAAAAGTTTCTGCTCTCATGGTATTTTTAATATAGCTTGGATTGTTAACTGCTTGAAAAAATTTTTTAATTTTTCAAAAAGTATACAATTTATAACTACATATGATGAAAAAATTTGTTTAGATTAAAAATATTGTTAAGTAAATAGTCATAGTTTTTAAAGAGTTTTCTAATTGAAATCATTTAGTATTTTCTAATATTACAAAAACTGAAATGTGCAGAGAATAAATTTTAACAAAAGTTTAGTCATGGTTTGATTCGTTTAAAAGATTCGTTTTTGCTAATAAAGTTTGGGAAAAATGATAAAAATGCATACATTAGCTGTGCTATTTTAACACCATCATTTTTGAATTTTTTTACTGAAACATTATTTTATTATAAATTTTAATTGAAATGAATTGATTTACCTTTTATTAAATTATTAGTGAGGATCTATAGATCTGCAGTATTAAAAATGATAAGACAAGGAAGTCTTTAACTATAATAAAAAGCCAATGAGGGCTGTTTGGAAAGTATCCAGCCATACAACTGTTCTCATTGTATTCACAAGGGCTGGATATTTTCTGGACAGCCCTATTATTGCCTGTTTTACATGATCCAAATTAGTAAGTTATTTTTAATCTAAGTTGGTGAGGGATTTTAAGGATTGCTGGTAAAGAATTACCTTTTCTGGTGATTTTAGCCTATTTTAAATTTGAAATTATTCCAGTATATTTCTATTAACTTCATTGATGAGAAGAATGATACTAAACCAAGTCGGGATAGGCATTTATATACAAAGCTTTTTATAGATTTTTTTGGGAGGCAGTGTTTGTTACGAGTTAATACATCTTTTTAAAATGTTGAAAATTTATGTCTAAGGTTTCTCTAAGGGAAATATGTTGATATTTAGAAGGAAAACATGAGAATTCATTGTTCAGCTTGGATTTGAAGAATGTATGGAATTAATTTGTGGTTCATAGTTTGGTCAGAAAATAAGGTCATGTTTCTACATTAGCATTCTGAACAGTTGATATTAATCCCCCCAAAATCATGCTAAATTAAATGTAGCATTTAAAAAATAATGTTGAAAATTGTTCTTATAATGTCCAAGTCCTTTTAATCAATTAATTGCTTTTTCTCTACAATAATTGTAGACAGCTGAAAGGTGATCAAGTTTAAAATATTCAGTTTTACTTAAGCATTTTAGATTAGAGAATTGTAGTTGAAAACAGCAACATGTGTATACCAGTTCTGGAAGCATCTAAGAAATAAGGGCTTATATATAATAGAAAACAATTTTTTGTTATTAAAAAAATGAGAAAAATTAATTTGATTCTCAGAGTAAAGAGTTACCGTACTTAAAATGATAAATTACTGGTTCAGTAAATTTAGTTTGACCTAAGTTAAATATGTTTTTTTAAAAAGTGATTTTTGACTTTACATTTATTGTTTGAAGAATATACTAGTATATACGATTTTACGAGAATAAGGTTGCTGAGTCATTAGCAAAGAACAGAATACTCTTTTATAAAAATAACATCTTTATTTTGGAATGGCTATGAATTTACAGAAATGTTGCAAAAATGGTACAGAAAGTTCACGTGTACTTCTTACACAGTTCCCCTCTTGTTAACCTCTTATGTTTTCACAGTACATTTGTCAAAACTAAAAAGCCAACATTAGTGCATTACTGTTAAATTCCAGACTTTAATTGAATTTCATAATGTTCTTTTTCTGTTACATGATCCAAACCAGGATACCAGGTTGAATTTAGAAAAACAACTTTTAAAAATAATTTAAATTATCAATTTTTGGATATATACAAATAGTAATATGTTGTAAGCTTTAGAGGTGCAAGAATATTTTTTTCTTTTGTCAGTGTCTTGATTAGGACTTGTCATGTAGCAGGCACTCAGTATTTGTTACATGATTGAATGAGCCTGTGATACACATACTTTGAAAATAAACACCCATGAGCTTCTTTCATGGAACTAAAAAGAGTTTGGTAAATCTGTTTGTATTTCTTCACAGCTTTCTTTTTGATTACAAATAGAGGGATCTTGGAAATGATTGAACTAAACCTGGTTGAATATATTAGTGAATGTAAAATGAATTGAAGTTAAAATATATGTAAAATTTTGATAGAATATAGAAACTATTTTATGACTATGAGACTTATAGCTGCACAGCTTTCACCTTTTTAAGCAATATTATTAAGAAAAAGGCATTAAATAAAAATAAGATGGTATTTAAATTCTCTATATGAGCCTAGACTAACTTATTCAACCTTTATACCATGGATAATCTTTTACAGCTGTTTTTGTTGCACCTGTTTTCCTGCTTAATAATTAAATTTCCTGAATCTGAAAATTGGCCTCGTTTCCATCAATTCATCATAATAATGGCAGTTTATTGCCATTTAATACTAATTTGACTTACTTAATATTCTTATATTGTTTCTTAGCTCACTGAAATGCAAGCTGAGAGTAGTTATTACAGCCCTCAGAAAGTAAAATCTAAAGAAATACTGTGTTGGGAACAAGAAGGAACTACAGTTGAGGTAATTTTTCAACATTGAACCTTATTTGTAAAATCTTTGAATGGTCCTTAAAGTTAATATTTAATAAATACAGGGTTTTTTAATCCTAAGTGGTATGTTTAAACTATATTTATAGTTCTATATTTCTGTTTTATTGGTCAGGAGTATTGGTTGAAATAATTATGCTTTTAACAAAGATTTTACTGTAATATATGACAATTTTTTTTCATTCATTTCATTTACCGTATATGCTCATACGTATGCATGGATTAATATTTATGAAGTGCCAGTCATTGAGGATACAAAGGTTTGAGGATAGAGGGACAAGTAAGAAGTTTTTTTTTTTTTTTTACCTTAATAGAGTTTATGATCTGAGGAGAATAAATTTGGAAAGGCCATACTCCTAAGGATGTTTCAGCTAATTTAGAAATTCTATAAGGAAAGCCTGTAACATTTTTATGAAATTGAAGTTCTTAGTTCTAATGTTTTTTTTCCTCTTATAGGCCCTTATGATGGGAGAGCCTTTCTTTGATTGCCAGATTGGTTTTGTAGGTTGTAGAGCTATGTGCCTTAAAGGAATTATGGGTGTTAAAGATTTTGAAGAGAATATGAATAGAAGTGAAACTGTAAGTCAAAAATCTTCCCTTTCCCTGCTTTTTTTGGATAGAATGCAGGGATAATGAAGTGCTTATTGAAGTGTTTAACCATACCAAAAAATCTGTTAGACTACGTATATTGTTGGCTTTGAGAGAGGAACTTTACTATTTTCCCCTGTAAGAAATTATAGAGCTCAGGGGAATTTAGGAAGTTGGTAGCACTTAACACCTGGACAGTAGTTCTAAATACTTTCCAATTCATAAATGTTTCTTTCTTGTTTATGGCAGCTACTTGGAGTTTCTTTTTGTTTGTTAAAATGTTCTTTGCCAAAATAGGCAGTGAAAATGGAGACAGCATTCCTTGTCTTTTTACAGAACTTCAAGTTGTGATTTCTATAGACTACTGAATGGGGGTGATAAAGCTAAAGTTTTATTTTTTTTTAATGGTCTAATGATTATTCCTCCTGTTCAAAAATTTTGCATTTATTTTCAGGAAGCTTGTTTCTTCATTTGTGGTGAAAATTTGAGTATGAAAGGTTTGACATACCTTACAAATTCATTGTTTGATTACCGAAGCCCAGAAAATAATGGTACTCGGGCAGAATTTATCTTGGATGCAGCTCATCATAAGGTCAGAGAATATATATGTGAGCCAACTTCTAAGCTGTATTTGGGTGAACACTTTATATGAAAACTTGTATTGCCATCTTTCTTTTCAATTAATATATTCCTAATGTTATTTGGTTATTGAGATATTTAGAATGTTTTCATCTAGTTTCTACATCTAGAGAGGTTTGAGGAGTTCACAAAGGTCTCTACTTTTATAAAGTATGCAGCCACAGTTAGTTTATTTATCCATTCCTTACTGTTAAAATCATCATGAAGGAAACATAAGAAGTATCTGTTTTGGTTTTAGTTACATTTGTGTTGTGAGTTAAGGGAAGAGATGAAGAATTTCACATATTACTATATATATATGTCTTAAGATTGTTTGAATTTTTCATATAAGATTATATTAATGTACTTTCTATGGAATACATTTAAAAATTCAAAAAAGCCAAACATTAGTATAATAAAATAAAAAATTTATAATTTACCTTTTCCCTAAAGATTTGGTTTTATAGTTGAAAGTAAAGAATTTAATTTTGAACTGCATAATTAACATACATTCACATATTTTAGTATATCTTCAGTGTTTGAAATGTTCAATGTAAGTGTACTGAAATATTTAAGGTTTAACTCTGTTTGAGAGTATACATTATTAGACAATTTTGTGATGATGATAAAGGTCAAGAGTGTACTATCCTGCTTCATTATCCAGACATTATTGATAAAGTGGTTAAAATGTCTAGTAAAATTATAGATAACCTTTCTTGTGTGATCTATAAACAGGGTAACATTACCTTTCTTAGAAGCAAATTCCTTGGATAACCTCTTTTTTTGCTTTGGTAAGCTTTTCAGTTGATATACATTCTTTGTAAGGACCTCTGTCTGATTCTTGGATCTATCAGATTTTAAACTCAAAAGTCTCTTCTATATAATGTGTGTTCTCTTTGATTTGCTTTGTTGGCAGGAGGCATATACTGAGATAGCTGGAATGCAAAGGTTTGGGGCTTTCTACATGGATTACCTGTATACAATGGAGAACACTAGTGGCAGAGGTACTGGTTTCTTTCTTAAGTTTGCTTTTTCCCCAACAACAGAAACAAAGGCTTTTTCAGAATCAGTTGATCTTTGACTGGTTGTACTCTGTTACATTAGATTTACCTTCTGATAACATTTGTAATCCTTTTTTTGTGAAGCTGATTGAAAAGACATTTTGTATAAACAACTAGAATTCTCATATGTACCAAATATTAAAATTTTGATACATCAAATTTCATATTACATTAAGTTGTCAAAAGAATAAACATTTCCTTTTCTGTATTAAATGCATTTTGAAGGTTATACAGATCTTTTTATTTAAGAGTTTGTTGTTTTAAGCAGAAAAATACAAATAAATTCTTCTAGAAACTATGGACACAAAGTTTTCTTTATTATATATTTTATTCATGTTCTAATTTTATGTTAACAATCAAATGTTTTAGAAAATTTAACTATTGATATTTTATGTGCACAATATTGTGCTTATTATTCTGGCCTTTTTACATGTTGAAAACGAAATGAAAATAGATGAATCATTTTTGAGTTAATTTTTCATATTTAAAATAATATTTCCGTGTATAATATTAGGTGATAAGTTAGATACTATAAATACAAAGACCAAAACATTTTTCAAGAAACCAATAGGTAGTGTTTATGCACTGAAATTATTATAATACGGGGTCTGGCAGAAGTAACACTCTTTAAAGTGATTAAAATATTATTATGTTACAGAATTACATGCTTATGATTTTGTAATAAAAGATTTGGTGTAGATTATCAGCTCATAAAAAAAGACTATACTTCTGCTGGACCTTGTATATCACATTAAGAACAGTAGTATGAACAGCTAAGAGAGGTCCATACAAGAAAGTGATTACCTTCGTTTGTGGGATTGAAGACCCATTAACTTTTGCTAGATGAAAACAGAAGGAAAGAGCAGTAATTTTCTGCTTCCTTCCTTTGTAATGGATTTCTGAGTGTTGGTGTTTTCATTGATCAAACTTGGGATTCACTTCTTTCCCCAAACTCTTTCCTGAAGTAATCTCATTCTTTTCTATGGATTTAAGTACCTTCTATAGGTTGTTGATACACAAAACTGAATATATCCAAATATTAATAACCCTACTGCCTATTGCCTCTCCCTGTTTTCTGTCTTTTCTTGGAAAATGGTTCTACCAATCTTCTAGTTGCTCAAGCCAGAAACCTGGGAATCATCATGATTGACTCCTTCTCTCTTGGCATCCAGTACATCAACATATTTTGTCAGAATCTATTTTGAATTCATTCACTTTTATGAGCTCCATTGTTATCATTCTCCTCCAATCCGCTATCATTTCTAGATTCTAATTGATTTTTACTGGCTTTCTGCTTCGACTCCTGCCTTCCTATGATCTATACTGCGATCAGATTGATTTAATTCCTGTACCTAAAATCCTCACTGTCTTCACATTACTTAATTTAACAATAAAATTTAAATAATTTGCACATTTTGGTCTGGATTAGTTGGTGGATAGTGGTAACCACTAAGGAAGAGACAGATAAGAAAAGATTTTTATGGAAGATGTGTGTTGAGGTACCTGTGCATATTGAGGTTAGAGATGTTCAGAATCCAATTAGATATATGAAAAGTGCAACTCAGAGTCTATGTTCTAGAACTTTGCAAATTGTTATAGTGTCATAGTTGCCAAATTTAAGCTGGTAGGTTTCTTCTTGTTAAGTAAGATATCTTAGGCATGTGCTGTGGATTCAGTATTTTATGAAGAAGTGGAGTATGAAATAGTCACTTTCAAGTAAAGAAAACCTGATGGTGAAAATTTTATTGTTTGTACAAATGGTGCTTCTACAGTTTTAAAAAGATAGAAACATGATTATATTTGTTAGGGTGCTTACATATGAGGGCTGTCTGGAAAAAATTCAGCCATAAATGCCTCTGTTTTTCATGGCTGGATAACTTGCTGGACAACCGAGAAGCTAGTAGTTTAACTTTTGAATCTTTCATAGTTTCTATTTTCTGAATAGTATACAATGTTATAAATGTCTTAGTTTTTAAGTTTTTAAAACAAAATGTTAGATCATAACATACAAACAGAAAAGTTCTATTATTTATGTACAAAATAAGAGAGTTATAAACAACTGTGTATTCTCCGCACAAGCCAAGGTATAGGACAACGTTGACATCTAATAAGCCTCCTGTGTGTTTCTTTTCTATCACACTCTTCTCCCTCCCTCACTAGAGGAAACTGCTGTTGTGAGATTTGTAGTATTCACTTTCTTGCTTTTGTTTTAGCACTTACACACCTCTCAATTGTGCAAGCAAATGATTTTTTTAAGAAAATAATACAATTCTACTGTTAATTTAATTTGTGTCATATGTACTTTAAAATTGTGTTGATGCACTCACTCAGTAATGTAGTCATTTATTCCTTTCGTGCTTTTAAGTAGTTGTGTTCATCTGTTTCTCATTTTCAATTTGTATTCACTTATAATGATGATGATGATGTCATAATAATAGCTAATATTGATTGAAGAGTTTTAAATGATGGAAGGTGGTGTTCTAAGTGTTTTACCTGTATTAGCTTATTTATTCTTCCTAGTAACCCTATAATACAGATAAAATTATTCCCATTTAATAGATGGGGAAACAACTAGTCCTTACAGATTAAGTAAGTAATTTGGCCAAGATTGCACACTTTTTATGTGGGATTGAACCCAGCTAATGTCATTCTACAGCCTGCATTTGTAACTATTTTGCACACTTTCTTCTTTCTTGGAATACTTGAAACAAGAAATTTGTAGAATTTTTAGTTAGGAACCTAAGAAAAGTATTTTGAATTCTCACAAGAGGCTAATTTTAAATACTTTAATGAAATACTTTATTTCAAATTCTCGGCTTGTTACTTGACATTTGTTTGTTTTATAATCTAAATTATCAAGAAGTACCTAGGGGGTTCCAGGGTGGCGTAGCGGCTAAGCTTCGGCGTTCTCAACGCCACCCACCCCCTGGGTTCGATTCCCAGACAGGGAACTACCCGCCAGCCCCCTCCAAAAAGAAGTACCTGAATTTTTATCTATGTATTTGAATGCTATTAAATTCATTATTTCACAAAGTTTGTAGTGAATTTTGAAAATTTGAAAACATTTGGTGTGTTTTAAGCAAATTTATGACAGTATTCTGATTAATGTAAGAAGCTAGTAAATGCAGTAAGAAAAAGAGCTTGTATTATTAATTATTTTTGTTTTGTTAAATGATGCAGTATTACTTTACCCATATTATAAAATGACATATAAGTTAAGATTCCTTTGCTATTGCTTGATATTGATAAGCATCTTCTGACAATAATTTTTGTTATGCTACTCGAAAGCACTCATTGTTTTAAAAACTAAATTGGAATATTTGTTATTATAACTTCAAATAGTTGTTGTTATAACTACTGCCTATTTGTCTTTTTAATTTAGGGCGTTATTGAAAATGTGTTTATGGACCCAAAGTAGATAGTTGAAAATGTAATCTACAATAGAGACATAGAAAGAGATAAAATTGAAACAATTCTGTTACCGGATTGAGGAAAAGGATGAGAGAGAGACAGTGTGGCTCATTGCTCTTTTCAACCTGGATGTCTTGTGAGAGTGTTGGTGTTAATTTAGGAGTTTGCTGAAATAGAAGGATTCATGATTCCTACATTATTCTATTTAAGGATTACTGTTTCAGGTTCCTGGGGTAGAGCTAAAACAGGCTTTTTTAAGTATGGGTTTTATACAGAGACTCAGACGCATTAGGTGTATGTTCAATACAAGCAGACTTTAATGAGGGTCAGTGGTGGAAGAAAGCAGGTGAGTGAATGTGTAGTAAAAGAGGACAACTAGGGATATATAGTTTCTCACCAATGTAAGTAGAATTTTTTGCATACAGACAGCACAAGTGGTTGATAGAGTTGTTTTGATAGTTTGCAGAATCCACCTTAGTCAGAAAGAAGAAAGTATAAGAGCACAGGTAGTTGGAGGTGCTGTGTAGGTTCTGTTGCCTCTGGCTTTTCTGGAGAGACTGACAAGTCCTTCTATTTTATTAGGCTAGGTGGATATTGTCTTGATTCCAAATAGGAGTATCTAGACATTCAGGGGCCTGGAGTGACTCAGGGGCCTGGAGTGACAAAACATATTGAGGATGAGCACAAGTAAATACCTTACTGAAAAGATACAGTGAAAAACCAGTCACAGTTTTACATTTCAGATAAGCTACTGTTTAAACTGCATTATAATCAAGTTGTGTTATCTGCAAAAAAATGAAGCCTTTAGTATTATTTTAGACACAATTTGATGTGTAAAAGAAGGGTTTTCTTACAAAGTTACACTTGTTTAGCAAGCCTAATAGCCCCTACAGGACTAAAGCAGGGCATTTTCCTTGTTTTTGACTATTGTGATTTGCAACCAGAGTTGTTCTGGTTCTCTTCAAGTTATCCCATCCTAAGAGGTAACTCTAGAAATGACTGGTTTGGCTATGGAAAGTAATTTTTTTTAATGTGAATATGTTATTCATACTTTATTTCCAGTGTGACTTGATAATATTTATGCATATCATAAAATACATATAAGAGTAACTTTGCAAGTCTTATTTGATGTGACATTTTTGTCTCTGTGTGATCATTTTGCTAAGAATATACAAATAATTTTAACTATTTTGTCCATGGTACCAAGACTAAAGATGGAATTGAACTCCTTTGTTTAAAATGAAGGAAATATGTTTTTGAAAACATTATTAGAAGGTGTAGATACAGAATTTTTGTGTTTCATTGGGCTTTCCTTGATTTTAAAGGTATTAAATACTGGAAAGCCTTACTTTCCTATTTTTGTTTGAATAAACAAAATGGCTTAAGAATTAAAAACTACCATATATTGTCACTTAAAACAGTGGATTTATGTATTAAAACTAGTCTCTAATATATGGAGTGTACAGAATGTGAAATCTCCATAAGTAGTGCCAAGATTGATTTTAGAAGACACCTTAATTTCTCTTCAGTGTGTGGGCAGATAAGGGATTGAGGAACTTGGATTCTACAATGTGGAATATGGCCAAAATAATTTTAGTCTGGAAAGAGTTCAAAGCAATTAATACCTATTGTTCACTTCCATGGTCATCATAAAACTCTCAGGGTACACCTTGAACATGTAATTTTAAACAATCTAATTTTCAGTGAAACTTCTAAGATAAAATAGTAGTAAAGTGCAATTTACTCCAAAGTGTCTAGTCAACATAATAGTATTATGTATAGAAGTATGGATATGAGGAATTATTTTAGAAAATAATTTTCTAACAATGATCATTTCAGTTTTGTAGCACTTCTTATAACATTAAATAGACAACAGGAATAAATTTTTTTAATTAGGTTTTTTGGTGGTAGTATCTTTTCATTTGCATTGAGAAAATTGCACATTGATAAGGTTCTGTGTATGCAGCTGATGGAGTCTGGTTTTAAAGCATGAGGCTACTAATGTAAGATGAGAAGATGAGAGAAGAGTTATATTAAAATATATACTTGTTATATCTGATGCTTAAAACAGTAATATAAAATTTGGCTTCTTGAAGGTTCTGCAAATCAACAAGACTCTTCTTCAGGAAAAAGTGAAGATTTGGGAACATTTCAGGAGAAGTCTACCAAAAGCCTTGTTATAGGTCCTCTTGATTTTCGCTTGGATAGCAGTGCGGTACATAGAATTTTGAAAATGATTGTTTGTGCCTTGGAACATGAATATGAACCATACAGCAGGCTAAAACCAGGTTTGTTTTTTATTTAATTTTGAATCTCTTGCTAGTTGGTTTGAATGATTATGTAATTACAGTTAGCAATCTGCCGCAATAGAATTATAACACACACACACACCCACACAACACCCCCACACCCCCACACATACACCTACCCCTATACATAGTATATGCAACATGAATTTTTATTTGACGTTTTTATGAATTTTTATTGCAGTTTATAATTTCAAAAATGTGATTTATATAAAGAAACTGCTGCTAGCTAACCTTAGTTTAATATATAGGCAGTTCTACTTTGCATGGTAGTTAGGGATGATAAAAATGTACGAGCTGAAATCATGCAAAGTGATCATAATCAGTGGGACAAGTTAGTTCCACAGTTTTAGATATTTTTGTCAAAAACTAAAAACACTCTTAGTCTTGGTATAAATGTACTATTTGGAAATGAAAAAATAGTAAAAGGAGAATAGTAAAAAACTAAAGTTTTATTTCTTTATAAAAAATTTATTTAGAGTAGTTTGAACAGTGTTTGCCTCTTTCTCATCATATAACTTAAAATATGGAACATCTTTCCTCCATGAAAAGTTTGTCATACTCCTAAGTTTGGATCAGATTTCTACATTTTATCCTATATACATTCAATGTAGTGAAAACTTCTGAGAGTTACTTTAACAGGAAGTGTTTTGCTTGTATCACTTCCTCTGGGACATCTTCATTTTTTTTTTAAATCACAACCATTATTTATGTACATTGATAAGTTTGTCTTCACCAAGCTCTCTTAGCTGCTGTTTTAGAGTCTCTCCGAAGGTGCAGTGTTGAAATTCCCATGGTTAGCTATTCTGTAACACAATTTAAGTCCCATTAGAATTTCACTTCCAGTGTTACCAGTTTTTGTTTCTTTGCTGCACTTTCACCTCTGATTGCTAATTGTCTGTTTACTGATTTTTGTAAAATGTCATGTGGTTTTATTACCAGGAAACAAGGAGGCAATACAATTATATGCTTTGGTATCTATGCATGAACTTAATATAAAAAAATACCCATAACCAGCAACAAACCTGACAAACTTTTAAATAAGTGACATGATTGGTTGCCGAAAATGATGCTCATGTTTTATTTATGTAATGATTTATGGACTGAAGAACTAATAGTAAAGTTTGCATTCTATGTAGTTATTCATAGTTATACTGGTAACTGATATTTGAACAGTGCTTTTTTGGTAACTGGCTTTTGAAAACAAATTCATGCATAACAGAATTGTGCAAAGTTTGAGCTGCCTACACACATGCACACACCCACACACACCTGAGTGTATATGTATTTAAATCTTAAGTAGGTAGCAAATCTACTCTACTCTTTTTGTAGCTATTTTTTTAAGTGTAATTAATGTATGTATTGGAAAGCGTATAAAATGTAAGGGTGTAGTTCTGTGAATTTGCAAACTTAACCACATATATGTAACTGTTCAAGAAATGGAATCTTACCAACAGTCCAGAATCCCCTTTGTGCCCTCTTCTGGTTACTACTTTCACCCCAAGGGTAACCACTCTCCTTGTAACATCATAGTTTAGTTTTGTAAATGGAATCACACAGTATATGGTCTTTTGTCTCTGGGTTTAGTTTATATTATGTTCGTGAGATTCATTCCCATTGCTGTATAGTAGTATCCAATTGTGTGACTGTACTATAACTTATTTATCCATTTTATTGTTGATTAGTATTTGGTTAGTTTCTAGTTTTTGGTTATTATGATACTGATGCCAAAAACATTCTGTACAGCCTTTTGGTAAATGTATGTACTCATTTCTCTTTGCTCTTTAAGAGTGGAATCACTCAGGTAAAGGGATTGCATATGTTCACCTTTAGCAGATATTTTCAAACTTCTTTCCAGTGATGGAACTACTTTACGTTCCTACCAGGAGTGTAGGAGAGTTTTAGTCCTCTTGATCAGGGGTTGGCAAATTATGACTTACTGCCTCTTTTTGTATAACCCATGAGCTGATAATGGGTTTTACAATACAAAGAAGAATCATATTTTCTCACAGATGAAAACTATGTGAAATTTAATTTTTAGTTTTCATAGGTAAAGTTTTATTTGAACATAGTCATGTTCATTCAGTTATGTATTGTCTGTGGCTGCTTTTGTAACAATAGCGGTAGGATTGAGTAATTGTCACAGAGACTATGATCCACAGAGTATAATATATTTTATGTATGGCTCTTTATAGAAAAACTTTGCTGATGTTGGTCTACAAGTTTGCTAGCACTTAGTATTCCTAGTCTTTTTTTATTTTAGCTATTCCATTGGGTCTAATTCTACCACATTGTAACTTGATTTGCAGTTACCTGATGCCTAATCATGTTAACTAGCTTTTGATACAATTTTTGGTCATTTGGATATATTATTTTTCTGCTTATTCAAGGCTTTTTGGACCATTTTTCTATTGAATTATTTATTACTGGTTTTTAGGATGTTTAAAATTTTATTTATTAAATGTATTGGAGTGACATTGGTTAGTAAAATTATATAGGTTTCTAGTGTACATTTCTATAACACATAATCTATAATTAGTACAATGTACGTTCACCACCCAGAGTCAGTTCTCCATCATTTGTGGAAATATTTATATCTATCTATATATCTTTCCACCTATGGCAAATATTTTCTCCCAGTGTGTGGTTTTACATTATCTTAGTGGTGTTTTTATAAATAGAAGCTCTTATTTTAACAAAAGGGAATGGGAAGTTCTTAAAAATATTTAAAAAATTTTAAAATCAGAAATGTAAAATTTTATATGTAATAACTGAGTCATATTTATATTCTAGAGTAGTGTTAAATTCATATTTGTTAAAGGTAAAATTATTTTAAAACTGCTTTATTATTGAAAGGAAAAATAGAATTTGACCTTAAAATTTGGGTAACCAATTAATTTTTCAGTTATTTAAGAAAATTATTTGAAATAATTTTTTATTAAATTTTTATCACTTCATTTTAGATATTAAGGATGAAAATGAAAAAATACTAAGCCCGGAAGAAGTGGCATCTTTGGAGGAATATGTTCCTACTCGACATACAAGTATTACTCTCCTCAAATGTACCTGTACAATTTTCATGGCTGAATTCAACTTACTGGATCATTTGCTACCTGTTATTATGGGAGAAAAGGTACATGTTGTGATTTATTAATTGTTTTTCCGTATATGCATATATTTTGGTCCTATGATATTGTCAGAAGAAGGTGATTAAATAAGAGAATATCCACTTGTATAGATATCCATGATGAAGTTAAAGGAATGTAACTGATTTTTTTTTTCTTAGAAAGTAATTTTTATATGTTTTTCTTTTTTTAAAAATAACCTCAAGCTAAGGCTATATAAAGAAGTGTTGATGAGCATGGGTCTAGAAGTCAGACCATATACTATGTATTACACTTTCTGTGACACCTTGCTTTATATTTCTAAGCATTAGTTTTCTTTTTCTTTTTTTTTTTTTTTCCTTGCTTTTTGGTATGTGGGTAGCTCCCTGACCGGGAATCGAACCCAGGCTGCAGCACTGACACGCCAGCGCCGAAGCCTTAAGCCACTACACCATCAGGGAACTCCCTCTTTTATGAAAAACAAAAGAAAATTATATTTTTCAAGTTAGCTGACAGATTTAGCCAGTAAAGAAGCAACAGCCCAGATATTCTGATAGTTTATTACTTACATAGACAGCAAAAGCAAATCAGTGATGGTGTCAGCTTACTGTGTCCTTCTGGGGACAACTCTGAAACCAGAAGGGCAAATGAAAGTTATATACATGGTAGGGTACCCTGTTGATAAGGATTCACTTCTGTACTGCAGCTAAGTAGGTTATATAGCCTACAGTTGTACTCTTAAAAGGACTAAGTAGAAAGCCTCTTACCTCACCTGAATGATGGGTGCTAATGAGAAAATGTCTCATAGCAGCCTCCCTCAAGATGAGCAGGTGAGTGCGAAATGGTCTTTTAGCAGCTCCTCGCAAGACCATCTATCTTCCTCTTTCTGAGAGTACCACAGGTTGTTCCACCAAGTCTCAGTTCTGCTGTGGTTGAGCCTTGCCTTTGTGGTCTGCATGGATTTGTGAAAGATTGTCAGAGAGCTGACACAGAGCAGTTCCCTGTAGTACCTAGCTTCTAGAATTATTTTGAATATTCATTGAGATAATGCATGCAAAACCATTTTGCACATATTAGGGATCCAGTGATTATTAATGTTAGTGTATTTAATGAAGACTTATTAGATGCTTAATATTTATTTGAGGTCAGTATACAGTGTACTGCTTTATAGTTAGCCATGTACATATAAGGTATCTGTTATCTTTAATTTATTGTTTTTGGTTATATTTCTTTTGATGTCTACACAATGATGATAATTATAGAAGTAGAAACTATACTAGCTCTAACTGTAAATAAGGAGAACTTATGGAAATGTGGCAGGGAATTGACTATGATGCAGTAGCTTCATTTTGTATATTTACTCTCTATTGGCGGTTCATAATTATTGTTTTGCTAGGTAGAAACACCACCTGGGGAAAATTTGAATGGAGACATTAAAATATGTCAGTATTATATATGAACTTTAAAGTAACTGATTAATAAGTTCAAGAAAGAGACAAAAAGATAGATTTCAAAGAAACCTAAGTTGATTAAAACAAAACAAAACAAAACAAATGTAATTATGGAACTGAAAACTTGATGCAAGTTAGAAGTAAAAGGATAGAAAAAGATATACTATTTAGATGCTAATCAGAGGTCAGATAGTGTGGCTATTTTAATATCAGCAAATGTAGAGCGTAAGATAATAGTGTTATTAGAAATAAAGAAAACCATTTCATAATGGAGGAAGTGTCAACTCAAACAGTAAACAACATAGGCCTACCTAAAAAAAAAAAGAAAAACCTCAAATAAACAGTATATCTTTACACCTAAGGGAATGGATAAAGAATAGCAAACCAAGCCCAAAATGAGTACAAAGAAGGAAATAATAAAGATCAGAGCAAAAATAAACAAAATAGAGATTATAAAAAATGAAAGAGATCGATCAAATCAAGAATTGTGTTTTTGAAAAGATAAGAAAAATTGACAAATCTTTAACCAGACTCATCAAGAAACAATGAGAGGACCCAAATAAAATCAGAAATGAAAGAGAAGTGATAATGGACAGCACAGAAATACAAAATACAGACTGTCCTTATCCCAGTGTATATTCTTGCTTTCTTTGTCATAAATTAAATGACCAAACAGGCATGGATTTATTTCTGAGTTCTCTGTTCTATTCCATTGATCCATGTGTCTATTTTTAATGCCAAAGCCATGATGTTTTGATTACTATAGCTTGCAGTAAAATTTAGTATAGGTAGCATGATACCTCCCACTTCCACTTTGTCTTTCTCAGGATTGCCCTGGCTATTCGGGGTCTTTTCTGCTTCCATATAAATTTTAAGTTATTTGTTCTAGTTCTGTGATAAAATGCCATTTGTATTTCAACAGGGGTTGCACTGAATCTATAAACTGCTTTGGGTAGTATGGACATTTTACCTATATTAATTCTTTCTATTCATGAGCATGGTATATGTTCCCACCTATTTTTATCTTCTTTAATTTCCCTCTTCAAAGTCATATTTTCTGAGTACAGCCATTTCATCTTCCTTGGTTAAATTTACTCCTAAGTATTTTACTTTTCTTTTATGTAATTTCAAATGGGATTGCTTTCTTAATTCTCATTCTGAGTTAGTCTTAAGTATTTTTTGATGCAATTGTAAATGGGACTGTTTTCTTAATTTCTCTTTCTGATAGTTTGTTATTGATGTATATACTGTATAATTCTATTTATATGAAGTTCCAGAACTGACAAAACTAAGCTATTGTGAGAATATTGGCTACCTCTGGTGGGGATTCAGTATTGCCTGAGAAGGGACATAAAGAGCCTTGTAAGGTGCTTGAAATGTGTGGTGGTTACAGATGTAAAAGTTCATTGAGCTCCTCACTTAAGGTTTGTTTACTTTATTGTATGTTATACCAAAATAAAGTCACTGAAAGTAAGTGTTTATTAGTAAGTGGTGGCTTAAAAATTATGATTAATAATGAGTCAAAAAAGCAGGATTATATGTTCAGTTCAGTCAATTTTAGGCACAGTGTTTCTCAATAATGGCACTTTTGGTTTTTTTTATTATGTAAGTATTATGTCGCATTTACCATCTTTAGCCAATGACTGCTAATTGCCAGTTCTCCTCCCAATTATTGTGACAAACACAGACAACACAAAACAATAAAACTGCTCTCCCCACGTTTTTTCACCTACCTCTGGATAGAAGGTTGTACTGTTCATCTTTGAAATCTACATGATTGCATTTTCATGGAATAAGTTAGTTCCTAGGGCAGGAAGTAGTTGCTTGATATTCTGGGTATCTTGAAACTTACCTGCATTTATTTGGAAACTTAGAAAGCTTCTGTCTGTAACAGTGAAAATACTAAGCCCATCTTGTGATTGTTAGGACTTCATGACCTTTTAGTATGTATATTATTAGTAGATATGAATCAGACATTTTTCTGTTTAAACTTTGCTTATTGTGAGTATTTTTGAAACTGTGTGGAGTAGTCAACTTAGTTCCTTAGTCATCTAAATGTGAATCAAGTGAAAGAATATAAAAGGTGGGTGGCTCTAGGATATCTAGAATTTTTTTTTGGAATGATCAAGATTAAGAAAATGCCGTAGTTTTCTATATAAAATTCTGTCGAAAATTGTTAGACCAAAAATTGGGGGTTGTCTTATACACGGGAGTAACTGGTTGAGAGGGGTTTATTTATGTTGGGTTAGAAAAGTAGGCATTGTCTTATTCATGGGGGCATCTTATACATGAAAAAAAATGATACCTTCAATGTACTAAGGCACATAGTGGCACTGTTATGGTTGATTGGAAAAATAAAAAGCTTTTGCTAAAAGGGCATTGATAATTTTGCAATAAATAAGCATTTTTTGAAATCTGAGACAAATGGAAAAATATGTAGAAGGTGTTTGGTATTTGATTTGGCAAGAGAATCCCATAGAAAGGGGGATTGATTTGACATTATTGCAAAATGTGTCAGTCTGAAGCTTGTATAGTGGGCATTGGATATCTGTCACTATTCTCTTGAAATACAAAGTGAACATTACTGTTTTCCAGAACTCAAGTAACTTCATGAATACGGCAAACTTCCAGTCTCTTCGGCCTTTGCCATCTCTTCAGATATTGGTGGATAAAATTAATCTGGAACATTCTGTGCCTATGTATGCTGAACAGTTGGTACATGTGGTCAGCAGCCTTACTCAACCTTCTGATAATCTACTTCATTATTGCTATGCACATTGCTATCTTAAGGTATGAAAAGTGAATTTTCTTGTTTATTGGTATCTGGCTTAGAGTGAATTAAATAAATCTTTTTTTCTGCAATTGTAATTTCACAGAATTAGTACCCCGTAAGATGAAATTTAAATAAGATATGATAGATATACTTATTATCAGTATAGTTAAAAATGAATAAAAAGTAAAAGTGTATTTATTTTAAAGATATTTCTTCAATTACTTGGCCTGTACCAGATATTTCATGTAAGTGGAATTATACAACATATGGTTTTTTCTGTTATTTTTCCTTTACTTAGCATGTTTCCAAGGTTCTTCCATATTTAGTATGTATTGGTACATTATTCCTTTTTTTATGGCTGAACAATATACTGGTGTCAAAAAAATGTATACACATCTTAAAAGACGTTATCTATGTATTACTTTTCCATGTTGAATTGAATTACAGTAACAATGTGTAATATGATGTTTGCTCAAAAGATGGCATTAATCAAATGAATGCTAGCATCACCATGTGACAGGCAGGACGTCAAAGAAAATGATGAAAACTTGGTTGTCTTTTGAGGAGCAGAAGACCATATGCAGGACAGTGGGTAGAATGAAGAGAGGCAGTTAAGTTTCCCCCATGTGCTAACTTTGCACCCCTTGAGTTCTACCTATGGGAGACCTTAAACGATGTGGTGTATGGTAGAAAACTGACTACACTGATGGTATTTCAGGAAAAAATTGAAATGGTGTGCATAGCAATACAAGTGGATGCTGGCCAACATTGCTCAAGCAGTAGTTTGCTGTAATCAGAAGTGTCTGAACACTGATGGTAACCACTTTGAGCACCTCTTGTAATTGCTGAAGTCAAACATGACTTGTATTCATCTTTTGTTATTAGTGTATATTGAGTATTACAATTTTAATACAGTTTTTTTCTTTGTTAATATGTGTATACATGTTTTTGGCAACCTTTGTATTGCATTGTATAGGTATACTATATTTTATTTATCTGTTGCTGGAGCTTTGTGTTGTTTCTAATTTTTTGCTGTTATGCATAATATAGTTATGAACATTTGTGTATAGGTTTTTATGTGAACACAGGTTTTCAGTTTCTCTTGGGTACATACCTAGGTATGGTGTGCCTAGTCATGTGGTAACTGTATTTAACATTTTCAGGGACTGCCAACCTTTTTGTCTAAAGGTTTTGTTACATTGTTCTACTGTTCTTCTTGTTTTCTTTTTTTGGTTGGTTCCCTGAGTGGGGATCAAACCCACGTCGCAGTGAGAGAGCCCTGAAGCCTAGCCACTACACCACCAGGGAACGTGTTGTTTTATTGTTCTGTTAGCAGTGAATGAGGGTTCCTATTTCTTCACATCACACTAACTCTTGTTATTTATTGTCTGTTTTTTTGATGTTTGTCATCTTAGTGGTTGTGAAGTGGTCTCATTGTGGTTTTGATTTACCTTTCTATAATGATTAATGTCGAACTTTTTTTTTTATGTGCTCATTCGTCATTTGTATATATCTTCTTTGGAGAAATATCTATTTAAATCTTTTGCCCATTTTGAAATTCAGTTATTTGTGTTTTCACTGTTGAGTTGTCATCATTACTTACGTATTTTGAAGGATTTTATTTCTTTATTAGTATAGATGACACGACAGTATTCTTATTTTTAAATTTCTGAGTGATGGAAATGTCATTATTTATTGTTTCCTCACTAAAAGTATTGGTGAAAAAAAATCAAGAGAAAATACTTCATTTCTCTTCATAAGAAAAGAATGTAAGTACCAGTTTTAGTCCAGAGTTTCTATTTGCTTCAATGGATATGTGAATAGAACTAGATTTAGTGGTTGTATGGAATGAGTGAGTACACAATGAAAAAAAGTATGCATTCTCTCAGCTACTCTTTGAAAATATTTGCTGATGAAAGGTGAGAAATAGAATTTTATTCGTGGTTGGAACAGAGGTGGTGGTAAGAAAGAAAGATTGTTTTTTTCTTTAAAAATAAGTGGACAATCAATCATACTTTTTTGGAGAGCGGAAGGAGGAACTGGAGGGAGGAAGCAAGGCAGAGTGAAATTGTGAGCTAATAGATGAGCTAAATGAAATGAAGCATTATATTGCTGTTCTAGCAATACGTACTTTTGAAGAAGTCCTTTATCCTTTTTGGGCTTGATTTTTCACATATGTGAAATGAGGTGATTTGGAGTTAAGTAAACTCCAAGTAGTTCTGGATCTAAAGTTCTAATTTTTATTCTACTAGTTCTGGTTCCATCTTTTTCCGCTGAAGGCTTTTTGTTTCTAATATGTTCATTCTTATGCTACAGATTTCTAGTTATAATAATCCTTTATTCAGTTTTTACATGTTCCACTGCTGGTTTTCCTTTTTCTAGATAAAGTATTTGTAACCTTGGTTAAGTCTTGTTGGTGAGTTATTAGGTCATATAGGTATTGTAAATATATGTATCTTATTGCTGTAACTTAGAGGAGAGAGTTGAAAATCAGTTATCTTGAAATAATTTTTTTTGATGTGGTAGGTAGGTCCTCCCATTATAATTTATATTTGCTTGAATGTTCTGTTGGAAACGTCTCTGGACAACATATGAATTTAGTAAAAGCTTTAAAAATTTACAGAATAATGTAGTTTCCCCAAAGTCCTTTGCAGTTCTGCAAACTAACAGCAGGGGATCTCCTCTACACCCAGTTTCCTTCTGAGTATAGTATAGTGTCGGTGATTATGCTGCTAGAGCATTTTATAGATTATGAGAAAGTGGTTTGAAAGAGTTTTTAGTTGGATGTAGATAATCTAATGGGAATAAAATATTATCCTTATATTCTAGATAAATTTGGAGGTTGGGAATTGTTTTATAATCATGTTTGGTATTAAATGGTATTAAGAATTGTAAATTTCAGAATTTTTTAAATAATGGGCCTTTCAGGGGAAACTTGAAATGCTACATCATACAGTGCCCAGAAGTTCTTTGTATACAGTGTTGCTCAGAACAAATTTTCAAAGGGAATGAATGTGGACTAAGTTAATTTTTAAAGTCGATTATTTAAGTATTAGAAACATTTTTTTTCTTTTTCTTCTCAAAACAGTATTTTTTGCTATTTGGTTAATAACAGGGCTCATAGGTATTTCACTTTCATTTTCCTTGATAGTAATTATTGTTAGGTCCTTTGAAATGAAGTTTTCTCTCAAAGTAATGTCTTATTAAAAAAATTTTTTTTTGTTCCCTGAAAACAGACTTTAGAATAAAGAATTTGACATTGTCAGTTGGATGACTGACAAGGGCATTATAGGTTTTGAAACCATTTGGAGGTAGCTTAATACTTAGAAAATGACCATTGGTTCATTAGATGTTCACTAAATGAAAGTATTTTGTTTTGAAAATTAGCATTGAGAATTTTCAAACATGTTTCCACTAAAGAACTTGGCCGTTACTGTTAATCCTATAGATAGGAAAGTCAGTGCTTTATGCACTGAAGGAATAAAAAATAATAATGAAAGATACATTTTGGGGTTAAGCTGTTTTTGCATATTGTTGGAAAACAGTAGCTATTTGTTTTGTATCCCTCTGTACCAGTAGTTTCTGTTTAAGATGTTTATCTTTCACCTTATTGGCAATCATTATAGTAGAAATATCATTTAGTTCCCTGTAGTGTTTTATGTAAAATGTGACGTTATATTGATTCTTCCTATTAAGGCAAATACAGTGTTCAAGAATTTTAGGGAATGCTTATAAAATTTTTGAGTATGATCTATTCATTTTAAATATAGACATATGAAGAGCAATTTATGCCATGTTTCAAATTTTCTGGATGAAAAACCTCAGCCCTACAATTATTTTCACACAGACAAGGGAAAAGATGTAATGTTTTAAGATATATTTGGATATTCTTTTTGTGTGTGCATAATATTAGTTGAAGGTAAAATACAATTTTCAGAGTGTTCTTGTTGTAGTTAATGTTCTTATAGGCATAAAATGATATTAATAGTAATTTGTTAAAGTTAATATCTACCATGTGCACAATGCAGTTAGTTGTTTATATTAATAGAAAGTATGTGCATTTTAGCAAACAAAATAGTAAATGAGAATTATGTATAGAAATAAAATGTGAAACAAAAAGTTAGTTAAAAAAAACAGAGATGTGAAAGAGATACTGTATATTTAAAGCTCTTGATTCTCACTTATTTAATGTCAAATTGAATAAAAAATGTTGATGTTTCAAAAGTGGAAAAAGACATTGGAACATATTTAGTGTGCAGCTGTTGTAGAGCAAATTGAAACTGACGTATTTCATCCTGTGCTTATGAAAACTTTGTCTCTCTGAACATTTGAATCTTTTCTTATTGTTTCAGATATTTGGTTTCCAGGCAGGACTGACGTCTTTGGATTGTAGAGGATCTTACTGCTTACCTGTACCTCTTATTCCCTCTTTTAGCACTGCTCTTTATGGTAAACTTCTGAAACTGCCCACATGCTGGTAAGTATTATATTCAAATGTGGTTTGTGGTAATTTTTATTTATTATTTTAGGAGGGGAAAAAAACTCATTGTATACCAGTGCATTAGTTTTATACAAAACCTTAGAAAAGTATCTGAATTTATACTGTCTTTTCCAAGACACAAAAAATCCCTTTTTAATGTTTCAAGTAAATTAGGTCATATTATCTTTTGTGGTAGTGATGACTGTTGGGGCAATAACTTAATCCATGTTGGAGGTATAGTAAATGTTGCTGTTTCATACTTGGGAATTGCAAGGGCAGATACATTTTCCTCCTTTTTTTGAGAGGTAACAAAGATTAAAGGAAAAGTTGCATATTAATACTAAGGCCAATGTATTTACTACCTGAATAACAATTTCATGTGTATTCATAGCCACTGAGAAAAGTATACCCATGACATACATTTAAAGTAATTGTCACATTTTATGTGTAATGACTGCATTTTGGAAGAAATTGATTTTAGCCTTTATGTTCATTCAATATTGGGTTTTATTTGGAGATCATATTTTCCTAAATTCAAAGAGACTTATGGAAAGAAAGCCATTACTAGTCATACTTTTTTGTATTTTTAGTTTAAAGCAGTACCTTTAATATGTTAAAGAAATAATTGTTTAAATATATGAAGTTATATCCTAGTGAAATATTTCTACTTTTTAAAATTTAGATTATTTAAAAAAAAATTTAGATTATTTCAGTTATTTGGAATATATCATTGCTTTCTCATCCTAATTAGCAAGCTTATTTTTATAGGATATAGTCTCCATTAGTTATTTATGAAAAGCAACATAACTTTCAGAAAATAAATATTAATTTCTTCATCTAAAGTATTTCATTTGCTGACTATGTTTCTTTAATAATATATAATTTGTAGAAGAAATTTATAAAGTAAATGCTCATGTTTTCAAAGAAATTTCTAATTGATCCAGAAAATTAAAAAGAATACTGTCTTGGAACCAGTTTTTCTGCAAAATGAAACCATTATTAAATGATTATTCTTATTTTCTCCTGATAAGTTTAATTTTGTCCCTAGTTTTCCATATTCTTCATATGTCATTCATTATGTTGTTTAGAGGTTCACTTTTAAACTTTTATTTGTATATCCATAACATCTTGTATTTCAGTCGAGTTTTATATTCTGCTCTATTAAGAACTACTGTAGGTTATGTCCCAATTGATATATTGATAGCAACTTAAATAGATATTTGTGAATACTGTTATCTCAATTTTGTGCTTATTTATCATTCATAATAGTGAAATTTTATTAGAAACACAGTGCAGTTTACTATAGCCAGTGCTTAACAACTTTTTAAAATAAAAAGTCCAAATTTCCAAAATGAATTATAACCTTTGTATGAAAAATATTGAATATTTAAACATGCAGGGCTTATTTTAAGGACTTATAGGCTTAGTAAAATATTGTCAAATGTAGCTTAAAATATGTCTGCTGACATCTAAAAGAAAATATTACAATTAAATATGAAAAGCATGTGATCCCAGAATGCTAATGTTTATTTGGACATGACTTGCTTTTTTGTAGTTAAGACCGTTTCTCATCTCAATGATATTGTTGCTATACTTTATGGAAGTATTTTGCTTTAAAATACTTTCTTTAAATTGTTCTCCTTAATAATAAAAAATAAACTATAATTAATTTATTCTTAGCAACTCTACATTGAAAGTAATAAACCTCAATAAACTATAATGTATCTTAAATTAAGTGAATAAAATACCAGATAAAAATATATCATATAGCACTTGAATTAAATAAAAATCACATGAGAGCGGAGTGTTTTATTTAACTCATGCAGTGAGTGAGGATTATTTTAGTAAGACACCCTGGTTATGTCATTAAATGTCAACTCTGTTTGCATTCATAGTCTTTCCCTTCCTCAAGTTATACAAGCTGTTTCATTTGGATTTTTAAAATTCACATTCCAGAGTTTCTTAAAGCACATTTATGATGCTGTGTATATATTTCATTCCATAATGAGTAGAGCATATTTGCAACAGGCTACAGATTTTGAAACAAGGACATTTTATAGCATATTGAAAAAAAATTTCGTTGGTATGTTTGAGTTAGCAATGAAAATCTAAATTTTATATAAATTAGCAAAATAGCTCATATTTTTTGTTAAAATATTTTTAAGTTGAACTTTTAATTGTGTATGAAGTTTCAAACTAATTGCCATTGACTTTAATAAGGTTTGCTAATAAATTTTAAAAAATATGTGGTTTAAGTAATATTGAAAATAAGTTATTTTTCTCTCATTTAACTGTTCTATTAATATATTTTAGCTTTAATGAGCAAACTGTTACTAAACTGTTGTTTAGAATTTTTTTTTCAAAATACTTGTTTATATTTTATCTTTCTTCATCTGATAATTTCTAAACATAAAAACTTTCCATGAAAAAATTTCCTTATTGTTTTACATCAGATTAACATTTAGTTCTTTTAGCTTTTTAGAGCAAGATTGAAAATATATAGGAAAAGGTAGAAAAGACACAGTGACATATTTAATGACAGATGTCTTGAGCAATTAATTTAAATTTTAATTTACCTCTTTTTCGAAAAAGAGGATGTTTTAAAAACAGCAGTAAAGGGTTGGTTTAAGGCCAGTATTGTATCTCTTGTTATCTCTAGTAGAATGAAGCCTTGGTCTCTGTAGTTAGTTATATTTAAAAATTTTAAAGTGGGTAATGGCTTTAGAGTTCTAGATGCATTCTGGACTTAACATTTTTTTCAGGATAGAAAAATGATAAGTATATCAACTCTTTTTAAAATTTTTAATTGAAAGTAAAATTTTCAATTTTATATTTTAGTATATGTACTGCCAAAGCAGCTATGTGAAATATTAATATCTTACAGAAAAGTACTTATAGGGTAGTATTTTATAATTGAATTAAACTTTGGTAACCAGCTGAAAGATCAAGAAACAATATTATTAGCATCCCAAAAGCCTCTCTCATTCACCTTCCTCCAAGGTTAACCATTATCTTGACTTCTAATAGTATAGATTAGTTTTGTCTTTCCTTGAATTTAATATTAATGGAATCATACAATGTGTCTTCCATTTTGACTGGCTTCTGTTACTCAAAATGTTTGTGATATTCATTCATACTATGGAATGTCGTTCTCAGATTGTTTGTTTTTGTCACTGTACCATATTCTGTTACATGAACGTTGACCACATATCTTCTTAATATGCAGTTTTAATTTAAAAATAAGTACCTGAAGTTTTCATGTCAATTTATTTTTATATTTCTTTCTTTGCCATTTTTCCTTTTCCTTAAGAAGCTTCAGTTGTATTGTGGGAGATTAGATGTCACTCATTAAATAGTTCTTTATGTTTTTATAGGCATTGTGCTATGTATCAAGATTGGGGAAAGAATAAAGTAGAATGCAGTGAGGGTAAGAGATATCCTCTCTGATCATGAAAATTTACTGTCTAGTGGGAGTGGATACTAGACACATATGAAAACAGCGGTCTTTAAATTATAAAAATTTAGGCTTAAGCAAAATACCCTGTATAAAGAAAAATAGAAAATTTCCCTGAGACAACAGGGATGGCTTCTGTGAAGCTGGTCTTTAATGTTGAACTAGACAGATATCCAGGTATCAAGATGTCGGGTGGGGTGTGGAAGCTTCTAGGGCACAACATTGTCTGAACAAAGTTAGGCTTAGTCCATGTGAATGGATACAGTAGGGGAAGAATTTGGAATATACTTTGGGCCTAGACTTGGACAGGAATAAGAATGTCCAAGCTTTCTAATATGAAACTTAAAAGTAGATAAATCCATTAATCAAGTATTCATTAGCCCCATTTTTTTTTCTGATCAGGCTTGTTAAACTACAACCATAATACAGTTTCAAGTTCACTTTCTCTTAAAATTGAAGGTTAAGAAATGTGACACCACATCTTGTGAGTAATGATGCTATGAATATGGTTGTACAACTACCTATTTGAGTTTCTGCTTGCGCTTCTTTTGGGTATATACCTAAAAGTATAATTGCTTAATCATATGGTAATTATTTAATTTTTTGAGGCTGTCATTCTGTTTTCCACAGAGGCTGTATCGTTTTACATTCCCAGCAACAAAACATAAGGGTCCCACTCTGTGATTTTTGTTTTTTTTATAATAGTTGTCCAAATGAATATTAAATGGTCTTGCTATGGTTTTGATCTTCATCTCCAGTGATTACTGAAGTTGAGCATCTTTTCAAGTGCTTATTGGCCATTTATATATTCTCTTTGGAGAAATACATATTCAAGTCCTTTGCCTATTTTGAAACTGGGTTGTTTTTGTTTTGTTGTTGAGTTGTAGATTTTTCTTATATATTCTGTATATTAATCCAGTATATATGATTTTAAACTTTTTCTCCTCCAAATCTGTGGGTTCCACCTTGCTTTTTAATGTTAAGTCACTCTATCTTAATCTAACTCCAAAGCTAGAAGCTGGTTTACCTCTTTTTTATCTTATTCCTTACATTTGAAATCGTAATTTTTTTAGCTTTGACACAGTATTTCTAAAAAATTGGTATAGTTTGAACATGTAAAACGTGGTTAGGTGCATATTTGGAATAGTTCTACTTAATTTTGGGGAGAGAGAGAGTTGAATTTGCTAGAATTCTTTAGGTTGTTTAAAAAGTTTTCTTTATAGTAGTTTTTTCTTGTTTCCCATTTACAGGGATGACTGACATACCTTGTTTTTCTGTAGAATGATTTTATAACTTTCTATACTATAGGAAGATCTTTTCCTGAGCAACTTTCTTTGCCTTTTAAACATGTTCTAAAGATATATAAGGGCTGTCTGGAAGAAAAGTCTAGCTATAAGTGCCTCTATTTTTCTTACTACATGGCTGGATACGTTCCAGACAGCCCTCCCGTGTCTTTTAAGCTCTTCAGAAGATACTGTGCTTGACAGTCTTTAGAGTATAAAGTTCAGTACTACTGAATAAAATACAGGGTCTGGCAGAAGTAACGCCCTATTAAAAGTGGTATAGTATAAGTAGACAATATTGTTATGTTACAGAATCATGTGCTTATGATTTTGTAATAAAAGGTTTGGGATAGATTACCAGCTCATAAAAAGAGCTGTTACTTGATAATCTATCCCAAATCTTTTATTAAGAAATCATAAGCATGCAATTTTGTAACATAACAGTATCATCCATTTATATTATTGTATACTACTTAAAAAAGGGTGTTACTTCTGGTGGACCCTGTAGAATCAAAACAAACAGGCAATTAAATCAAGTGACCATTTATCTGGTCACTAATTTTTATTCAGGAAGATGTAGAAGTTAATTGGAAACATTAGGACAATAAGGGTCTTAGTACCTAATTTTAACATGAATAGTAAAACACCTCATTTTCATACATCTGGTATCACAGACACAGACACACACACAGACACACACACACACACACACACACACACACACACAAATCTCCTGTTATTTTATTTTTAAAATGTTTATTAAATTTAGTGGTGTGACATTGGTTAGTAGGTTTCAGGTATACAATTCTATAATACATCATCTATATATCGCATTGTGTGTTCACCATGCAGAGTCTGTTCTCCTTACATCACTGTATATGAGGGCTGTCCAAAAAGTATCCAGCCATGTAATATGAAAAATAAAGGCATGTATGTCTGGATTTTTTCCTGACAGCCCCTGTATTTGACCCCTTTTACCCTCTTCTACCATCATCCTCTTCCCCCTGCCCCTTTGGTAACCACCTAAACTGTTGTCTGTGTCTATGAGTTTTTGTTTGTCTTGTTAATTTGTTACTTTCAGAAGGTTCTCAACTTCTTTCGTCTTACTTCACCTAGCATGATAATCTCAAGATTTATCCATGTTGTTGCAAATGGCAGTATTTCTTTCATCTTTTCTTATGGCTGAGTAATTAATTGTCCATTGTACATATGCCCCACATCTTTTTTATCCAATCATCTATTGAAGGACACTTTGGTGGTTTCTATGTCTTGGCCACTGTGAACAATGCTGCAGTGAACATAGGAGTACATATTACGGATAAATGTTTTCAGATTTTTTGGGTAGACATCCAGAAGAGGAGTTGCTGGGTCATATTATAATTCTAGTCTTAATTTTTTGAGGAGCCTCCATACTGTTTTCCAAAATGGTTGTACCAATTTACATTCCCATTATCAGTGTGTATGGCGTATCCTTTTTTGCCACAACCTCTCCGACACTGTTATTACTTGTCTTATTGCTAATAATCTGTCTAACAGGTGTGAGGTGATAAATTGTGTTTTTGATTTGCATTTCCCTAATAGCTAGTGAAGTTGAGTTTTGGTTTTTTAATTTCTTTTCTTTTCTTTTCTTTTCTTTCTTTCTTTCTTTCTTTCTTTCTTTCTGTCTTTCTGTCTTTCTGTCTTTCTGTCTTTCTGTCTTTCTTTCCTTTCTTTCCTTTCTTTCCTTTCTACTTATTTATGTAATATATCTGTTGGCTGTTCATATGTCTTTTTGGAAGAACTGTCTGTTCAGGTCCTCTGGCCCTTATTAAATTGGATTGTTTGGTTTTTTGTTGTTGAATTGTATGACATGTCCTCTTTTCAAATTTTTAAACATTTTGGCTTCATCACTTTTTTGTTATTAGCAATAGTGTTTATTATTGGAAAACAGGAGTTATTTTTAATAAATAGTATTACTAAAGAAATTAAAAATTATTTTTGTGAGCATTATATATTAAAAAATGCTATCATAGACCTAGTGCTCATTGCTGTTCAAGTTGAAATCTAGGAGAACAATGAAACATAGATCTTTGAGATATTAAGTGGTAAATCAATTCAGCCAAGGTACACACTGTATTTACAAGATTATTTCTCTAATGAAGGATGTTAACATTTTTTTTAAACAATCTGAATGAAGAATTGTATTTTAATGAATGCAAGCAGATGTAAACACTGTTCTGTGTATAGTCACATAGCTAGACATTTCAGAATAGCCTGGGATTCATGGGTTAGTCTTTGAAAAATTCAGAATTGTTTGCTTTTTAACTTTGTCAGATCCTCTTGAAATGGACATAGGTTGCTCATGCTGGTCTCTACTTCATAGATAGATGAATTAAAGTATGATTGATTCATCCAAGTAAGATTCAGACTGACTTCTGAAATTGTGACCTTATTTCAATCAAAGGACTCTAAAAGTTTAAAAAAATTTATAGGTCTTTTAAAGAAGCTGAGGGCAGTTGAGAGTGGGAAATACAGCTGTCTTTATTTCTCTTTAGCTCAATATATGTATCCATTTAGCATCTGAACTTGAACTTCCATTAAAAAATTCTCTTTTTGCCTACCTAAAGTTTTAGATTGGACACATAAGAATGTGTTGTCTTGTGAGATCCTAAGCATGGGGTGTTAAGTCCATATTTTACTGCCTTAGAAAATATGCGTGTTTTATTTTATATCATTAGTTCACACATTAGAGGTAGTTAAGCATGATCACAATGAAAATATTCCAACTTGATAAATTTTTCCATTATATCATATGGTAAAATTTGATGTGGAAAGTTCATAGTACAAACAGTTCTCATACCAGTTTTCTCCTTTGATTTGGATAATTCATTGAAAAATTTTTTTTTCTGCTTTTGTATTGTAATAACTCCCTCCTTTTGTAGCAGATTAGCTCAGTTTAAAAAATACTTCTTTTTTTTTTGCTTTCTGGTATGTGGGTAGCTCCCTGACTGGGAATCGAACCTGGGCCGCAGCACTGACAGCGCCAGCGCCGAAGCCTTAAGCCACTACACCATCAGGGAACTCCCTTAAAAAATACTTCTTAAAGCAAATGGTTGATTAAGTCTTATTAGTACTGCCTACTAATGTGTAATATTTTTATTGAGCTATAATCTCATGTCAGGCATAGAACAGTGGACCACATATGAGGTGACCATGTGCTTGATGTAACTTAGTTGTCTTCCATCTTAAATAATTTTGTGTTGTTTGTGACTTTGGGGCACTCTTGCCTGTCCTGTTAACAAAATCATCTTTCCATTATTAATCAAGCATTTGTTAGAATCTCTCTTTATATTGTTCATGCTCTATGTTTTTGTCTTCTACTTTTTCTACTAACTTGACTAATGTTTTAGCAGGTTTATGTCATCTTTTGTATCTTTATGGGGATGGCTAAAGCAGGAAAGGATGACCAGGATAGACAGGGTATATATTTTCTTTAATTTTGTGAACAGTGTTCCTCAGTTTTATTCTTTTTAAACTCCATTGAGTTTTCCACTATGTTTTTCTGCCTTTTTGCACACTTGATATTGTTCTTTTGTTCATTCATTCAGAACTTTTCCACAGATACATGATGCATGTCCACTGTGTGCCAAATACTCTGCAAGAGCCCTGGCTAGAGATGCACCAATAAACAAAATAGGCAAGCTACCTGTCCTCATTGCAGTAGAAAATACACATTCTATTAGATAAGGGAATTTTAAGGAGAGAAAAATTGCTTTAAGAGGCAGTGTAGATTGTCTTTTAAAATCTTATTACAAAATTGTCCTTTTAGCTGTCTTGGGCCTAGGAAGGAGATATTCACATAGTTTTTGATTGGATAATATTTTTGAATTATCAATATTTTTCTATTTAATTTTTTAAATGATTCATGCTAGAACTGAAAACCATCTACTTAATAGTGTAGCAGACAGCAATAGAAATGAAATACAGATAAATAAAAACTCATTGAATAAATCAATTAAATATTGTTTTATTTTCCACCCTTTTAAAAACATTCATTTTGTTGTTGTTGTCATTGAATGATTTTGTAGAATGTATGTGACAATTATGGACATAATATATGCTTTTCTAAAAATTTGATTTCTCAGCAATTATTATATTTTAGCATGTATTTACAATCTCCATTATTCATAGAGGTGAACTTATATTAGAGCCTTTAAAACTTGTATACAGATACATATACATTATTTTTACAATCTGCTTATATTCTTAATATTTATTTTCCTATGTTACAATGTTTAGTGTGAATAAACCTCAGAAATCTGTAAACTCTAATGAAGAGTTTTATTATAAAAAGTTTTTAATATATACATTCATGTAGAGATATATTCTCTTTAATTATAAATTACTGAGATTAATTTTTTTGGCAGTACTTTCAGAATGTATTTACTTTGTAATCATATCTCATGCCTATTGTTACTTTTAATATTCATTTAAAAAGACTTCTATTTTGTATGTAATTTATATTTTAAAAATTCATGAACAGAATTATTTTCAACTTACATAAGTGACGTGAGAAATTTGTGGGAAGAGTTTCAGTAATAGAGAATTAATATTAATAATAATAGCATATATATGCCAGGAATAGTGTTAAACCTTATATAGTATCTCATTTAACCTTCATAGCAAACTTAGAGACACTATTATATCCACTTTATACATATCTTTGTCTTAACTTGTTAATGCTTATACATATATAATAAACAGTGAAGTTGGAATTTAGCTTTAGTTCTGCCTATCAGTAGCAAGACCCATATATTAGTAGTCCCCTCCACCACTGATAAGTGAGTGTATTGCAAGTTGGTGGTTAGTTTGCATCCTTAGACATCCTTCCATAGTTTTACTAAATTGTATTTTTTTAATAAACAGCTTTATTGTGGTATACTTTAGATAGCATAAAATTCACCCATTTCAAGTGTATAGTGCAATGATTTCTAGTAACTTTACTGAGGGTGCAACTGTTACCATAAATCATTTTAGAACATTTTCCTCCTTTTAGTGAGATCCTTCATGCCCATTTACAGTTAATCCTCCATCTTCAGCCCCAGGTAACCACTAATTACTTTCTTTCCCCATAAATTATTTTTTATGGCATATAAATATAATTATATAATATGTGGTATCATGTATCTGGCTTTGAATCAGTTAGCTTAATGTTTTGAGGTTTATCCTTGACATAGAATGTGTCAGGAGCTAACTTATTTTTCATTCTACATCTCTGTGGCTTCCCTTAAACTGGGGAAAATGTATTCAGGCTTACAAATAACTATCCTTACTCTTATTCAGAGATGTTTAAGTTTCAGAGTTGCACAAGACATTTCCACATTTTATTATAGTTGCTACTGTAACTGTGGTTTGGGATGTTCTAAGAATGTCCTTTTGTGTCATTAGCCCCCTCTTCTACCTCACATAGACATAAGCTTCTGCCATAATTTTTGAGAAATTCTAGAAGTGGTGTTAGTGTTTAGGTTCCTTCTTGCTCTGTGATAGTTGGTATTAAAACTCATTTACATACAGAATTTAATTTTATGTCATTTGTCTGCCTTTTCAGGAAGATAAGTAGCTGGTACTGGGTGTTTTGTTTTGTTTTTAATTTAAATCTTTGGTAAGTGAAATTTTTTTGAAAATGCCTAGTCTTGTCATTCTAGGAATTTTTAATTTTTGCATCTTGACTAGTTTTATTTTTCATACTTGGTGTTTATGCTGTATGACCTAGTATGTAATTAATTTTCAGTAAATGTTAATTAAGATGAACTGAACTAGAAATTAATTTTCATAAGCAGTTTTAGATCCGTTAACTTAAATTTTGAAGACTTTAGAAAAAAGAAGATATGTATTTGATTATATTAATGTTTAAGGAAAGGTACCTAAAGTGACCACACTTTGTTTCCTTTTTTGTTTATCTTTAAATTTTTAATAACTGAAGCTTTAATATTATAAAGCAAATATTCTTGTAGAGTCTAGCATCTGAAGAGAAATATAAGTGAAATGTACCATTCTTAGATATCTTCTCTTTTAATTCATTATAATAATGCACATATTCAGATACATGGATGCTCTTAGAGTTTCTATTTCTAGATTTTAGTTTTTTTACTATCAGGATGTTCTTTCTTTTCACTTTTTTTTTTGGTGGGGAGAATAATATTTGAAAGTGAATACTTAAGTTTTCATACTTAATTTATTTTTCAAAGTATTCTTTATTATCATGAAATTCCTGTGAGACTTCAAAAAATTACAAATGTACTTAGAGGCCTGCTGTACCTGAAAATACTACATAACTGTAGGAAACTTTAATAGTACTTTAGAGTTATATAGTATGTGATTTGTAAAGTTCTTATAGAGAACTATTATTCATATATAATGGCTTATATGAATTGTAACATTGTTTACATTTTGAAATTAGAACATAATTTAAATACATTGAAGTTCAACGATTTTATGTCTATAATTCAGTGATTTTTGACATAAGTGTTGTGTATACGAGGGCTCTCGAAAAAAATCCAGCCATAGATGCCTCTGTTTTTCATATTACCTGGCTGATTCTTTCTGGACAGTCCTCATGTATATAGCCATGTAGCCACAAACAAAATGAAGGTATACCCCCTTGTAGAATATTCTATCCTCCTTCCCCCAATTTTTCTCTTGTTTTATTTCGGTCCCTTTGTCTCCTCCTGGAGTGCATCAACTTTTGAGGTGAGGGCAGTTGGCTAATGGTAAAGGGTAGTGCCTAACTCAATTCTCCACTTGTAGGCTGACTAGGGGATGACTGGTTTCTTGTTGACTAGCAACTCTCTTTGTTTCATGGTTCACCCAAACCCATCAGGTGACTGAGTCTCTTTACCAGGGCTTCTGGGATTTCTCTAGACCACAGGACTGCCGGAAACTGAGGCACATAGCATTTTCAATGACATAATAAAGGATATTGTAACTAGATTTTATATACAAACATTCACATTTTTGTCACAGTTCATTTAGCATCTTTTGCTTAGGTAATTTTTGAAAAGGTAGGGTAAAAACAATAATAAAAATAGGAAAATAGAAACATAATTTTAACATGTGAGATATAATAGGACTCATAGTTTGTGACAAGAGTAGAAGTATAACTCTTAAACAAGATTAACTTACAATGTATAAAAAATTATTTTACTGTTCTGTGTTCTAAATTTATTTATAGCCTTGTATTTGTATCAAGGTGAAAATTTTACCTAAATTGCATTTGAACTGAAATACCAGTTTGTTTGTTCATATCAGAATAGTTTTATCATATAAATCATATATATTTATTTATATTTCTTCTTAGAAGTTGGTAAATATAGAATAGAAATGAATCTAGACTTTATTTTGATTAAGGATTATTTCCTACCAAATATGTCATTGATTTATTGGTGAATTTGTCTTGATTGAATGATTTTTAATAACACTTTTGTTTTAAAATTGTAAAGGAATAATTTCTTGTAAGTAATCTTGATATAAATAATAGCTCAGATTCTTAAATTTAACAATTAACATAATTGGTTCTGAACATGTTTTCATCAGATGTTCTATTTGTCTGTTTCCTGCTGTTAAAGTCCCTGCTTGTGCTGGTTTGGGATATAGTGTTGACACTTGGCCACATTATAGGTAAAAATATTCAATTATGAAATTATAAATATTGTCAATCATTTTATTATTGTGCTTCTGTATTTTACTTATCAAATACATTGATGAATTTAGTATGTTAATGCGTTATAGTTTGAAAAAATTACCTGGAAAGACTGACCTATTAATAGTCCTACCAAATTTTGTTTTTGGTCATCTTTTGGTTTTGATTTTATAGTGTGCTTAAATAAATGAGTTGAAAAATACCCACTTTTATAGTTTTTTAAAGAGTGTGGGTGTGTTTGCAATTAAAAGGATATAAAAAACACAAATGTAGGTAAATTGTACCTATCTTTATATTAGTTAGATTTCCCTTTTTGATTATATTAGTAAGAGCGCAAAAAGCATGTGACACATATTAACAACCAGAGACTGTTGGTTCAATGGGAAAAGCTTTTCTTTGATTTAAGAAAATTCTATACTTTACACATGCAATTTTCTGATCAGTTGGCTATGAAGTTGTACAGGCAAATATGATCCATCTATTTCCTTTGTTAAAAGTTTTAAACTTAGTAAAATAGTTTTCTTAGTGGTATCCAAATGAACATTTACAATTTATTCTTAGATTATTGCCTTTAAATTTGATTTTTGGATATTGGAGAGTGTTATTACAAGACCTGTATGTGAGAAAAATTATACTATTTTTTTCTCAGTATATAGTTTTGTCTGTGTACAAAAGGAGGAGAATATTATCCTATGACAACATTTTATTCTAGTGATAGTATATTTTAAATATGTCTGGATTTCATTCTTTTTTGGGAACTGAAACTTAGGAGTATATTCAAAAGATTTTGAAGTTATTAGTATAACCAAGGAAAATGTCTTGGTTAGAAATTACCAAGAAATTTAGCTTGTTTCCTTTTTTTTTTTTTTTTTTTTTTTTATCATTGCCTTGCATTCATTTCTAAACTGTGGGATGATTTAATATTTTTTTAATATATTAACTTGAAATTTAGGAACAAATGATCATTGGAGTTCTACATGTTCAAAAGAGCATGCAGTGCATATTTAGAGGCAGAGGAAAATCTCTAAGAACAATATTAAAGTACTTTATTTATTTTTGTAGTACTTTTGTATAGTAGTATTTGTACTAAACTAATTCCAGTACATATAGGGATTTATTTGAACCTCACAACTGACTTTTGGAATAAACAAATCAGGTATTATTATCTCTATTTTATAGATGTAGAAGTGGAGGATTAGGGAAGGTCATATTGGGTGAATGTAGAGAGATGAAGTTACTTCTTCCAGACATCTTTTAATTAGTTGATGATGGAGCCATTAATAGCATGTTGGTAACTTAGTAAGTTCTTGATAATAGATGTGAGTATTCATTTTGATTTATTAGTTTAAAAAAATATTGCCAAGTGCCTAGATGAATCTGTGAATACTTAGCATTTTCAAGTTTCAACTGATTAATGAGTCATTTATTTAAGAATAATTTTGACACCTATCATGTAAGAACTGTTGTATTATAGGCCTTGAAGTCCCAATATGAATAAGACGTGTTGGCCTTTTTTTTTTTCTTGATCTTCTAGTGTTTAGAGAGAGGTGTTCTTAATCACCAGCCACCTCATAATGTGTGCAAGCCAGGTTTGTTTGGTTCGTTTTTGGAAGGCAGTTCTAAATGTTCTTCCCTTTCCTAAAATACTTTACTTCTCATAGCCTTTACTGTAAAGATTAAGCTTTTTAAAACATTCTGCATTGTCCTTCAGATCTGGCCCCTTCTTTGCTCTGTAAATTCATCTGAATATCTTTCTCCTATCCTCTCCCACCATGCCCTTTTTTGTTTATCTTCTTTCATCCAAGTCTCCCAGCATATTGTTTCACGAGTCTGTAGTCTAAATAATCTTTACTTACCTCTCAAGTATTGGCCCAATTGATACTTCCTCTAATAGGTCTCATTTCCCTAATAATTCATGGAATAGTCTTGTTTTGCACTGTATTTTTTTTCTTAGAAGTGATTTTACACTGGTTTATGTAATTATTTAAAAGCTTTTCTGCCTCTCTCCCTTTCCCTCTTTCTCATTTTAACTTTAACATCTGTAAGTACCATCTTTCTTTTCTGTGGAGGACATTTCAAAACTTTGACTCTATGACAGGCATTAGTGAATATTTTTTGACTTGCAGCTAGTAATTTCTTAAGTGATTTCAGTGTTGTTGTTTTTTTTTAAATTTGTCAAATTGACTTAGATTGTATAATTATTTGACAGCCACATCTGTCTCCTCTTTACTTACTTAATACATGTAAATGTGCTCTTGACAAAAGCAAAAACCAATTACTTTAATTAATTACTGAAATTAAACTAAATTTTTATTGATTTCTCCTAATCAGAATTTTCAGTTATATTTGAATGTTACTAATTACACATAGAAAATATATTACATAAACATATTTTCTTTTTTCCCGAGTAAACATTTTTACTTAACGTAGATGAATTAATTTATCTACATTGAATAACTGTCAGTGAGATGATGAAATTAATTGATGATGAAACAACATTTGCTCCTCTTGTATTTTGTTGGCAACCACTCATAGTTCCTTGCTAGATTTTGTACTTTATGTATTATAATAACCAGGCATTCTTGTATTTTATTTTATCTTTGTTTTTTTTTTTTTTGGTTTTTTTGGAGGGTAGTTCCCTGGCTGGGTATTGAACCCAGGCTGAGGCATTTAGAGTGCTCAAGCCTAGCCACTACACCAACTAGGGAATCCCTCTATTTTATTTTAGAAATAGACAGCTTTACTTCTAATTTTTAAAATCCATTTTTAACATTTAAATTTAAATAATGATACTATTTATTTCAGAAAATTTGAAAAATGGTAAAATATTTTTACATCTGCACAGGAGATAATTTGCATTTTATAGCCATTTGCAAATGTTAATTATTGTAGTTTACTGGTGGTGATGTTGAGAAAGGGGTACTCTGATATATTGCCAATGAATATGAAACTTGATTCAAATTGTACTATCAAGCATGCATTAAAAAGACCAATGTAGATGTACATGTATATGTACTGATTTTGAAAGATTTTGATAATCTCTGGGTAATGTTGTTTAGTCATTAAAAGGAGGCTATAGACATATATATATATCAATTAAAATTATACGTGTATCTTTGAGAGCATAAAATCAATAGAGGTCTGTAGGTGTGTATGTTGAACTTGTCTGGAGGTGTGTATGCTAAACTCATAAAAAGTGGTTACTATATGGGGAGTGGAGTGGGATCAGAAGGAGAAAAGAGAAGTTAATTTAACCTTTCATTTTACCTATGATTTAATTTATTTTTTCTTATTTGAATATTGATGTATATGTTAAAGAGTAACTATATATGGAAATAAATAGAAATTTCTTAGCTTTTTAAACTGTCTTCATTTTCAAGTTGAGTTAGTAGTTTTGTACTCATTTTATTTTGGAAAAAATGAGCTAATCTTATTTTACTGTACAGGATATGAGTAATAACAAAAATACATTTTTGGAACCAATTTGTAGTTTCAAACTTTGCATTTGGGGATTCTATATAAATCTTTAGATCCAGCTGTTGCCGAGGATATTCTTTCAATTGCTGTGAGGTGTGTTGATTTTAAAAGAATGGATGGCTGTTCTTCAAGTTTACGTATGGCAAAAATTTTATGGTATTTCTATGAACATGAATGAATTGTATAAGTTAATTCCTTTGCATCGAGTGGTAAGAACCACTTCCACATTTTTTATTTAAAATTTGAAAGGAAGAAATTTCTTTATAACCATGCTATATTGATCCAGAAATTTCATCATCTCTATATTTGTCAGGAGATGGTACAAGCAGAGTCTTTTAAAGTACCTATTAATTAGGGCATGTTCATTTTCAGTCTTTGCTGTTACACAATCAAGAACTACTTGTTTCTATTTCCTTAAATTTATCCTGGAATTTGTCCAAGTTTAGTTTTAATGAGTTGTTTATCCCACCAGTTACATTAGGATTTATTTTTCCCTAGAGAGTAATGTTTGAATTGATAGTTTTTAAACCTATTCTGTAAAATGAACATATGTTCAGACTAGGACTTAGGGATATGTGAAATAGCCATTTGTTAAATAAATTATTTTATTTTTACTAACTTAACTGTTAAAATATAGTTTAGTGATATTTCAAAAAAAAAATAGGTAAATCCAGAAGTTACTTTTAGTATAAATTTTTTTGAGTTGTTTTATTTAAACAAAGTTTAAATAAATTTGTAGTGGCATAAATCACAAGGAAAATTATACTTTTATTATGTATTTTCATTGACATTTTAATGAGCCACCCAAATAGCTTTAAAAATGTTGTAAAAGCTATTGATTTGTTTAAAATTTTCTGAAGCAAATTGTATAATGTTATGATTTTAATGAATTAATTGGGTTGACAAAGTGAATACATGCATATTTATTTTCTATACTTGTTAACTTGTTAAAATATTTCAAAATTGACAAAAACGAGAGGAAAAAACCCTCTTCATTGATATTGTTATAGTAACAGGTACATTTTATAAGCTACCACATAATGCCAAATCATTTTAAAATAGTTTATTTTAGTTCAAATGCTACTGGAGTACTTAACAGACTTTTAATAAAGTGTACTTTTATTTGTAGTTGGTTACAGCTGGAAAATAAAACAAACCACAAAAACATGTCCTATGTGTATGATATAACTAACTTGTTTATTATTGAATTCTGGCTTTTGTACAAAGTGAATTATTTCCTTTGATGTTAAATTAAATTGAATCTAAAGGAGGGAATTGCCCCCTACCCTTGGGCATTATTAAAATGTAGAATAAATTAATCTTTTAAAATTTGCATATGTTTAAGTTTTTATTTAAGTCTATGTTATCCATCTGGGAACTATTTTATGTGACATTTGATGGCTTGAAAGTTAAGAGTACCATATACAGTAGCTGAATTTCTTATGAAATAGTAAAAGACCCACTTGTAAAAAGAATCCTGACTATAATTCTGCCTTATAAATAAGTATTGCTGTAGTTACAAGAACATAGCTCTTGCTACACCATACAACTTCTTAAATACCACAGAATATCTGACCGAAGCTAAAAATAGCTAGATTAATTGTACATTTTTATATTGTAGGTATTCAAATATCTGTTTTCTTTACTTAGTATCACTACTAATAAACTGTTTTTTGTTTTTTTTTGTTTTTTTGGGGGGTTTAGGAATTTTGAATAGAAATTTGACAGCACAGTAGAGAGAGAACCACCTCTCAATTTTTAAACCCTTAGTTAAAGAAAAGAAAATGGTTTTACTTGTAAAATGGCTGGAGTGCTGGAGAAGCAAAAGGAACTAGTGATGATAATGAAATAGAAATTTGTGAATTGAGTCTTAATTTGTTTTTCTTGCTGTCTGTTGATCTCTACTATTTTACCTGTTTGGTTTAAGGATCTTTTATTTAGTGCATATTTCTTTTCTGTTTTTTTTTTTTTTTCTCCTTTCATGATAGCCATCCTACCGGGTGTTAAATGGTATCTCATTGTGGTTTTGATTTTCATTTTCCTAATGATAGTATCATTTCACGTGCTTATTGGCCATTTCTGTATCTTCTTTGGAGAAATGTCTTTTCACATCCTAGTTCATTTTCTTATTGGGTTGTATGTCTTTTTGCTGTTGAGTTGTGGGAGTTTTAGCTTATTAATAGTCAGTCATATATGATTTGCAAATATTTTCTGCCATTCTGTATGTTGTCTTTTCACCTTCTCGATAATATCCTTTCATTTACAAAAGTTTGTAATAATGATGAAATCTAATTTATCTGTTTTTCTTTTGTTGGTTTTGCTTTGGAATCACTTTTAAGAAACCATTTCTTAATCCAAGATCATGATGTGTTTTCTTCTAAGGTTTTATAAATTCAACTTTTTGATCAGTTTTGAGTTAATTTTGCTATATGCTGTGAGATAGGGGTCCAACTTCATTCTTTTGTATTTGGATATCCAGTTGTTCCAAAACCATTTATTCTAAAGACTGTTTACTTCTCATTTTTTGGTTTTGGTACCGTTTTCAGAAATCAATTGACCATAGACATATGGGTTTATTTCTAGACTGCCAGTTCTAGTGCATTGATTTGTATGTCTGTTCTTGTGTCAGCATAACACTGTTTTGATTACTGTATCTTTGTAGTAAGTTTTGAAATTATAAAGTGTGAGTCTTTCAACTTTGTTCTTTTTCAAGATTATTTTGGCTATAGGGGTCCTTTGCAAGTCCTTATGAATTTAGGATTAGTTTATTCATTTAGTCTAAATAGCTGAGATTTTGATACAGATTTTATTGAATCTATAGTTCAGTTTGGCAAGTATTGCCTTCTTAATGTTATTAAAATTCTGAATTCCATAAACATGGATGTCTTATCATTATTCAGATCCTTTCTTTGATGTTTTTCACCAGTGCTATATAGTTTTCATTTTAAAAGTTTTGAACTTCTTCATTAAATTATTCCTAAGTATTTTATTCTTGTTGCTATTATAAATGGAATTTTCTTAATTTTTCTTTTAGATTATTTATTGTGAGTATATATAGATATAAAACTAATTTTTGTGTTATGTTGTATCTTGCAACTTAGCTCATTAACTCTAGTTGTATGTGTATGTGGGTTTGTTTTCTTTAGAGTTTTCAGTGTGTGAGATTTTGTCATCTGTGAATAATGAGTGATAGTTTTATTTTTGCTTTACTATCTGAATGCCTTTTACTTATTTTTATTGCCTGATTTTTTGGCTGGAAACTCTTAATACAATGTTGAATAGAATGGGAAGAGCAGACATTTTTGTCTTCTCCTGATCTTGGAGAGAAAGCTTTTAGTCTTTAACCACGAAGTATAGTATTAGTTTGAAGCAGTTCCTTTTGTTCTCAGTGTGTTGAGTGGTTTATTATGAAAGAGTCTTGACTTTTGTCACATGCTTTCTCTGTGTCACTTGAGACAAGCATGCTTCACCACTCCCCCATCCCCCTTTATTTTTTAAATATCATGTAATGTATTGATTTTCTTAAGTTGAACCACTCTTTTATTTCCAGGACAAATTCTAGTTGTTAAGGTGTGTAATACTTTTAATATTCTTCTGAATTTGATTTGGTAGTATTTTACTATTTTTGCATCTGTGTTCGTAAGATGTTAGTCTGTAGTTTTCTTATGTTGTCTTTGTCTCCCTTGGTGTCAGGATAATATTGGTCTTATAAAGGAATTAGGGTTTCTTCTATTTTTTGCACAAGTTTGAAAAGGATTGATATTTATTCTTTAAATGTTAGGTAGAATTCACCAGTGATGCCTTCTGGTCCTGGGCTTTTTCTTTCTTGGGAGGTTTCTACTTCATTTTTGAAGGATAACTTTGCCAGAATTATAATTGTTAATTGACAGTTCTTTCTTTCAGCACCTTGAAATTTTATTCCACTGTCATGTGGCCTCCATGATTTCTGATGGGGACTGCCTTAAAAACTCAACCAGGCAATTACAACTCTGTCTACTTTTTCTGTTGGATATACTCTGAAAGTTAGCTAGGGTTGAGAACTTAAGGTCTTTCTTTGATCTTTCCTCTACACCTGCACAGTCCTGAGCATGTGTATGGCTTTCTGTATCCCCAGGAAAATTTTGGAGCTTTTCAATCTTTTTATTCCTTGAAGCATCATTTTCCAGACTTTCCTCCCAAGATTTTGGTTAGTCTACAATTTTCTTCCCCTTCTCTTTTTGTCCTGGGAAGCAAGAACTAATGTAATACATTTGCCTGTAAGTGTTTCTGTAAATACCCTGGGAAGTTGTTTGGAGAGTTCTAAAGAGAAATAAAGCAAGGTTTTTGAGTAGGTTCTCTAGGTAGCCACCAGACAAGTCAAAACAAACAACCACAATTCCTTGTGGATAAAGTCTTGTTACACTTTCTCTGTTACTGCTACCTATACAGGCAATGTGGGCTATTCAGTGTCACTGCTGAGCTTGGGGGCAGGGGATGCAGCATGGGTTAAGTAGAAACACAATAAATCTTACTATTTCTACTGAGATTGAGCTAGGATTTTTTTTTTAATTAAAAAAAATTTTTTTATCTTTGATTGTGTTCCCCATTTTGCTGCAGGTTTTTGGTTAGTTTCCAGAGTTCTGAAAAAAAGTGAATCTGGACAGTTTTTGACAACTTTTTTGTTGCTTGTATATTGGCTAGATTTTTGGTGTACGTTACTCTTCTGTTTTTACTGATGTTATTTCTTTTTTGGGCGGTTTTAAGTGAAATTTATTTCAATGAGGAGGTAAGTTGTTATGTGATGATTCAGTGTCAGGGCAGGGAGGGGAGGTAGTTAGATGCATTAATAATGCTGATATCTTTACATTTTAAAAATGTTTTATGAAATTAATTCATTTTGACATAGTTTATGATTTCCTTAGTTCATTCGTGAAATACTGCAATTTATTAAAAATTTTTTTGACCAAGTAAAACAATACAGACATTTACATGGGGAGAAAAAGGAAAAGATCACATAAAAGTCTACTATTCTCATCTTCTAGGAGTGGCTACTATTAGTTAATACTTCTTCTATTAAGAACTTTTCATCTCAACGTGGAAACACATGCAGACCTGGATTTATGTGTGAATAACCCACCACTTCCTGCCATTACATGGAACCATATTATAATGCAACTATATGCTGTGTTTTTCCACATTATTAAAGGATACTTTTGTCTAAAATTGTTAGACCAAAAATTGGGAGTCATCTTGTACATGGGAGTAACTGGTTGAAATTGATTTCTTAATGTTGGGTTAGAAAAGTAGGGATCATCTTATACATGGGGGTGTCTTATACACGGAAAAATACAGTAGCTTTTTACTCACCCATACTTCATGATATACTTTCATGTCAGTAGATTTATCTACCTTCATTACTTTACTATCTGAGTAATTTTACATGAGGTAATGTACCAGAATTTATTGAACAATGAATTAGTTTCAGGTTTAGGTTGTTTTAAATAATGCTGCAAATACTGTTAGTGTGTCAGTATTCTTTGTATATTCATATAAGAATTCCTTTCACATAGATTCCTAGAAGATGAATTTGATTCTGAGAGGTTTTTCTAATCTGGGAGGTAAAAGAATCATACATTGTTTTAATGTGAATTTTCCTTTTTACTGGTGAGGCTGAACATCTTTTTATTTTCATAGATTATTTCTATTTTCATATTCTGTGTGTTTCCTGTTTTTGTCTTTGGAACATTTTTGTATTCTGGTTTCTTTTTTTTTCTTTAAAGAATTTATAATTTTTTTCCCTGAAGAGATCATATTTATTCTTTAGGATTAAACTTAAATATAACACATGCATTTTTTCCCCTCTCAACCTTCTCAGTGTTCTCTCACAGGAATCTTTATGTAACATTTATTAATAGCACTTACTGTGTTAACTTATATTTCTTGTTTATTTCACAGCTGGATTCTGAATTCTTTGAGTGTAATGACAATGCTCTTCTCTTCAGATCCTAGCAAAGGACTTGTATCTATGAAGCTTTAAAAATTAAATGTAATTGATTTTCACTACAATTATCTGTGATAGATTTGGCAATAGTATTATATTTGTTTTTTAAAGAGGACAGTGAAGCTCAGAAAAGTTATGTAAATGTTTTCTCTGAAAATATAAAACAAGTAAGTGATTTAGCCAGAATTGGAACTCACATGTAAAAATTTCATGTCCTGCATCCAATATCTTAAATAAAAAACTGTAAAAATAACGTTAGAGATAAGAGTTTTAAAAATATAAATAAATCCAGGTAATTGAATCCTACAGAGCTAGATGGACTCTCAGAAAAATGGCTGTGAAGTATATTCAAATTTCTTATGCATAGAACTCTTAGAAAACCAATTGAATTAGTGAAGTATGTTATCATCAGACGGCTACAGCCACATTGGCCTCCTTGCCATTGCTTGGACTTGCCATGCCCAGTTCTACCTTAGCACCTGTGTATAGACTGTCCATCTGCCTGAATCACTTTTCAGATACCCACTAAGCTATCTCTTCCCTCCTTCAACAGTCTGTTCAAGTTTTGCTTGGGATAAGATCTATGAATAAAATCGAACCAATGTATATGAAATTGCTCCCTCTTCAACAGCCCCTCCCTGTTCTGTGTTCTACTTTTTCTATATCCAGTAGCATTTGTGTTCTAACTTAACTTATATCATTTATTTACTTAGTATATTTATTGGTTTTTATCTGTTTCTCTTCTCCATTAGAATGTAAGCTATGTGAGAACACTGGGATTTAAAAAGTTTTTTTTCTTCATAGATAATCTTAAAATGACTAAGATATTTCCTGAGTAGCTAGTGCATGACTGCTATACAGTAGGCAATAAATAAATATTTCCTCATTTTATAGATTTTTCTAGAGAGGAGCTTCAATATGAAACTTGGAGACAACTAGCCCTAATCTGGGATCTAAACAGTTAGTTATAGCAACATTGCAACTCATTTCTTTATATACCTAGGAATTGCCAAGTAAAAACCCCATCTTGACGTCAAAGGAAGGATTTTAAGTTTATTAACATAGTAGCCCTTGGCTGTAATAGCAGTGGTTAAAAATGAGCTCAATGACTTTAAAGATGACCAAAATTAAAGCATGCCTGGAAACTACCAATTGACATGCAACTCTTACCAATATTTCCATGGTATATGGCTGTTGCTTGAAATTCCCTTATGTTCTTTTAATGGTGAGTTGTGTACACACATTAATTGTTTTTACTAGACTGTAATGGACAGGCCAGGGAGGATAATAAAAGTAGAGAAAATTCTGGTGAAGTCCTGGTACCTCCATATTACTTTATCTGGGTGAATGCTCGTGTAATTTTTTCTTTGTCCTTCTTGATATAATTTTACTAGGACAATAATCATTCTTAAGCAGTATTTTCTGTAACTCATTGTGCATTGTGTGTATAGATTAGTTTTTATTTTAGGCAAGATTTCTTATTTTAGATATTTTTATATACTATTACTTTTCAATTTGTTTTATTCTTTTCTCTAGGAATACTGACTGTATTTTAGATTGTTCTTTTCTGTCATCTAAATCAGTGTCCTTTTATAAAATCATTTTATAATTTTTCAAATATTTGGTTTTGTGATTTTATGAATTTTATTTATTTTTTCCTGACTCTACTTTGAGTTATATTTTCTTTGTTTAATTTCCAAATATTTGAGGATTTTATATGTACTTTCTTTTATTAGTTGATGGTTTAATTTTATTGTGATCACACATATTCTATGTAATTTCAGTTCTTTTGATTTGATTAAGACTTGTTTTTGTGGCACAGAATGTAGTCCTCTTTGATGAATGTGTATTTTGCTGTTGTTGGAAAGGGAGTCCTAAAAATGTTAATTAGGTTGAATTGATTGATTGTATTGTCTGTCTGTTTTGTTTTTACTGACTTTTTCTTGCTACTTTTCCTGGCAATTACTGAGAGAAAAATGTTGAATTCTCCAGTTTTTGGATTTGCCTATTTCTATTTTCAGTTCTTTCTTTTTTTGATTTATATATTTTGAAGGTCTATCTTGTATACAAACCTAATAACTGTTTTATCATTATGAAATGTCTCTTTTCATTCTTGGTAATATTCCTTGTTCTAAAATCTTTGTCTGATATTAACATAACTCTTTTTGATTAGATTATAAGGTATATAGTCTTTTTTTCACATTCTTTCACTCTATTTTTTAATATTTCAAGTGGGTTTCTTATTGATAGGACATGGTCAGATCTTGGATTTTTAAATGCAATCTGATAATTTCTGCCTTTAATTGATACGCTTAGACCTTTGATGTAATTATATTTTTGAGTTTGTCATCTTCCCATTTGTTTCCTAATTCTTCCATTGTTTCTTGTTCCTTTTTTCCCCCCCTAACTTTTTTGGGTTTGATATATTTTTTATGATCTCATTTCTTCTCCACTGTATCTTTATTTATTCTACCGTTTAGTTTTATGCCTTAGTTCTAAAGTTTAGAGTTTATATCTTTTGCTTATCACAGCTACCTTCAATTAATATTGTATCACTTCACACACACTATAAACATCTCATAGTCATAATTTTTATTTTTCTCCTCCTGCCCTTGTTCTGTTGCTGTTATATGTTTTACTTTTATATATATTTTGAACCCCCCAAATACTCTTTTTACTCTAAACATTTAATTTTTAAATATCTTTAGAAGATATTGAGAAAGAATGTTTCTTTTTGGTTTTTAAAAGATTCAGCCATATATTTATCAACCCAGGTACTCTTCTCATTTCTTTGTGTAGGTCCACAAAAATTTTTATCTGGTATCTCGTTCATTTAGCTAATAATTTTTTTTGGTGGGGGGAGGGTAGTTCCCTGGCTGGGAATCGAACCCAGGCCACAGCGTTGAGAGCGCCAAAGCCTAACTACTACACCACCAGGGAACTCCCTTTTAGCTAATATTTTTCTTTAACAGTTTTTGTAGTGTAAGTATGCTGGTGAGAAATTCCCAGCTTTTAGTCTGAAAAGCCTTCATTTTGCCTACATTTTTAAAAGATGTTGTCTCTGAATTTGGGATTCTTAGTTGACAGTATTTCTTATTTCTTTCATCATTTTCAGTAATGTAATTCTGTTGTTTTCTCTTGTGTATGGTTTTTGATGAGAAGTCTGCTTTCATCTTTGTTTTCTTGTATGGAGTGTATTTTTCTACCCTCTGCTAACTTTTAAGATTTTTCTCTACAACACTTTAAAAAAAAAAAAGTAATTTGATTATATTATGCTTTTGGTATGGTTGAAGTCTTTTGCTTGGGTTTGTTGAAATTCTTACATCTTTGGGTTTATAGTTTTCTTCAAATTTAGAAAAATTTTGGCCGTTATTTTAAAAAGTATTTTTTTGTTACACTTCACTGCTCTCTTCTCTTTGGGGATTCCAGTTATACCTGCTTGAGGTTGCTTGATACTATTCCAAAGCTCATTAAGGCCTTTTCCAGTTATTTCATGTTTTTTCTCTCTGATCCTCGATCTCCTTGGACCTTTCTAAGAGACTTAATGAAATTCATTGCAAAATTATCAACCAGGGGAACAAAAGCGGAGAAGTAGTTCTTTCTGTACTTCCAGGCTCTGCGAAGAAAGAACACAAAATAATTTTCAATGATGTCTCATGTGTACATTGTGGCCTTAGGCAATGTCAGTGAAAATCTGTATTGAATTGATCTCCATGGCAGTGTCTGGAATTAAGAGGTTTAGGAGTGAGGTCATTGAGTCTACTATAGTAGCGTCCTAGTATTTTTTTTTTCCTGTCTCTTATTTTTCTTTTTGTTCACTTTAGCTTGCATATTTCATTAACTTTCACTACCAACTTGTTGCTCAATAGACATACTTAAATGTTTACTTACTTTGAAGTGTTGCTATTTGGAACTTTTAAGTTTGTAAGGCACCTCTTTCAAAGACAGAATTAGATGAATAGATATTCCAGGGCTGAGATTCTACAAATAATTTTGTTATGTTACTGTCAAGTAGGAACCTGGGTGTAATGTAAATACTTCCTAAGTGCTTATGAGAGGAGTAATAGGATGGGGGCTGTGGATTTTATTGCCTGGACTCAAGTTCTTATTTTTTACTTATTGTATGATATTTGATACCTTAATTTATCTCTTTGTGTCTTATTTTGCCCATCTTAAAAAATAAAGATAATGATAATATCTCCCTCAGAAAGTATTATGGCAGGATTCAACTAGTTAATGCATACATGGTGAGTTAATAGATACAAGATACTTGGAACAATGTGTATTTGGTAGTAAATCCTAAGTGTTAACTAGTATTATTTTCATTGTCATTTCTGTAATTGATTTGATTGAAAAGTATAATTGCTTTAGTAGAATATCTATGTGTGGACATTATTCTAGTTTATATTTGTATATTTTATTAGTGTAAAAGCTTCAGAAATAGGAAAATTTAAAGTTAATAGAACTGCATATCTACTTGATAATTCTATTTAAAAATATTTCTAATGCATACCTTTTCTTCCCTGGCATCCTAATTCATTTTATATGTTGTTGCTTATAAATGCTATTTACTATGTTGTGATTGTTTCTGTTTTCTTATGTAGGACCAAAAGATCTCAGATTGCTATAACTGAAGGTATATTTGAACTTCCAAATCTTACAATTCAAGCTACAAGAGCACAAACACTTCTGCTGCAAACAATATATCAAAGTTGGTGTCATACTGGAAATGTCAGCTCTTCAGCAGTAAATGAAGCTTTGATGAATGAAGTCTTCCAAACTATTGGTAAGAGCACAATCTTATGTATATGGAACATTTCTTATTAGTGGTGACTAATATTTTATCATTCAAATCCATATCTATAATATGCTCAACTTAAATTGTGTAGGATAGTTCTGTGAAAGTGACTTTTATAGTTCCTGTGTAAAATATGGGATATGAGTTAAGCCATTCAGTTTTATTCCCTGCCATCAATTTCTGGATATAATATATGCAAAAGATTATTTTTAACCAAGTCTTTGGCAATTGACCATTTGGCCTTATATGGATAGCTTTTGAGGGTATCACTGTGTGTGTTTGAAATAATAGCCAAATCAAGCATAAATATGGTTGATTATGCTGGTAAAGTGGAATAAAATTGTTGATCATAACACTTTGTTAGTAAGCAAATTATTCTTTTTGTGTAAAAAACAGTCTCACCATGAATGAACTACTAAAAATAAAAAATCTGCTTTGATACCAGTATGAGATATTATCTTCATAGTGTTGTTCACTTTGCATGTAAACAAAAAACCTTACAGAAGTCTTGCTTTTTTTTAGTTGTTTCAGTTGAAAATAATTATGTTACTTTTGTCAGTAACAGAAAAGTCGTTTTCAAAGGAGAATATATTTTTATTTACTAAGTGCAATCATGTTTAAAATAGCAACATTGTTTTTATCTTCTGCATTTGTTAAAACTTTTTTTTGTTCTTATATAATGCTTTTGAAGGATTTAATTTTAAACTTTATTGTGAGTAATATATTAAAAATTCTAAAAGAATTCACTATAATAAAGCCTTTTTATTCGATTTGGAGTGAGTAATGCAAAATTTTGTAGTTGTTTTGTGTCAGGTTTTAGAATTCTATAAAGAATGACAAAAGAAATTTTTATTAGCCAGAAATTCTTGGTGCTTAGGAAAAGGCTTTGAATTCTTTGAATCCCCTAGAATAGTATGCAAATTTTAGCATGCATATAAACACATACCCACATATTTAAGGTGTGCAACATGATGTTTTGATATGCATAGTGAAATGATTACTGTAGTCAAATTAATTAAAATATGTATCTCCTCACATAGTTGCATTTTCTTTTCCTGTCGTGGGAGCACTTGAACTCTACTCTTCACAAATTTCCAGTGTATAATACAATTATTAACTATAGTTATAATGCTGTACATTAGCTTTCTGGAACTTACTTATCTTACAAAGCTGTAACTTTGTATCCTTTGATTAACATCTCTTATTTCCCTCACCACCTTGTCCCTGGTAACCACTGTTCTACTCTCTCTATGAATTTGACTGTTTTGGATTCTGTGTGTAAAAGAGATCACCGTATTATTGTTAATAGTCAAAGGTAGAAATAACACTAAGCTATTAACTGATGAATGAATAAACAAAATATGTTTTATCTGTACAATGGAATATTATTCATACATAAAAAAGAATAAAGTACTGATGCATGCTACAATATTGATGAACCTTGAAAATAGTATGCTAAGTGGAAGAAACCAGAAGCAAAAGGTCACATATTATGATTCCTTTTATATATGAAATGGTTAGAAAGGCAAATGCATAGAGACAAAAGTAGACTAGTGGTTGCCAGAATGTGGAGAGAAGGAATGGAGAGTGACTGCTAACCCATGAGTTTCTTTGGGGATAATGAAAATATTATGGAATTAGATAGTGATGATATGTTTTCACACTTGTGTATATGGCAAATTCCACTTAATTATATACTTTAAAAGGGTGCATTTTATGTTACATAAACTTTATCTAATTAAAAATACTTTTAAAATTGATGAAGAAGTAGACTAGATTATGGTTTGAATGTTTGCACAATGCATATGTTGAATTCTAATACCCATTGTAGAAGGTGGGGCTTTTGGGAGGTGATTAGGTTATGAGCATGGAGTCCTCATGAATGAGATTAATATCCTTATAAAAAGAAGACAGAAAGAACTTTCTTTTCCCTTCCACCATGTGAAGACATAGTGGAAAGTCAGTAGCCTGCAACTTGGAAGAGCTTTTCACCAGAACGTACCATGCTGGTACCCTGATCTTGTACTCTATCCTCTAGAATTGTGAGAAATAAATTACTGTATTTATAGGCTACCCAGTTAGTGATAGTGGCCTACATGGACTAAGACATTACCATATTTTGCCATGTTTAATGTACACTTTTTTGCCCAAATTTGTGAGGGAAAAATAAGAATGTGTATTATACTTGGGTAGTACTAATTCCATATCTATATAAATGTTTTTAATTCTTTTATTTATGCTTATGAGTTAAAAGTGTAATTCTAGAAATCAATAACAATATACGTATGCAAAATAATATCCTAGATGCAACACATAGATGATGTATTATAGAATTGTACACCTGGAACCTATGTAATTTTTACTAACCAATGTCACCCAAATAAATTTAACAATAAAAGAAAATAATAACCTGGAATATGATTGTTTGTATTATATAAAAACATTTTATACATAAAATTTCTTACACTTTGTATCTGTTTATGTGTTCTGTAATTGTTACATAAAATTTCTTGTACCATAATATGTTAAAAAATAAATGCTAAAATTCCTTTATAATACAAAAAACCAATTCCTAAAAATAAACAAATAAAAATTTGAATTAAAAAATTAAAAAAAGATGTTTTCCCTGAAAGTTTGGGCCAAAACCATGGATACACATTATAAATGGCAGTGCATTATACATGGCAAAATGTGGTCTATTATTGCTATTCATATAACCATGATTTTATGTGGGGTTATTTACTATATGAAATCTTTTCATTTTTATCCTTACCCAGAAGGCCTCCAGTGAGGCCTTCATTGGCAATATTGTTTTTCACCTTGAATTTATCTAATTCATTTTTTTAATTTTTCTAATTTCTGTTTTCTGTGTTGTTCTCTTCAGAGTTTTTTTTTTGGGGGGGGGGGTATTGTCTCACAGTATTAATCTACTCTATTTAAAAATTTTTGTTTTTGTCTACTGACTTAGATAGGCCAAAAATTCATATTAATAAGTGGGTGGTTGTATTAATTGTATAATTTTTCATTTTTCTAACCAAAGTACTTCTTCATTTTCTGGATTTATCAAATGGATTGTGCTATGAAAAAATTTTATTCTGAAAATTTTCTATGCTAAAAGAAGAAATGGATCTGATAAGTCAACACAGATGTGGTTTATAACCTGATGTTCTGTCATTGAGAAACCTGAAATTAGTGGAACTAATTTTTTGCACGATAAGGGAATTGAGAAAAATGGAATGATGTTAGGTGTTTCACCTCTTTGATAAGGAATTTTATTTTTATCAAATAAAACATATAAAATATATAATAGATGAATTAAAATTATCAGCTAAAATATATTTTAAAAGCCAGATTTCGGCCCAGGTGTGTTATATCTTTTGTTGTTCTCCCAAATGAACAGTTTTATTCCATTCATTTTATTTTTAGAAGGGTACTTACAGTATTGTATCTCCAAATTTCTACCTTAAGATCCTGGAAATATATATTTAAGGCATAAAGTTTTAGCATTTTTTTATCTTGCATCTGTGGGCTATCAATAGACAATACTCAGCACTGTTAAACTTTATTTAATATACTTGATTTAAGCATGTTATCCTTTGCTTTACATTATTGCTAATTGTCATATATTACATTAATGAAGTGGTTATGCAGGCTGTGTACATTCTTGGACCTTTTAGTGTTATATTCTGATAATGTGTGGAAGAAGAACCATTATTTTTCAATTCTAGAGTTGACTGTAAGCCAAGGACTTCTCTTCAATGTTTCTGCCTCACCTACTATCATCATTTTACGCCTTTAGCTTATCTTCCTACTTCTTGCTGTCTTACTAGTTGTTGCTAAACCAGTCCAATTTTTTCCCGTTTTTCACCCTGGTGGCTTTTTGCTCTGTCTCTGTTGAGCATAACTCTGATTGATAATAGTCTCCTGTATCACTGGTGTCCTACCTTTTGGCTTTCCTAAGCCACATTGGAGGAAGAATTGTCTTAGTCCACACATAAAACACACTAACAATAATGATAGCTGATGAACTAAAAAAAAAAAAAAAAAAAAAAGGTTGCAAAAAAGCTAATAATGTTTAAAAATTTGTGTTGGGCCACATTCAAAGCCATCCTGGGCTGCAGTTTGGACATGCCTGTTCTACAATATCTTTTTTTTGTTTGATAACTAGTTCTTTAACACAAATCAAAACCAGTCTTTTCTTTTGGGTTTAACGCTGTACTTATTCTCTCCTTGGTCCTAAAAATGTTACATTCTTTCTCACTTGGTGCCTTTGCCCAGATTTACCCCCTCCTCCCTGCCAGAAATGTTTTACCTTGGTTTCTCTCCTTCCTGTTCCTTCTATCCAATCTTTTCTTTTTTTCTTATAACAGCTTGTTTGAGATGCAATTTACATACTATACATTCATCATTTTCAGGATGTAATATTAAGCTTGTAGTGAATTTAGAGTTTTGTATCCATTATTATTATTATCAATTTTAGAATATTTTCAATACCCCTTCTTCCCCTCAAAAATCCCACATTCTTTAGCCATCAGTCTCCGAACCTCTTATTCCCTCAGCCCTAGGCAGATATCTTTTTGTCTCTGTATTTTTCTATTCTGGACATTAAAATACAGACTTACTGACTAAATTATTTTATTAATCCAGAGCAAGGTCCTAATGCATTTCAATTCTATGAAGGCTGAGAGAGGTAAAGAAGCTGCAGAAGTAAAATTTGAAGCTGGCAGCAGATGGTTCATAAGGTTGAAGGAAAGAAGCTGCCTCTATGTCATAAAAATACAAGGTGAATTAGCAAGACCTGATGTAAAGCTGCAGCAAAGTATCTGGAAGATCTAGCTAAAATAATTAATGATGATGGTTACACTGAACAACAGATTTTCAGTATGGGTGAAAGAGCCTCCTTTTGGAAAAAGATACCATCTAGGACTTTCATAGGTAGAAGTCAGTGCCTGTTTTCAAAGTACAGGTAGACTGTCTTGTTAGGGGCTAATGCAGCTTATGATTTTAAGTTGAAGCCAATGCTTATTTAACATTCTGAAAATCCAGGGCCCCTAAGAATTATGCTGGATCTACCTTGCCAGTACTCTATAAATGGAAAAACAAAGCCTGAATGACAGCACATCTGTTTATAATATTGTTTACTGAATATCTTAAGCCCAGTGTTGAAACCTCCTGCTCAGAAAAAAAGATTTTTTTCAAGGTGTTACTGCTCATTGACAATACACCTGGTCACCCAAGAACTTTGATGGAGATGTACAATGGGATTAATGTTTTTTTTTTGTTTTTTTTTTTTTTCATGCCTGCTAACACACTATCTCTTCTGCAGCCTGTGGATAAAAGAGTAATTTTGACTTTCAAATCTTATTATTTAAGAAATACATTATGTTAGGCTATAGCTACCATAGGTAGTGAGTGATTCCTCTGATGGATCTGAGCCAAGTAAATTGAAAACCTTCTGGAAAGGATTCACCATTCTAGGTGCCATTAAGAACATTCATGGTTCATGGGAAGATATTAAAATATCAACATTAACAGGAGTTTGGAAGAAGTTGATTCTAACCCTCATGGATGACTTTGAGAGGTTCAGGACTTCATTAGAAGAAGTAACTGCAGATGTGGTGGAAATAGCAGGAGAACGATTATAGAAGTAGAAGTGGAGCCTGTAGAATAGACTGAATTTCTGCAATCTTACTTCTTATGGATGAGCAAAGGAAGATGTTTCTTGTGATGGAATACACTCCTGGTGAAGTTGCTGTGAAGACTGTTGAAAGGACAACAAAGGATTTTATAAAGCAGTGGCAGGGTTTGAGAGGATTTGCTCTAATTTTGAAAGAAGTTCTGTTGGGGGAAATGCTGTCAAACAGCATCACATGCTGCCAAGAAATTGTTTGTGAAAGGAAGAGTCAGTAGATGAGGTGAACTTCATTCTTGTCTCATTTTAAGAAATTGCCACAGCCACCTCAGCCTTCAGCAACCACCATCCTGATCAGCCAGCAGCCAGCAACATCAAGGCAAGACCCTCCACCAGCAAAAGATTTTAACTTGCCGATGGTTGGTGTTGTTAAGCAATAAAGTATTTTAAAAGTAGGGTATGTACTTTTTTTTTAAAGATACGATGCTGTTGTACACTTAAAAGACCACTGGATGTGTGAACATAACTTTTATATGCACTGGGAAACCAGAGAATTTGTGTGACTTGTTCTGTTGTGATAGTTGATTTTTTTGTGGTGTTCTGGAACCCACTCACAATATCTCTGAGGTATACCTGTAACATACTGATTTTTATGCTGTGTTAGAGGTGGCAGGGAGATAGCACAGGGTCACTGGAAGAATACGTATACGTGTAAAATGTAAGACTTTTTTGGAAAGTTTTAAATTGAAAAATGTTTATTCTGAAACCTTGATATGTAAAAAAACATGGTTATTGATTCCCTGATTGTAACACTCCACTCTTAGTGAAGAGTGACCAATACCAGGTTGTGAAATAATATAAATAATTTTTTCCCTCAAAGGAAATAAATTAGTTTGATAGTTAATTTTTGTTTTACTGCATTCTTATATAAAGAAAGCCAGTTACAGAAAAATCTTTTATTTTTTGTTTACAGGTACAGAATTATTTCACAATTTTATTAACTTGGTTATTTAAAAATCTATTTAACATTTTTTTAAATAACTGAAGCTCTTAAACAGGCCTGTGTATATAAAATCCTGTAGCATTAGCTTGCTGGATTTCATTGGTCTTAAAACAGAATATGCAAAAACTTTGTGCCTCAGTCTTCTTATCCTAAATGTTGGGTTAATGATGGTACTTTAGCTATGTGATATCAAATTTAATTTCAATCAAAAACTATAAAATTCCTTTAGGAAAAAAAGATTTTTTTCCTCTAGCAAACTGTATTATGTCACCAAAAACAAAAGATAATTTTTGTTTGTTGAAACAGTTTTCAGTTTGTTTATGTAAGAGGCTTTAAGAGAATATTTACATGAATATTGAATTACATGTTCTTTAAAGTTACAAGGATGAATTTTTTTCTTTACCTCTTAAAAATCAGAATAAAATTAAGAGATTAAATAATAAAAATTCTGTGCTAATTAATGCTTCTTACACATTTAATTTTGTGAATTGAATCTTAATAATTGGTATATTACATATAGATGTTGGTGCAGTGAATGTCTTACTATCTCTGTCAATTTAATAAGAATATTTTGCCTTTTCAACTATTGAAATTTAGGAGACAGTACTGAATTGTAGTGGGGAAATCCTTTCAGTAACTGGTTACATATCTAAAGGAAGGTCAGTTTGTTTTATTGAGTTTCAGTTAACTTTCTCATTGTAAAATGGTGATAATATCTTTATACCTACTCATAGGATTCTTGTGAGTGCCAAATACAGTACTGTTTGTGGAGTTGATTGTTATTTGCATACTGGATATAGAAGCCACTGGAATCATACATATAGGGATATTATTATACCTATTGATGTAGTTCTTGTGGATGAGGTTCTTAAGAGACTGAGATAACCCCTGTCTTGGTGATCCACTGTTTTAACTGAGAATAGATAGGGCAGAGGTAAATTGAAAGGGAAAGGGTAAGGCAAGGAAGAGAATAATGAGTAGTGAACCTGATGAGAGAAAAACAAAACTCAAGACATTGGTTAAGTCTGGTTGTTTGGACTTACTGAATAAACTGTGCATTGTGCTTGTTTAATATAGTTGTTTATAAGAGGCCACACCAGGCTCCCAGAAACCTGTGATGAAGCATATATTCTCTGTTCTGCTCAAGTTTCCAAAGGAAAATTGGGCAACAGACCTACAAATGAATGTTACAATGCAGTGAGATAATAGATATGAAACCCTATGCTTTTTCTTTTCACATTACTGCTGTTTATTAATCATTTTTTCTCTAGTGAGCTGCATAATATAGAGATGGGATACCGTAAGACTTACTTGAATAGTCTGATTTGACTCACATATTTTAGGTTGATGTTTCTCATGTATTAATTTCACTGATTTCTTAATGGTAATATTGATGTTGGCAGGTTATACATCCTGTATTACACATGTGAAAATTTATGCTCAAAACAATTAGTGTTTTTCTTAAATATCATCCCACAGATATTCACTGATTAAGCTAGTTTTTGAAGTCAGGTCTTTGGACCTCCCTATATTATTTTTAAACTACCTCTCTAATACATGAGACGAGAAATAAGAGTAAGATCAAGTTTGCTACTTCAGTAGAAATTATGTAATGAAAATAGCAAATATGGGAAACTTAAGTATGTAAATAAATTATAAAGTACAGATGTTAAAATTTGAACTAAATATTATTAATTGAGATTATTGAATTTACTTATTTTTGCTCTTCATGTTTCTGATGGCACTCAAATCATAGAAATTCTAACCCTCATTTATTTTCTCAGAAGATAAACTACAAAGTCACATGTGGTTTTTGTTTGCTCAGGAAAACAAGGACTTGCTACCACTTTTTTCCTTATTCAGTATTGTTTTGTTGATAGCCTAGTTCCAGTAATCTGGTATTTACAGGGAAATTACTTACAGACGTTAAAACCTGTGCTGAAGGTGATCAACTGGATATTTGAATCTCATTTAAGTGATGTCTTAATGTTCAAATAAAAATCTACTTTCCAGAATGTAACTGTAAAAGTATTTTATGCAAGATTTCATGTGGGATACCTTAATGGTTGAATAATAAATTTTACCTCATAAAAATGAAATTCAATAATACAGTAGCTTTCTCAGCTCAGTAGCATCTGGTCTATTCTCATGAGAGCCAATATTTTCCAACTCATTAGGATCATGTCGTTCTGTATGTCGTCAACATTGACTTAGCCAAGCTACCTTTACTTACATAACCGCCAAACTATTAAATAGGTCTCTTGTGGAGTGAAGTCAAATATTCCTCTTACTTTACTTCTGCCTTAGAAGAGGGGAAGAAAATGTACATACTGTAACATTTAAACATCTGGTCTAAAACCACATCAGTGTAACTCTGAGCAAAGTTACGGCTTCGGTATTCTTCCCAGGTGTGCATATAAAAAGCGTTTTAGAGTTGTTGACTAGTTCTTTAACCATTTAGGGAAAAGATTGGAGTATAGTGATGTCCTTTTTCTATTCCTCTGTTTTCAAACTATATTTTTACTCCATGTGAACAATACCTCCAGTAGGTTCTAAAATATATGTTTTTGAGCTGTTATAAAATTTCCTTTTCAGTTAGAAGCATTGACTATAAATTTGTCTAAATATAAAAATGAGAAAGATGTACCTTAAGAACTACCAGTAGGAAGTACCATTAAAGTATATTCTTGATACTTAAATTGGAGTAAAAAGACATTACTTCTGTTAATTTTATATACATGCATATGTATTATATGTCACATTTTCTTTATCCATTCATCTGTTGATGGATATGTAGATTGTTCCCGTACGTGGCTGTTGTATATATAATGCTGCTGTAAACATGAGGGTGCAGGTATCTCTTTAACATACTGACTTTTCTTTGAGTATATAACCAGAAGTAGTTCCATTTTAAATTTTTTGAGGAACCTTCATACTGTTTTTCATAGTGGCTGTACCAATTTACATTCTCACTAGCATTGTACCAAGGGTTTCCTTTTCTTCACATCCTTGCCAAGGTTTGTTATCTCTTGTCTACTTGATGATAGTCATTCTAACTAGGTATAAAGTGATATGTCCTCATGGTTTTGATTTGCATTTCCCTCACGATTAGTGTTGTTGAGCGTCCTTTCATGTCCCTATTGGGCATTTGTATATCTTCTTTGGGAAAATGTTTATTCAGGTTCTTTGCCCATTTTTTAAATTGGATTATTTATTTTTCTGCTACTGAGTTATATGAGTTCTTTATATATTTTGGATATTAACCCTTCATCACATACATGATTTACAAATATTTTTCGTCATTTTTTTTTTTTTTAATTTATTTTCCTTCATTCTGCAGGTTGCATTTTTGTTTTGTTGATTGTTTCTTTTGCTGTGCAATAACTTTTTAGTTTTAGGTAGTCCCACTTGTTTATTTTTTATTTTGTTGCATGTGTTTTACGTGTCATATCCAAAAATATTATTGCCAAGAACCAGTGTCAGGAGCCTTCTTCCCATGTTTTCTTCTAGGAGTTTTATGGTTTCAAGTCTTCCATAGTCTTTTAATCTATTTTGATTTAATTTTTGTAAATGGTGTAAGATAGTGGATTAGTTTTATCTTTTATGTGTAAATATCTGATTCTCCCAGAATCATTTATTGAAGAGACTGTCTTTTTCCAGTGAGTATTTTTGGGCTCCTTGTCAAAATACTAGTTGACTATATATGCATGGGTTTATTTCTAGGCTCTCAGTTCTATTTCCTTGGTCCATGTGTCTGTTTTTCAATGTCAGGACATACTGTTTTGATTACTTTAGCTTTATATTATAGCTTGAAATCAGGAAGAGTGATGCCTCCAACTTTGTTTTTTTTTTTCAGGATTGTTTTGGCTGTTCAGGGTCTTTGGTGGTCATGTATCAATTTTAGGATTGTTTTCTCTAATTCTATAAAATTGCATTGGAATCATAATAGGGATTTCATTGAACCTATAGATGGCTAAGGGTAGAATGGACATTTTAACAGTAATAATTCTTTTTTTTTTTTCCAGTTTAATTCATTTTTATTGTTAGACTTATTGGGGTGACATCTGTTAGCAAGGATTACATAGGTTTCCGGCATACAATTCTACAGTGCGTTGTCAACTTGATGTATAATAAGTTCACCACCTAATGTGACTTCTCTTTCCATCCATCACCTTATACTTAGCTTCCCCCCTCCTCTCCTACCCCCTCCCCTAACAGTAATAATTCTTCTAGTCCATCACACTGGTATCTTTTCATTTGCCTTTCATCAGTGTCTTATAGCTTTCAGTGTAGAGATCTTTTACTCTCTTGGCTAAATATTTATAAATATTATATTGATTGAGATGCTATTATAAATAGGATCGTTTTTTTAATTTCAGATTATATGTCATTAGCGTATAGAAATGCTACTGATTTTTAATATTAATTTTGTGTCCTGTAACTACAGAATTCATTGATTAGATGTAACATATTTTGTTGGTGTCTTTAGAATTTTCTATACATAAAAATTGCCATCTGTAAATAGACATAATTTGAGATTTTTCTTTCTAATTCTATTACCTTTTGTTTTTCTTTCTTGCCTGATTGCTTTGACAAGCCCTACCAATATTATGTTGAAAAGGAGTGGCGAGAATGGGCATCCTTTTCTTGTTACTGATTTTAGGGAAAAAGCTTTCAGCCTTTCATCATTGAGTATGATATTAGCTGTGGGCTTGCCATATATGGCCTTTATTATGTTGAGATATGTTTCTTTTATTCCTAATTTGTTAAAAATGTTTATCATGAATGGATTTTAAGGTTTGGCAAATGCTTTTTCTGTGTTTATTGAGATGATCATATTTTTTTCATTCTGTTGTTGCGATGTGTCATATTTATTAATTTGTGTGTTTTGAATCATTCTTTTATCTCAGGAATAAATTCCACTTGATCATGGTAAGTGATCTTCTTAATGTGCTGCTGAATTTGGTTTTCTAGAAGTTTATTGAGAATATTTGCATTTATAGTCATCTGGGATATTGGTCTGTAGTTTTTTGTAGTCTCATTATATTATACCTTGTTAGTATGAAAGTAATGCTGGCCTTGTTAAATGAGTTTGGGAGTCTTCCCTCCTTTTGGATTTTTTGGAAGAATTTGGGGACCCTGCTTTGAACCTTGAAGCCTGGATAGCTGTCTTTTTGCAGATAGACAGATGGATGCACCACCACTGGATGGATGAATGAATAGTGCTGGATACACACATGTGCACACAAACTGCAGTGTGGAAGCATTTTAGTGAGCATGACAGCCTGCAGCAAGAGCATTTGCATGTCTGTCTGTGTGGAGAAAAATCTTTACACATTTTAGGGTTTGGAAATATTCAAGAGGAAATGCCATGGAAACAGTGAAAACAGGAACAGTTACCTTTGGATTCTGAATCTCAGGATGTGGGAAGGGATGTGCTTGTACGCTCTGAGGAATTATCCATTAGAGCTTGGTTCAGTAAAGCACTGAACACATTGAGTAACCAGCATTGTGTTCTGTGGGGCCTCCTGAGAAGACCATGGCAGATTCTGATGGTAGGATTGGGCCTGGACAGTCAGTGGTTGGGGTTGGATGACCTTTGGAGGAATGGCATCGTGCTTCCTTCTTTCTTTCCGCTGGAAACCTTTCATCTCTTGGATAATGCTCCTGCCAAGACTGGATTTCCCCCTCATCTGTCTACTCAAGCACCTCTGGATTCATACTTCTAAACCCTGTACCAAGTAGTTAAGAGTGATCCCATTACTCCTCTCCTCATGAATTTTCAGGGGCTTCCCATTGCCCCCAGGATAAACAAACAAGACTCCTGACATGAATGGCCTTTAGGATCTGGGCCCTCCATAGTCTTCTTTTCTCATTTCCCACCTCCGGCTGAATCAAATGCCACATATCATGCTCTTGTTCTTCACTTTGTCTTTGCATAAACAGAAACAAAAATAAGAAAACATTGATTGATTACCTTTTTCCTATTTGAAATGTAACATAAATGTTAGTATTTAGTAACTTAGCTCTATTGATTGAACTTCTTTTTGAGTTGATCATGCTGCTTTGTTGAACTGCCATTTCAGTTCTCGGTGCCTGTTTTTAGGCTGACCACATTCTCTGTCTCATCAAAGACCAAGGTGATGAATTTCCCTTTTCAGATTGCCATAGATTCTGGAGGCTTTTCCTTAACATCAGCCTTGTGGATGTGGTATTTTCCACTAAATATTTCCAGATGTATTTAAAGGGATCTACTTGCTGACTGCTCATTTTACTGTCTTTTTTTCTTTTAAGGGTAATTATTGATTATTTTACATTTGCCTGCTAAAATTCCTTTTGCATTGTTTCTTGTTGGACAAGTACCTGATCTGACTGTTCATCTCAAATTTTTTGCATATTTTTCCCCTGTTCTCTATATCAGAGGTCAGCAACTCTGGCTCACTGCTTGTTTTTAATAAATAGAATTTTGTTGGAACATAACTATGCTTGTGCTGTTAAATATTGTCTGTGGCTGCTTTTGTCCTACAGTGGCAGGATTGAGTAGTTGCAATGGAGATTATTGTATATATGATCCACGAATCCAAAAACATGTACTCTCTGGCCCTTTACCAGAAAAATTTTGCTGAGCCCTGATACACAGTAGTGCTTTCTTATCTGTGCTTTTGTTTTCTACACTTTCATTACCCGCAATCAATGTCCAAAAATAACTGAATGGAAAATTCCAGAAATAAACAATGATTAGATTTGAATTGCCCACTGTTCTGTGTAGTGTGATGAAATCTTGCGTTGTCCCACTCTGTCCTGCCTGGGACGTGAATCATCCCTTTGTCCAGAGTATTCATGCTGTATATGCTACCTGCCTTTTAGTTACTTAGTAGCTGTCTGGGTTATCAGGTGGACTGTTGAGATATCACAGTGCTTGTGTTCAAGTAACTCTTATTTCACCTAACAGTTGCTCTAAAGCACAAGAGTAGTGATGCTGGCAATTCAAATATGCCAAAGATAAGCCTTAAAGTGCATCTTTTAAGTAAAAAGGTGAATGCAGTACAGTAAGATGTTTTGAGAGAAAGAGACATCATTCACACTTTTATTGCATATATTGTTATTGCCTTATTATTAATCTCTTACTGTACCTAATTTATAAATTAAACTTTATTATTGTGTGTGTGTGTATGTTTATTTATATGTATATAAATAAAATAGTATAGGTAGCTTTTTGGTTTTAGGCATCCACTGAGGGTCTTGGAACGTATACTCCATGGAAAAGAAGGGACTATTGTAGTTTATAGCTTTGTACTTTTCATTTGGTGCCTAGTTAAAACATTGCACTTTTTATTTGTTATAAATTGTGTGGAAAAAATTAACATTTATTCATGTGATTTTTCACTTAATCAGATATTAGGCATTGTAGATTCTGGACTTTATATAATTTTAATTTTAACTTTCATTTTTTAATCACCATTTTGTTAAATAAAAGTGCCTCATCCAATATAGATAGGATTCAGTGATTATGGTAATTGATACTTTTTACCTGTGCTTAATTAGGTACCCATAGTAAACCAGTCACCAAGCACTGTCAAATTTCTTTTCTAAGTTCTTTAACAATGCATTCATTCTCTCCATCTATAACACTTATACCATCCCAGAGCAACTGCATTTTTTTTTCCCTTTCCAGTCCATTTTCTTCCATGTACCAGAGTGAACTTTGAAAAATTCAGATGGGGTCACAGCACTTACCCTTCATTGACTTCCTATTAGTTGTAGGATAAAGACCCAAATCTGGCCTGTACTCCATTAACCTTTCAGCTTCTCAAAAGAGCTGTGCTTCATTTTGTCTTAGGGCTTTTCTCAAGCTATTTCATTCTTCTGCATTGCTCTTCTCCCTTTATTTCACCTATTTATATCAATTTATTTTTCAGAGCTGAGTTCAAATGTCAGTTCCTCAGAGGATCCTTCTTTAAATAGAAAATAGGTTCCATGAGGGTAGGTACCATGTCTCATTTATCCCCTGGAGTTAGTATTTATTTTGGAGGATGTCTAAAGTTGGTAAGTGTTTGTATATCTGCTTTCTTTGGTGACCATTCAGAATGTAAATAGTTTACAAATTCTACCAATTCTTAAAATCACCCCTTTTTTTTCATTCTCTGACACCATCTGTAGTATAGTGGATGAGAGGTAGGACGTCTTTCTGTGGTAGTGAATGAACAAAGCTAACCACTTAAAGGATATAATTAAATTATGGGAGATAATACTTACTAAGAAAACACTGTGATTTAAGTTATGAGTGAAAAATCGTTCATATAGAATTGCTATATGAATTCTTGTATTTAGGGTCCCCCAAACCCCTACATTTTGAGATTCTCTAGAATTCAGTGAACTCAGCAAATAGTTGTACTCCTGGCTAAGATTTATTATAGCAAGGTAGTAAGGATACATACATGATTACAGGTCACAGGTAGTTTGGAGAAATTCATACACGGGCTTACTTATACCCTCTATCTCCAGTGTGGGAGGACATTTGAGCATGTTCTTTTCTCCAGCAATTAAAAGTATAGTAATGTATATTGTTACTGCTCAGGGAAACCCATTAGTGATTCAGTGCCCCAGTTTTTTAATTGGGGGCTACTCATGTAAGCAAACTTTGTCTAGGGTATACCTAAATTCTGAACTCCTAGAAGAAATCAGCTGTTAAGTATAAACCATATTTTTTTGTACAAAAGCCTAAGCATCCTAAACCACTCTTATCAGAGAATGGAGGCCAGCCAAGTTCTAGATGCTGCTAGTTAAAAGCCAACTTTTCCAGTGAGCCTTTCTAAGGATAGCAGCCTTAGACTTACTGTTAAGTCTTTCCTTCACAGTTCTTAAAACAATGTTTATATTACCTAACAATACCTGCTTTTTATCCTAGTTGGGGGGCAGATGAGTATTTTTAACTAGATACATTTCTACCCTGAACAAAGTTGGAGTTCTGTTAGTAGCTAAGAAAGAGAAGTGAGTTTTAGGTAGACAGCAACCATTCCCTTTATTCTAAGATGTTTTTCATGTCTCCCTTCAGGAAAATTTGAATGCCCCATGGGGCACATCTTGCTTATTCACTGTGTTTAGGTCACGTTGATTTTGATTCTGTTCTCAAATACCCCAAACTCTCTTCTGTTTCAGGGCTTTTACCTCTTTTATATTGCAATAGAATTAATTTTGGGACAATTTAACACAAAACTTGCTATTTACATTTTTTGTCATTTAAGTAAATGATCAAAACAAATGTAAGGGATAACTTGGCAGGTTTATTAAAATTAGTCCATATATACTATTACTACTATTATGCTAATAATATAATTAACACATAAGTGGTTACTGTGAGCCTAGCACATTTTTAAGTTCTTTATATGTATTAACCCCTTTACTTCTTAGAATGGCTCTTTTCTTAGGTACACACTTATTCCCTTTTTCCAGATGAGGATATGGAGGCACAGAGGCATTAAGTGACATGCTCAAGGATGCAGCATGTTTGAATCTTAATTTTTATATCTGGTGTTGATATAGTGCCTTAGAAGAGGATTAAGTGAGGTAATACACTTTCAGATCTCTGGCCATGTGACTCATCACATACTAGGTACTCAGTGAGTGGTTTTTATTTTAATCAAATTGAGAATGTTTTTAGTTTGTCCTTTTCAGCCCTAGTATGTGAATGCTTTCATGTCCTTTATTTTCAGTAATAAAGTATGAAATCTCAAAATACAAAAGAACACAAATACAAAGCTTATGAAGCTTACTGTTGTAGGAGATACGTAAGTTGATGTCTTTTCTGTGCAAGTTCTTCCAGGATAGAAATAAAGCTGTTACTATTAAACAAACAGACAAACAAACAAACAGAAGAAGAAGAAAGCTACTAGTTTTGCTAGCAGCTAGGCTTGTTTTGGGCCAAATCTAGTAGTACCCATTTGTTTCCTTATTGTCTGTGGCTGCTGTTGTATTGCAATGCTAGATTTGAGTAGTTGCAATAGAGAGCCTATGACTCACAAAGCTTATACACTTACTCTCTGGTCCTTTTCATAAAATGTTTTTCTGATCCAGGACCATATCATTCCAGTAAGAGAGTCCAGGTGTCTGGACTGCAATTAAATTGGAAGGCTAGGTTTCTTTTCCATGTAGGTATACTATTTAGGCTTTCTTGGGACTACTGTTAGGGTAAGGTAAGGTGCATCCGGCCTGGGATTGGTCAAGGTAGCATCCTGAGGTTTCAAAATATGTGTATACCAGGAATGGGCAAACTAAAGCTCCTAAGCCAAATTTAGCCTGTGACCTGTTCTTACATGTATAATCCACAAGCTAACAGTGTTTTTGTTTTTGTTTTGTTTTGATTTACAATTTTAAATGGTTAAGAAGAAGAAGAAGAGGAAGAAGAATGTGGCCGAGATCACATGTAGCCCACAAAGTTTAAAATTTTTACATTCTGGCTTTTTATAGGAGTGTTTGTTAACACTTAGTCTTTATAATTTCCACCACTTTTTTCCCCCCTGATCATTACCTGGAGTTGGCCAAGAGGAGGTGAACCCTTTGTTAGGACAGTTGCATTTAGTGACCATACTACCTTACTGAGTTATGTGGACCAAAAGAAGGTGAGGGAGGTAGAGTTAGAATCTTTTTGAGTTGGTTTATCAGGGAGTCATTCCAGTGCTTGACATACCAGATGCCTTTGGATTAGGTAGGAACCATGGAATGTCCATCACCTATTCCAATTTTGATTTTTTGTTTGCCTTTTATAATAGAATATACAGTATTATTATCTGGTAAGTGGCCTTGAAAGCTACATTGGTGTGACCAGAGTTAACTAATCAGACTGAATGGGAATTAGGGTTTACAGGTCTAAGTTTGCCATGAGTAGGCTGGACAGGGATGGATTGGTAATGCCTTGTGCAGTGTGACCTTCATCACCACATTATACAAGGGCTGTCCCAAAAGTATCCATCCATGTAATATGAAAAATAGAGGCATTTATGACTGGACTTTATTTGGACATTCTTCATAAACTAGTTGACTTTTGGTAGTCATGAGTTGGTACAATACTATGGTAACCTTTGCATCAGAAACATACAATCTTTTACTTTATGCCCAGTCTATGAGAGTGAACATTTTGCTGTATCTGATACAATGATGGTTTTAGGCAGCAGTGGTGGCAATCTGGGTGGTACAGGTTGAATTTAATTGGTCTAGCAGAGAAAGGGCCTCTGCTGTGGGCATCAGTTACCATGAGTAACCCAGATGATTTGTTCTATTGTGATTTTTTTCCTATAGTTTTTTTTAATGCTTTTTTTTCTATAGTTGTGACCCTGAATCTTTAATTTTTAATTTGCCATTCTGTAGTTTTCCAGGTGGTAGACCAAACAGTAAGCCCATTGGCAACAACTCTAGCATCAGTAAATTAAAACAAGATTTGTCAGTGGGAGTATTAGGCAGAAATATGAGAGTGGCTTTGAATTCTGCCCTGAGCTGATTTACACATTGCTGGAGCTGAGGTGGAATAGCAGCAGGAGCACAGTGGACACCATTATGTTTCAGTTTTGTTGAACCGTCAATGAATTAGATCCAGGCATTTTGGGGGATCTCTTTGTATCAAATGCCTCATTAAGCCTACAGCTTTGCTTCAAGTAGAATAGATGGCTGCCTTGTTTTCTTGTAAATCTGAAATGCTGCAAGGGCCAAGCTGGGTATGCTCTTTAATTTGATATTTCCGTTTGACTGGGGTGAACACCTTACTGAAGCTGAGTCAATTGTGCCTGCCTGTAAATTAGAAGTCCACAATCCCAAATCGTGTCAGAATCCTTTTCTGCGATTTTTGAACTTGGAACCAGAGAAAATGAAGTTAGTTTTTTCTAGTGGAAGAAGACAAAGTGTACAAATCGTAAAGTTATAATTTTCTGCCATGGTGAGAAGTCAGGTCTGCAGAGAATTAGACAAGGAAATAGAATTCTGGAGTCATTTGAGACTCTGGTACTAATTGCTTCGGAGGCCATATTTTCTTTTCTCTTATCACTGTGTTTTCAACCCTTCTTTGTATTATGTAAGCAAATTAATCCCAGCTTTCTGCATGGGGTATCTTAAGTTAAATTTCTGTTTCTGACCATTATGAGTCCTAACAAATACATGCCATTGTCTTTTGCAAAGTATGATTAATCACGGTTTGGCATCTTCATCAGAGAGGTATTAATTGGTATGTCGTGTCATGGAGGAAGGAATGGAAAATTAGGCACTTTAAACTAGGTGTTCTTTCTAAATTGATTAGTTGTTACTCATGTAAAATGAATCTCTCGGACCAGGAAGAAGTATAAAATGTTAAAATGTGCTTTGGATTACAAGTAATAAAATTAGAAACCAAAGATTTGATTAGGACAACCAGAAAAGTTATGGGTTATACTGGATACCTAGGGAATATGAATTTGTAGCTTGAACATGAGTCATCAGTACATTGGTGAATGAATTAGCATGATTTTGGATAGCTTCCAAATCAAAAGATTCACCAGGAAGAACTGCAAAACTAACTTAATTTTATTCTTTACTAGTCAGAATTTTCAGTAGTATTGGTGATCACACATTAGAAAATACTTTTAAAAATACTGAACAGGTTTCAGATAAGCTCTTTGAAAAGAAAGAAAAATGACAAAAATTCTAAAATGAAAAGAATCTTAGTTCTTTAAAAGCTGGACACAGGCTTTAATGACTTTTCTCTAAAGAATGTCTTTGAAGATTATGCTGTTATACTGAAAACAAAGCTTATACAGTTGGCCCTTAACAATACCAGTATCAACTGTGCAGGTCTATTTATACACAGATTTCTTTTTTGCAATAAATATATAGTTGGCTCTCTGTACCCTCAGTATGGGGGTAAAAATGGCATTTTTAATCTGTAGTTGAAAATCTGATGATATGGAGAGCTGCATTGTTCTACGCCATTTTATGTAAAGAAATTGGGCATCCCCGGATTTTGATATCTGTGATAGGTCCTGGAGGAACTACTGTAGTTAAGCTTTGGGAGTCAAAAGTTATATGCAGATTTTTGACTGCATGGAAGTCAACACCCCAAACCCTCACATTGTTCAAGGGTCAACTGTATATTCAAATAACAGATGCTCTTCTAAGTAATTGTTTTGGCCAACACTTTTCAATCTATAGACATTGCTACATTCATAACTTTTAGAAACTGTTTTGAAATTGTTTTTGTAGCCAATTTAGTAGACCCGTGAGGAAATTAGTACCTTATTTTTAAATAGCCATCGTTTCAAAAAGAAAAATATCCATTGTTTCTTTAAAAGACAGTCTCAGAGAAACAAAATGTAATTTTGAATATGTATCCAGAACTATGCCTTCTGTTACAATATAAAGATTTGCTGAGATTTTGTGTCACTCACTTTACCTACTGTTCTTCACTCTGAATGACATTTCTTTCAAATATTTGGACTTACCCTTCAAATGATAAATATTTGTCATCATTAGGACAGTTCAAAAGAATGACTTATAGGTAATCAATGTAATTGTAAATGAGGAGTACCAAAAATGCTTTGGTCAATGAAATGTTGATATGTTTAACTTGTGATTATATTGAAGGATAATTCTTGGCTGTCTGCTAGTTCACTGTAGCATAAATAGGACCTTTTGGTTTAAATTCTCCCATGTAACCTCCTCCTCCTCGCTGCCATTCACTAGTAGTGGGATCTTGGACATGTTGCTTAGATTCTTGAAGTTTAAGTTTCTTCATTGTAAAATATGGATAATAATATATTTTTCATGGTTTTGTTTTGATAAATTATATTCATCACAGTACCTGGCTTGCTAATTGGTGTGGCTACTGTTACTGATTATATTGACAGTAGTAATAAAATACGTCTTGGACTATTTCATGATTTTATAAAAGGTAACAGTTTCTTTAATTCTATAGAATGAGAGAAATGGGCTAAAAGTCAAAGGAATTTAGTTTGATGGAAGGAAAAATTGGTGGGATTATTAATTCCTGAAATTAGAATTTAATAGGATGACAGTTATTCATTGAATGGCATTACATTATTTGTTTTCTAATGCTGTTTTTCTACAGAAAGCATTCTGTATTTTTCTTGTAATACTAGCAATGCATATCATAGGATGTTCTTTATTTAAATGTATCCATTTCCTTTGATGGATTTAAAATTTTTTTCTGGGGCACATAGTTTTTCATGTCTACCACAAAAAAATAGCCCTTGTATAATTATTAAGTATTCATTATTGGTGCAGTATCACTGTTGGAATTGGAGATGGTTTTAGAAAGTATGTTGGAAACTTTGTTTTTAATTAGAAATGTTATTTATTTTACTGTGTATTAGGAAATGATATATCCCACATGTTACGCCCATGATTTCAGATATTATTGCTTAAGTGTAATAAAAGTTTGCTCATAAAATAAATTTACCAAAAAGTAAAAAATTGTGGGTAAACTTAAAGAAAAAATATTAACAATATTAGCTAATACTTCTTTAATACTTAATATGTGCCAGCACACTTATAAGTGCTTGATATCTCCTCAGTCATGTAATCATCACAAGAGTTTTGAGGATAAGGTACTATTATTATCCTCATTTTACGCATGAGAAACTGAAGCACAGAGAGATTAAGTCTTGCCCTTGGTTATAAATCTAGTAAGTGACAGAGCTGGAATATCAATCCATGTGCTTTGATGGTCTCCTAGCTCTTAGCCAATGTGAGATGCTGTTCCTTTATTGAATAAATAATAGTACAAATAATACAAGGATAGGGTAACAGTAATAATGTTGGTACGCAAATACATGAAGTTTGTGGAAACTGCTGTAGATGATAAAATATTTCTAATCTCTGGTGACTATATTTTCATATATACATATATGAAATTAAGTAGAGATGCATTCACAATGTTTACCAAGGTTATTCAAAGTATAAATGAAGCATTACCATTTTATTATGTCTTTAATATGATGGAATGATGCTTTATTTTTAAAAGCACTGTTTGGTGAGGTATAGTAAAGTGTTTTTTTTTTTTTTAACCACTTCTGCACCTGTTTCTGTGGAAAGGAAATGTTCATAGTTTATAACTAGAGAAAGTTGTTTTTTTATGTCATTCACAACTGTACTCCAAACTGTTTGATATTTTAGTTTCAGGATTTAACTTCCTAACAAAAGTTATGTGACATCAGCAGCGAGGTGCAATGAAAGCTCTCTCAGGAATACTCTTAATAGAAAGGAAGACTTTGGGTCTGTGAGTTTGTGTGGGCTTGAATGTGATTTTTATTTGATATATGAGCTGTGACATAACTATTGCATGACTGAGATGTACTTGTAAGTGCCGTACTATGCAGATGGGCTTTTTTTTTTTTTTCTGAAACAAAGCCAGAAACAAAATCTTGAATGTGTTCATTTAGTGGAGAAAGAATACTTCATAGGAACATATGGAAACATTTCTTAAGTTTTTTTCATTAAATGAGCCTTTTACTTTCTAAGCATTTTTATGATTGTTCAAGTTAATATGTCATTTGCCTCATATTTTCCAAGTTTAGTGAGACATGGAAGTCTTATAGAACTGGGATCTTTTGAAACAACCAGATCACTTTGAGGAATGCATATTTTAGGATTAGATGATTATTAGAAAGTTAGGATTGAATTACAGATATATTTTTCCCTTAAATTATTAATGATATGATTATTCATCTCTAATTATTTTAAAATTATGATGGGATTTGGAGAGGAGATGTATAGAGCAGTTATTCTCTTTTTACTCATTTTCAAATTGAGAAAGTGTAAGACAACTTTAAAGAAAAATCATAAAAGGAAAAAATACTACAAATATAACATGACTTTTTAATTTTCCATATTCCCTTTTAAGCCCTGACTTTATACATAGTTTTACATGATTTGATTTATTATGTATATGCCATTTTATGTTATGCTTTTCTTTTATTACATTTTTTTTTGATGGTCACATAATTTTATCTTTTCCATGCACACAAGGAAACGTTTTTTATATTCTAAGTCCCTCTCAAACTCTCATTTTTATCTTCCTCTTTCCATCATAGATAAATAACAGAATGATATACAGAGAATGCCAAAAAAAATCTATGCACATTTTAAGAAAGGAAAAAACTGTATAAAAATTGTAATTCTCAGTATATACTGATAACAAAAGATGAATGCAAGTCACATTTGACTTCGGCAGTTACAAGAGGTGCTCCAAGTGGTGACCATCAGTGTCCAGACACTTCTGATTATGGCAAACTACTGCTTGAGCAATGTTGACTAAAGTGTCCACTTATATAGCTGCGCATGCCATTTTAGTTTCTTCCTGAAGTACCTCCAGTGTAGCTGGTTTTGTATGGTACATCATGTCCTCTAAGGTTCCCCATGGGTAGAAGTCAAGGGGTATTAAGTCAGGAGAACCATGGGAGAAACTCAAACAATGTCCTCGGATTTCAAATACCACTTCAAAATGGTCTTGCGCTCCTTGAATGACAACCATGCTTCTACCATTTTCTCTGGATGTCCTACCTGTTGCATGGTTGTGCTAGCATTCATTCGATTAATTCCATCTTTTGAGCGAATGTCATACCATTAGTACCATAATTCAATTCAGCTTTGAAAAGTAATACATAGATAACATCTCTTAAAATGTGTATACATATTTTTGGTACCTCCAGTATATGTTTTCACTTAACTTTGATGGTTAATCCAGTGTATATTTTGTAGTTTTTAGCTTCCTAACTACGTGTTTGACACTCATAGAACTCTGTTCTTGGTTTATTGGCTCTTCTTTGTCGTTTACCCTTTACTTTGAGGAAGTAGTTGGAGTAACCTAACTTCCTCCTTCTCTGTGGCTTCAGCTACCACCCATTTCTCTGATCTAGAATTTCTTCCTGAGACTGATCATTTCTTTTGGTTTTACCAATGTACCTAAAACTCACTATATTCAAAATGAAACAACCCTTCCCCCCCCCCCCCCCCAAATCATAGCTAATGATATCACAATTTACCCATTGTCTTATGTAAAACACCTAGGGGTCATTATGTTCTGTCAGTTCTCTTAAATCTTACTGACCTCTGGCCTGTGCTTGGTGTTACCATGTCTTTATTTCCAGCTGGGATTGTTGTAGTATATTACCAAGTGATCTCCCAGTCCTTTCTTGTTTTTTTCTAATTGTTTCTCCCTATTGCAGTCTCAGTGATCTTTTAATAAATGGAATTCTGATTATGTCATTCAGTTGTTTCCCATTTGTCTTCAAGATAAAATTGGAATTTCTTTGCATGTCAGTACAAGGTTATTTCATGCTCTCTCAGACTCATCTCTGGAAATTTTTTTCAAGTTTCTTCCTTTAGCTATTTTAAACAACTGGGTGCCCAAACACAAATACTCTCTCAGACCTTCTTGTTGCATCTGCCTGGAACTCCTTTTCTACCCTCATGAGCATTTCCTCCTCTTGTCTGCTTAACTATTTCTTTTCCTTTAAGACAATTGAAGCTTCATATCTTTTAGATTGACTTAGGTGAACTTCTTTTATATTCCCAGAGTATGCTGCCACATATACCTTTCAAACATATTTTCAAATTGAATTATTAAATACTATTCCACTGAGTTAATTTTTTGGGAATTCATTTATATTTGGAATTTAGGTGATTGATAGTTGTTTATTAACTAAAGCATTTTGTAGCTACATGCATGTTAATATTTTTAAAAATTATTTTTCTCCCAAAATATCCCAAGAAATACTGAATCAAAGATAGGGACACTTTTTATGAGTTTTGGATATCATCCTTATGGTAATGATTCTTAATGTCATCTTGCACAAAATATATGTTACAGGATAGGTATAGTGATTTCTAGAAATCAAGAATATTGGTACTGGTAATATTTTCTCTGTTTAAAGAATTTTTTTATCCCTATAAAAAACCGACCTTGGGATATGCATTAATTTTTGCATTTAATAAAACATGTAGATACCACTGGATGCCAGGTACTGGGAACACAAATATGGTAAGACTCTTTTCTTGGTTTATTGCAAAATAGGTTTTCCAAGAGGTTTGGACAGAAATATGTGTAATGTAATTCATAATACATTTATTCCATTAATTGAAGCTGCCTGTTAAATATGAAGGCAAATCAATGTTTAATTTAAGCTATTAATGCCTTCAATTTAACAAATTTTGTTACTTATATTTGAGTGGCTTCATTACTTGAAAAACTGCCTTTTTTCATATTAGCATTGTATTTTTGCTTTTATCCCTTATATTGGAGGGAGGTTGTTTTATTTAGCATTTGGTTTTTATAAAGATGAAGTGTTTTTTGTTGGAAAATAAACAATGGATTGCTGAATGAAGTTCAGTTTTATTTTCTTAACAAGTTGTGCTATTAGCATTTATTATATAGGTTATATATGTTTACTGCTTAAATAGTTCTTCAAGTATTTCATATTTTCATATTAAAAAAAGCAGATGGTTATAATATTTCTTTGTACATGATATCTACACAAGAACTCTTTGTACTGTTGGCAGTACTGTTACACAGTTTCTTACTAGAGTAAGTAAATATATTACCTCAACCCTTAATCAGCCTACCATTGCCACTGATGACCCAATGCTTAAGTTGTAACACTATGCTGCTGAGCCAGACTCTGGGGGCTTATTTTATTTTATTTTTTGATGCATTGCTGTAGGCAATTTTAAGGGTGTGGAACGAAGCCATTTTCTCCCTTGGACTCATTTCCACTTTTATTTCCTATGGGAGGCTTAGCCTTCCTTTAAAATATTAGGATTTTTAAATTGTTCACCTATCTTATGATTACTAAGTGGAGGAGTAATGCTCCTAGCCCATTTTAACTCACGGAATTAAAAAAAAAAACAAACAAACATTAGTATGGCTTCACCATTGGTATTAATTCTCAAAATTAAAAATTTCATATTTATAAAATGTCTTTCTGGTAGACACTTGACTCGTGTGTGTGTATTTCATGGTTTTTAGTTTTATTTTATGCTTATATGCTAGGAATGTTTGGCTTGATTTTGTCCCAAGAGGGTGTAATTGAGAACTGACAGGTTATATGAAGTAGAAAAGAAATTTAATGAGTTGTAAAAACCAGTGCTTCATTTTTCCTTGGTAACTAATATGTTATTTGTAAGAAAGTGTCCTAAAAGTTCAAAATGAAAAGGCTTCTAAATTGCCTACTAGCTTTCAATTTTAACATTAATAACTGCCTCTTGAAAACAAAGTGAAGTTTATTTACTAAAAAGAATGAAGTTATTTTTAAAATATGTGAATGTCGAGGCTTCAACATGCTGACCATTTTTATTTAACTTTACAGATAAAACTATTTGAAAATCATATACTTTTAAAGGTTTTATTTTTACATTACTCTTTTAACTCATTTCCTTTATGTGTCAAGAAATTTAGAGAACATCTTACGTAAACCAAGTGCATTAGAAGTGCTGGGGTTATTAATATGAGGCAGGCACAGATTGAAGGAACTCCATCTTTAATGGGGGAACATTATATAAAAACATAATTATAATATGGTAGGTATTGCTAGATGTTCCAAAGGAGCCTCAGGAAAAAAGCAGTTGATTGTATTTTGAAGGCTTTATAAAGGAGGTAACATTTGAATTAAGACAAATGTAAATTAAGTAAGAATCCGCTAAGTGCTATGTGAGTTTAGGGGAATATATGAAGGTGTCTCTGTGTGTGTGTGTGTGTGTGTGTGAATGTTAGTGGGTAATGATGGTGGTGATAGCTATGTCATCAGATGCTTAATGTAAAATCACTGCTCTATATACTGTTAAAAATGCCCATTTTAATTTGGAGGCCATTTAATTTAATGGAGTTACAACTGTGTGGGAATGTAAGTCTTTTCTTACAAATAAGGGCATAACATTTCTAATTAGAAACCCACTTTAGTAATTTACCTCAGAACAGACCCCTGTCTTCTCCCACAACTCATCCTGTTCACACAAAGTTCCCATGGCCTGCCTTGGAATTTTTTTGTCTCTGCAACTCCCTTATACCTTTCCCCTCATAAAACATCATAAAAATATAAAATAGCCGATCGGATGACGTTAAGGGTGTGCACTCAAAGCTTTAGCCAACAGGGTGAGACACAGTTTTAATTAAGATTGTGTTAGGGATGAAAAGTACGTGACTTTCTGCTCAGTATGTGGCTTGCAGCCTTGTCTGTGTCGCTGCTATGCACCCTTCTGCAGAAGTAAAGATTGCCTTGCTGAGGTATTTGAATTTCTGAGTATTTGCGGCACCGGAGTTTTATTTCCAACAACTCCAAACAGTTTACTGAGGAGTAACACCTGCAAACAGAAAAGAGTGGGAGCAGGACTGGGTGCGAGCAGTCTTCACATTGTGAAACTGACTTGACAAAGTCCTAGCCAACCCAACAAGGACCTTTGGAACAAAGGTTTTTTTTAAAGAGTCCTTCAGTGAGTGGAAATGACTAGGCCTTGCTACCACCATTACTCAGGTGTTGATTGTGGGCTTCCCTGAGAGAAATAGGTATGTCCTTGACTGGAAAACTTTTTTAGGCAAACTCTAAAGAAGCTAACAACTGGAGGCTGTCATTAATTACATTTCTTGCAGCTGGATGGTGTGTTCTTTGTTGAAGGGTGATCTATGGGGTACATCTGTGGGGGGGTGGCCTTCGGGATGATCCTAATCATTCATTTACTCAGTCAATAAATATCACTGGACACTTATGTACTAGGAACAGTGCTAGGCATGGGTGGTGTGAGCAAAGCACATATATTCTTGTTCTCATGTAGGGCAAGGATCTGGAGGAAGAATATTTCAAGCCAAAGGAACATTGAATATAAAACTCCTGTTATGGGCAATGGTTTGGCAAACACGAGGAAAGCAAGCAAGCAACTTTGGTTCCAGAGTTCTGAAAAAGAAGAGAGAGGTAGAGACAGGGAGATGGAGAGGGGGAGAAGGAGGAGGAAGGGAAATGAGGTCAGAAAGTTTGGCTAGAGCCTTGCAAGGCATAATAAAGACTTTGGATTTTATTCTAATTGCAAAAGGAGGTCAGTGGAGGGTGTTAACCAGAGGAGTGATAGAATTTGACTTATGGTTGGAAAGTTTACCCCTGCGTACCAGTTTCCACATTTATTAGTCATAATGCAAATATGTCTAGATTTCTGACATAATGATGTACTATATAGTTGCTTGGAGAATTCTTTACATTGCTGACAGTGGTATAACATCTGCAGAATAATGCACAATTTCATTATCAGTTTTATTTTACCCATTCCCCATATTTCTATAATAACTCATTAATTCTTTTATTTTAAATAAGTATTCATTACTCAATTACAAGAGCTATATTGATTTTAATTTTTAGTTGACTGTAGTTTTTTTTTTTTCTTGCCTATTGTTACCTCTGCAGAATTAAGTAAACTTCTTTGTAGGAATTTTATTTAGGCATTTGAAACTCTTCATGAGAATTTGTTGTGAGCCTATAAAGTTTAACTAGTCCCTCCCTGGATCCATACCACTCTTGGGTGTAGTGCAGGACAAAATTTAAAGATCCCAGGTTTCTTGCATATAGCAGAGACCTGCATATTGCTAGCTTCCAGAACTGCCCTTATTTGTCTTGGGATCAGAAGTTTGCCCATGTCTCATAAAAAATTTTGGGTACTTTGTCTCCAAATATTGACTTGCATAGCTGAAAATGATTTTAGTTAACTATGACTCTTATTCAAGACTTGTATTATTTATTTTAAATTAAGATCCAGTTCTGAAAAGTGTCTTCTCAATGCTAAAGTTTGAACCTTGACCCCACCTTTTTTTTAACCATGTGACTTAGGCAAGTCTCTTTACCTCCTTAAGAGTTAAATTTCCTTCTCTATAGAGTGGAGAAGACCAGTAGTATCTGCTTTATAGGCCCATAGTGAGAAGACAGTGAAATAGTATAAAATGTCTGCCATATCATGACTATTTGTACTGTTACTACTTTAAATGTGATTATTACTTTGTTAGGGATGTATGGTAGTACCGATTCAGTTTGGATATTCATCTGATATCTGCTTTTTGGCTTCAGCTCTGGCCTCAGCCTTTGAAAGACTGAGTAGCAGAATAACGACCTTATGTCATTTCTCACATCTTTGAAATTTGTGTGTAAAAATACTTATCATCATATCTGATATCCTGACAGCATCTGTTTGATGAATGAGACATGACATTTGGAATTATTGTCTCAGTATTCACTTTCAGTTACAGGTAAGCATTTTTTATGTAACTGAGAATGAGCATTTCCTTATAGGTTTTATGTGTTGAAATTCTGTCAGTGAGTTGAAGTGTAAATATTTATTACTATTAAGAGTAGAATACTACATGTACCAATGGTTGTAAACACTATAAATTTTAGGTGCAAAAGTAATTATTATTTGAAAACTTTAGTGACTTGGTAAAGAGATTGATAGTTATCAATACCTTATTTAGGTAACTCTATGAAAGTCTTCATAATTTTTCTAAGTTGAAAACATTGTTAAATGTTTCAAGGAAAATTAAAGACAGTAGAGGTTGGATTATATCCTTATTCTTTGTAGAATCTATAGAATTGTTTAATGCACTAGCATTAATAAAACTTTAAAATTGTATTCATTTTCTGGTTATTTAATTTTATTTTAAAAAGAAATTTTTCAAAATAAGGTCCTACATGGGAAATTTTCACATCTTACAAGGTTGACTTAAAGGCAGAAATCAGAATATTTGAGGAAGGGCAACTGAAAATGATGTTCAATAATATCTAAACAATTTTTGATTCAAATAGAAAAATAGAAAAATACATAATATAAAAAGAAAATATTAAAGACAAATGTGATATGTAGAACACATCCTATTTACCCAAAATTACAGACTTTTACAAGAATGTCTTATAAGCATTCATTTTCATACGGTAGGAAAGCTTAATAACTTGGAAACATCAACAGTGTTAGCCAAAAAATGTGTTGCTTCCTCCCCATCCAGTGCAATTGGAATTGAGCATTTAGTTAGTGTTGCAAATGTGTAGATTGCAGACTGCAGAAGTAACCTAGCAGTTGACAACAGATGAGAAATTGTTTGTATACTCCACTGTCAAATTAAAACTCAGCTCTTAAGATTTTTCATAAAAATTTATAATGATAATTGCTTTTTTAAAATCAGAATCTATATTTGTACTTAAGTTCCAGAAATTCATTCTATTATGGTGATATTTGGCTTTGGCCACAGCTGTATTTTAATAATATAGGAAAGTAATAAACTCTTTTATTTATTTTTTCCTTCTATGTACCTGACATATTTATCAGTGACCCAAAGTAAACAAAATGTTGGGTAATTTTAGAAGAAAATATTTTTAACATCAAAATCTTACACTTTCATTCCAAAAGTTTTCAGAGGTTAGTTTCTATTTTAATTAATAATTCACTAGATTGCATATTATATATAGAATTTGAAGGATTTCTTACCAGGTTTAAGCATGTACAATTAGAACCATTGTCAAATATTTTTTTCTTAACTAGGTAATGCATTCCATTAAATGCACATTAGTAAAAAAGAAACTGAAGTTTCTTCCAATAATTTATATACAAAGAATATACCATGCAAACATTTTCTGTGCGTTATTTCATTTTCCCCTTATATCAATGCATACAATATTTACTGTCATTTCTTTTGTAATATGGAGTTATTAAAATCACTTACTGTAAAATAGAGGGTAATACATGAGTAAACAAAATTTTGTTCTTTTGTTTTTATTACAGTAGAATGCTACAGTAACCACTTCTGATTCCATTACCAATAGATGAAAGAGAATCATGTTTACTATAGGTGCGGGGATGGAGACTTTTCAAGTTTAAAAGGAGTTGTGCAGTATCAAATAAGTAATACAGGACACATTTTAACAATACAAGAACTTTTAATTTAATTACTAGTGGTCTGATAATGGTGTGCATCCCATTCATGGAAAACCACAGTGACATTAATTGGTTTATGCTTCAAAGCACTATTGTTTATCATCCACTTTCATTGGCCAAATGTGTCATAGAGGCATTATTTAAGTTCTGGAAAACAGTTCTCCTGGATTTTGCTTTAATGAAAAGTAGTATATAGTTCATTTGTTGATTCAGTGGAATTTCTAAAATATGTTCTTAATGACTTTTTAAGTATGAAACTGTAATGATTTTACCACGTTTGCTAAAGCAGAGGGCAGATAAATTAGAAGGGCTTTTTTTCTAGTTAAATCAGCAATGACCATGATCACTTATTACATTCACCTTTTTAAATAGCCTATGTTGCTAAAAGAATGCAAGTGCAAAATGGAGAAAAAAGAGGCATTTTTTATGTGATGCATAGTATATTCTTGAAATTCATACTATTTCATAATGCTGTGTTAACTGCCTTAAACATGGTACAGTTATAAAAAATTCTACTTCTGTAACTGTATTTTAACTTTTGGAGTAAATGAGATACCTGATGGTATTTCCCCTCCCTCCAACTGTTTAGTGTTTGTTTTTATAGACACTTTGTGGATTACTTGATAAGATCTTTAAAACTTGCCGTGAAAATAGAGGTTTATAACTCTAACCATTATCTTTCAGTATGCTGCCAATGCAGGGGTATCCATTGAGGCCTTCTGTGAAAATGGGGAGGACAAGTAACCAGGATAATAGATTTACTTAGTAAATAGGAAAACAGATCGTGAAAATGTATTATCAGTGAGAAATGAGAAATAAGTGAATAAATAAATATTTCATAGTAAGTTATGATTAAAATAGAAAAATTGTCATGGATGTCTTTGGACAATAGGCTACACTTACAGGGGTATGGAATTAGTTTAGGAAGTATTAATATTTGTTACCTGACTACAATATGCAATCTGGGGTGATTTTTTTCTTTTAACTTAGAAATAGCCAAATTCCTCACAGAAGTCTTAATTGTCTTCATTTCTCTAGCTTCATCTCATATCACTCTCACCACCATCCCCAATAGGTTTCACTCTCACTGAGTTTCTGTAATAGCTCCTGTTGGGAGTCCTAGCTCTTTCCTCAGGTTGGTGGCTCATGCTTTTCCAATGCCTGGAGCACTTTAATTCACTCTACCTTCACTTTTTCTGGGTTTCTTCTCCTTAGTCTCATTTCTCTAGATCAGGCTAGGGTCCCCTTTCTATATAATTTAAAAACACCTCGTACTTCTCTTATTATACTATTATCACATTTCACTGTAATTCCTTATTTAATTATCCATTTCTTTAATTGAGTTTAAGAGAGTTTTTATAGGAAAAGACAATGTCTGTGGTTGCTAAGCATAAAATGAATATGTTTTGAGTGAATGGATTCTGGTTCCAGTGTTCACCAGTTTTTAATTTTAGGAAACATTTATTAAATATTTAAATATTACCTCATATTGTCCACTCTGGTGGGGGTGAGGGAGTACAAGTGGCCATCAGTCAAGGTTCAGTGAAAGATCATGCTTATACTGAGTTTTGAAGGATGTGTGAATCTGGACCTGGTAGCTTGTAAAAACTAAATATCGGTAGGAATTTTTCTCTTGTGTATTCTGCGCTTTTTTAGTAGAATTTGAAAGAAGGTGAAGGATGTTAGACTATAATAAACTTTATATTTGAAAAATGAAAATTTCATAATAAATTAATTTTATGTGAAAACTCTTTAAAAAATCTGAAACATGCAGATGCTTCATATTAATATTGACAGTTATTGGCCAGTTTATCTTATTTTCCAGTAAAATGAAAAGAATTAAAATAATTAATTTAAACACTAAAAAATTAACTGGGTATTGAAGAATAATTGGCATTGTGTACAAAACACATTAATATGCCTGATAGTGGTGTTTTGCTGTTCTATAATGATTTATTTCGTGTAATGAATGATAACAGTATGTTTTAGGTATATTTATCCTATGGCAAAACTTGGATACTTTAATGAAAAAAATCACTCGGAGGTAGGCTGACTAGATGTCCCATTTTAATGGGATAGAAAACAACAGTACTGTCCCATTTCAAACGTTACATCTGGTCAGCCTACATCTGGACACCTTGAATTTAGACCAGTGAGACTAGAAATGGGACAGCACTGTTGTCTTCTGTCTCATTTAAAGCAGAATGTCTGGTCAGCCTACTTGGAGATGCTGCCAAACTGAAGGTTCTGAGGTCCATTCTATTTTGTAGGTGAGGCCCTTGCATCTGACCTAATAAGCATTCAGGTGATTGACCTTTACTTTACTCACCATTTAATGGCAGGACTGGCACGTTCTGTATAAATCTGAAGTTCTTTTGAAAAGTTATATCCATTTTGTAATGAATTTTGTATACTCTTAAGTACTTTGAATGGCATGTTACTTACTTGAATGCATCAGGTTTCACATATATGGATTGATAAAAATCAGTCAAATTACTTTTACTTATTCCATGGGTATCCAACTTTGCAGAATAAATTGTGTTATAAGCAGTTTGGCTTAATATAATCTAAAAAAGTAAAAGTGAACAGTATTACTGTAAATGTCTGAAATGTTCAAGGGACTGAATAATAATAATTTAACTTCATTTATAACTATACAGTTTACTTTGGTATATCTGGCATTTTATTAATGCCATATCCTGATAGCAAGAATATCTTAACCTCTGTGATAAACTGTCAATTGATTTTTGAGAGCAGTCAAAAAATATTGAAATACAGTAGTATATTCTCCTCATTTTGTAAGAGAATAACTTTCTTTTTAATCTTGGTTATTTTTTAATTACATATTGCTTATAAGAGATACAACACTTAAGCCTTTACTTTGTTTTTTTACCTTTAAATTTTTTTATTAAGTTAAAAGAGTAATACATGTTTAACATGTAGAACAATTTATGGTATATAAAGAAATACTTTTAAGAGTTGATTTCCTTTCCATTCCTTCTTCTCCCCTCACTTTATGCTTGTACAAACAAACATATTAGTAGGTTTGTGTTGAGAATGTGTGTGTATTTCAGTGAGACAGTATGCATTCCATTATTCTGTAATCTGCCCTTTCCACTTAATACCATGTATGATTATTGTTCCAGCATAATGGTCCAAATATAACTTGCCCTTAATAGCTGCATACTACTTTGTAGTATAGGAGTTCTGTTATTTATTTAGTCATTCCCACTTTTGATGAACATTCAGGATATTTCCTCCTTTTCGCCACTACTGTTAGTGGTGCAGCAGATAGCTTTGCCTATAAATCCCTCCACATTTTTGTTTTTCTTTCTATAAGATGGATCTAAAATGTGGAATTGTATGTCAAAGAGAGGATGTGTATTTTAGTTTAATGAATTTCCTTTATGAGATACAATACATTTCATATATCTTTTTATTACAAAAATAGTTTATAGACTATGAGAATTACTAGAAAAGATAGAATGAAATAAAAATTATCCATAATCTACCATCAACATATATTCAGAATGATCAGTAAAAGCATAACTTTCCCATTGTTTTTTCTTATTATCTACTTTTTTCCAGTTCATTATATTAATAGTGTCATAAGTAGCTAAGGTTTATTTTTACCTCATGAAGAAGATTTTGCAGAGTAATTTCAAGTTCTTACTTTGTAGATATTCTTTCCGTTAAAGCCCTTATGTTTTAAATGTAGATTGGCTTTTGTTTTTCCTACTACTTTGGCATAGAAAGAACAGCTGAAAACTTTCAATGAAATTTGTAATACAATCTAGAAAGTACAATATTAAAAGAGAAAGGAAAAATAGTTTTGAATTAAGACTGAGAAAGCTTGAGTTCTGGATGTGGCTTCTACCTGATTAGTCATGGGATTTTGGTTTAGTTACTTGACCTCTCAGAACCTCAGTTTTCTCTGCTGTTTCCAAATGTGGAAAATAATGACTTAGTATTTTGAGGAGCTATATATTTGCAGTTGAAGAAAAGGGAGCAAAGATATTAAATGGTATATTCATGCATGTTTTATTCTATGTCTTAGAAGCAGATATAATTTCAAGCATTTCCATACTCATTATCAAGGGTTTCTTTATGCTCCTTGCAAGTCAGTTCTGAACACCAGTATCTCCAGTTCTTGTTCTGATTTCTGTCACCATATATTAGTTTTGCTTATTTTTGAAGTTCATAAAAATGGAATCATATATACTCTTTTATCTGATTGATTTCTCTCAACAGAATGTTTATGTGCTTCATTAGTGTTACATGAATATAACACATATCTGTGCTATGTAGTGTTATGCTATTTAATGTTATTCATCTATTAACATAGAGTAGGTTGTTAGAGGCTCAGTAAAAATTGAGTTGCAGACCAACAGGTCCAGCTCCACGTCACCTTTATTTTTATGAGAAGGACGTGTGTATTCATTTTGTATGTGTGTACATGTATGTATGTTATTGATAGATGGAGATAGGTAGGTCAGATAGGTAGGTAGAATGGTAGTTTTGTGTGGGAAAAGTTTTATCTATGTAAAAGAAGTACCAGTTGTTATGTTACCTTTTGGGAAAGTGTAGGGCATGGATGAAATGGAGAGTAGAGTATGTTAGGCCAACTTCTGTATAAACTTGAGAAAAGCCATGTAATTATGGGGAGTTTTGCCTTTTATTCTATTTTTAAATAGTTTTTAAATGGGGAAAGGGTTAAAACATTTCCTCTCAAATAAATAAAAACTAAATATTTTTTGTTTTTCCCCTGTTCCTCCTTATTTTAGTCTACTATCTCCTGAAAATTCTTTCTAATTGTATGGAGGAATGTATCACTTAATTTAGCTCTTAGCATTGTAAGGATTGCTCTTAACTTCCCATGAATAAGAATATTATTCCCATATGTTTTTTTTGTGTAGGTTGCCTGTGTGAGTGTGTGTGTACGTGTGTGTGTGTGGTGCGTACACATGGGTAGGTGGCTATTTCTGTATATTATAATTAACCTTGCTCCCTACTCCCAATTAATTTCTGTAAGAGGTCTCTTCAAAGTCCTAGCAGTTATTTATATTGAGTATAGTACTTTTAAGCAAGTGAGATATGATTTATTTAGGTAAATGACAAAACTTTTCAATACATAGTGGTGAATATTTTAAACTCGTAAAGATTGATCATTTTTGGTTACTGAGGCAAATTCCATTGTTTATATTTAGATGTTTAAAAATATAAGCAGAATTAGAATTGGTTTCGGGTATAAACTTAACTTCTAAAGCCTCAGTTAAACCAACGAAAAAAAATGAAATGTGTATCATACCTTGCTATTCTAGTCACTGTAGCTTATAATCAAATTAATGTGTATTAATATCATTAGTAAATAACAAAATAATAAAAAATACAAAAAATGGTAAACCGTTAACAGATTGCTAGCAAAATAATATAAAATAATTTAAAATATGATAGTATTACTGTACTAAGGTAGCCAGTCTCCAAAGATGGCCATGAACCATGCTTCTCAGTATTTAGATCCTTCTGTAAGCCTATCTTCTTGAGTTTGGGCTAGCCCTGTGATGACTCACTTTTGACCAGTAGGCTGTGGTGAAGGTGATACTGTCTGACTTCCTAGGCTAAGTTGTAAGAAGCCTTGAAGCTTCTGCCTGAGTCACTTGGAATATTTGCTCTGGGCGAAACCAGATACCATGTTAGAAGAACAGTGTTTCTGAGACTGTCATGTTGTGAGGAAGCCCAATCTAGTCATGCAGGCTAATGTGGGTGGTGGTGGGGTGGTGGGGGGAAAGAGACAGACAGACAGACAGACAGACAGACAGACAGACAAAGGCCTATCTGACCTCCAACTGTAGTGAAACCATCTTGGCACTCTAACTCAGTTAAGACTTCAGGTGATTCCAGCTCTAGTCACCATCTGAATGCAGCTGCATAAGAGCGTGCCAGGGCAAGAACCACTCAGAACTGTAAGAGATAAAAATAGATTGTTGTATTTAAGCCACTAAGTTTTGGAGTAGTTCTACAGCAATAAATAACTGGAAAAGATACTGTTAACTAAAATTTGTTTTAAATATATTTTATAGTGGACATTAAGGGCTAAAGTATTTTACTCATTCTCACTATTTCACACCTTTCTCGATGACAGTACTTTGGAATAAAAGATACTGATGTAAATGTTTGAGCCACAATTGCTGAAAGAGTTATTCTAGATTCAGAACCAAAACTTAGCCAGATCCAACCTGGAGCATTTAAGGCTACTAGGAAGCTTTAAAGAGTTATGAATCACACCTCAGGGACCCATCAGCAATATGGGGATTCAGGTTGAATTCCAAGTATTTTCTATTTATAGTTACATAAAAGAATACAATAAGACATGAAACAATTTGTTTTCAAGGAATATAATTAAATAATTATAAGTCTTTCACTCCTTCCCCCTCATTTACTTTATCTTTTTCTACTTTAAATTGTATTTCTGTGGCTCAGTTAGAATAATACTTGATCAAATTAGGCTTCATGTGGAATAGTGAGATTTGTATCAGACTAACGTGATTTTAAAGTACCTTTATATCTCTAGACACAATAAAGCATGAATCCCCTGATGTCAGAGCCTGCCGCTACTAACGCTTTGACCTCAGGTTCACTGAAAATGAGTATATTAGGCATAATGCATTCAAGCTCATTTTCTAAGTTATCTTTCATGTTTTGTCAACTGCCAGGTGGGTTTGAGCATTTTGGGGGAAATGTGGTTAAAGTAGTTATAATTATCAGCTGCCTGAAGTGCTTACCTGTTATTTTAAAGAATATTAATAAGGTCACATTTAATTTGTTTGGGAACTTTCACATGATTGCAAAATGATCATGTTTTACATTTTCGTTTCTTAGCCATTTGTAGATTAATGTACTTTCATATCGATAATATTTGAGAGCTATATATTTGTTTACAGTATAACATTAATATAGCATGTAACTTTGGATAGTTAAATATTATTACACATACTTTTGAACACAGATACTTTGGCAAACTTATCTTAAATGCATATGATTTTAGAAGTAGAATTATAAATAATAAAATACAGAACTAGTAAATGTTTTAAGGTATACTATTATGATTTGTAAATATTACAGCCAAGGCATACTTGTAACAACTTCCAAAAACTAAAGATGAATTTGAAGACCTTTTCACATTTTGCACTTAATAAACTAATGTATAGATTATTGCTTATATTTAAAAATAAAAAATAAATTCCAGTTTTCTCCAGCTATTCTAACAAACACTTAATAAGAAGAAATTGCTTTAAAAATGACACAATCCACCAGTTATTTGGTAAGACTAGCATAATCATAAATTTCCCATCTATGCTTTTTCCAAAAATACTAACCCATATTGTTCTCCCTGGACCTGTTGTACGGATGACTAATCCAACTGCTGAGGTCTCCCTTTATGTGTTTGATGGAACACTTGGCTTGCTGGACTACAGCTGTGTGTTTATGTGCAGTGCACACCTGCAGGGGCCTGACAAATAGCTGTAGTATGCAGAGGATACAAAATTACCCTGGCAGTGCTGCAAATAAGGAAGTTTCTGTTTTGAAGTCCACATGTGTGTGTGTGCTTGAGATGCCAGCTGGTGTATTTATGTTACATGCACAGATGTAAAACTGCCAACTGATTTTATACCAAATAAAGTCTAATCTTTTTATACGTACTTTGTGTCAAAGTTATGAAGGGTACATAAGAATGTTCTCATGACTTAGGTCTTTTAAAATAAAAGATGCTATTAAAAATATGAACTTATGACAGAACTAGGAAAGAGGATAGTGACATAAATGGTATTTCTTAACTATCATCTTTGTGTGGAAGAATGTTATAATTGCTGTATCATTATGTAAGTAAATAAAGGCTTGATTTATTATAATCATTAATGATATACATATATCCTCTTTTGTGACTGGAGTCTGTTAGGTCTATTTAATCCAACTTATGACTACCAGAACATCAAAGTCAAATTTATAGTTCCTTAACTTGAAGGTTTGGGCCTTTTTGTCTTTTTCAGTATACTTAATTTTAACAAGTTGAAATGATAATGCATTTTGAGGGGCATTTTACCAATGTATTTAAATTTGTTCTGAAAGAAATACCAGTATTTACAGGGACAGTATGCTCTAAGACTATGGAAATTTAAAAACCAAAATAAAAATAGTAGAAAGCCATTTATGCAGAAACACCTTTGAAAGAGACAGTTTTTTTGTTTTATGTCCACTCCAACTGAATGAGGAAATACATTTAATTTGTCCATCCTAAACAGGAATAACAATTTGATAGCTAGAAAATTGACCTTCAAATTAATACTTACAAATTAGACTTCTCATATCTATTACTTAACTGTAGACTTATTTTAGAGTTGAAATTCTTTTTTTTAATAGTGTTTGATATAGTAGTCATTTTCTCTAATAACTGTTATAGGTATCAGCTAATGGGTTTTTTTCAGTATGTAGATTCCAGTAGTAATGGGCATGTTTCAATTGAACTATTTTCAAAAGTATTGACTTTTACTATATTTGATATATGTATAGAAATTAAGAATTTTTAGACATTGCACAAGAAGAACTGGTTATCTGAATGGTCAGATTTTAGTTTTACCTATAATTTCATAATGGTTTTTATCTTACTGTGTTTGATCTGTATGAGTTTATAAATATTTGCAAGTGGAGAAGAGTTCAAGTGCTTATCCAAAGTCATTAATTTTAATTAGAAAAATTTAATGATGCTATAAAATATGCTATCCAGTTTGGCATTTGAAACATGCTAAATGTGTTTCACATATATACATCCTAACTGTATTAATTGATTGTTCTTCTGGTAATGATGTAAGTTATGTTTGTTCTGACTTTGTATTTGTAGAACTGCCTTATCACTCATAGTTTATTATTTGATTATATTTGTGGTAATGTTTTATATGCCTTACTAATTGTTCATTGTTATTGATAACAGCTAACTCTTAACTTTTTAATAATGCCTTTATTTTTATTAAATAGCTAATTAGTAGGTATGCTTTCTTTTTCTTCAACAGTAGACATTATTTCCTCATAAAAAGATGTGCGTTGCTATTATATCTGATATAATTTTCCTTGAACTTGTACATCTGATTTTAACAAATGTGGGAAGGGCTTGAGCTTTTAGCATCATTCCTTAGCTTTTAAAGTATGATTTTTGATGGAGTCAGGCTTCTCAATTCATGAAGACAGCTTGATCTGGAGTAAATTTTATGTAATGAGACAGAAAGGTGGAATAGAAACTACATCTTTTAATGGCTAACTTACAGAATAGAATGGCTCTGGCAAAAATGTACTATTAATCACACATCAGAAGTACATCAAAAGACCAGAGAATTCCCCAAAAAGTCAGAGTAGAAAGGAAGAATAGATACTTGAATGAGCTCTTCAACAGGAGACAGTCACAGTTTATGACATTAGGCTAGTTTCCTAGAGCTTTAGCTTGATTTTTCCCCCAGAGGAAGGGAGTAATAGTTCTGGTTTAATCCAGTTGATGTGAGTATTAATAAGAAAATAAGTAAAGTTTTTTCTAGGGTTAGGGTGTGGACCATGTAGTAGGTATTCAATAAATGCTAATTTTTTTAATAGCAGCAGTAGTAGTAGCAGTTTGAAATAAATTACATAAGAAATAAGAGATATTATAAACGTAAAGTTAACTCAGAAAATAATAGAAATAGAAATTGTTGCTTTCCTTTTTTTCCCCCTCAAAGACTATTTTAAATAAAGGACCAAACCTCAGATTTTTACAGCTACAAGACAGAACCTTTTATTACTCATTTGAGAGATTATGTTCCATACACTGCTTGGTTATTTAGTGCCAGGGCCAACTTCTTTTTAGTAGGGTATCACTTCAAACACTGCTGCCGCCACTGCAGGTTGCAAGCACATGATTGAAGGCTTCTAGTTCTCAGCTCATGCCCAGATGTCTTTCAATAACTATAGCCAGTAATTTCTTCAAATTGCTCACTTTATCAGCAGCACATGTCATCAATCCTGAAGTGGTTGCTCAAGTCAAACTGCAGAATCTTTAGCTTACAGACGCAGCTGCAAACAGGTGAACAGGCAGAAAGTAATTTGTGCAGCTTGGTGGCTGTCAGACGAAAGACAGACAATCTGTGTTTAAAACAGATTGCAGGCCCTGTATGGGCCAGACAAAAGGGATTTCTCCAACTGCAAATAATTCCAAGGTTAACATATTTTCCTTTCTGCCATTAGGTGATTTGTTAAAATTGGAAACAATGAACATTATAAATCTACACAGAAACTGGAGACAGGATGAAAGAGAAAATCAGATCACTAAATAGGTTTACATTTGTCTTTCCAAAGAAGTACAACTGGCATTCATAAAAGCTATTTTCTCACAAATTAAGCCAAGTTATAAAATAATTCTTTGAAACTTACAAGATTATAAATGTTTCAAATTGCATTAGGAATTACTGATACTAAAAAACAATGAAACTTGAACCGGTACAGTATTTATGAGTATAATAAATATTTTGGAGTTAATTGTTAATTTGAATATTATAATGTGCCTATTTCAAACATTATTTAGTGTTTCTCTTGAAATTTTATTAACGTAGATTTTAAGTGTAGCATATGCCAGATATATCACACTTTTCCACAGATACGGATGTATCATGGTTACAGCATAAAAATTGTTAGGACAAGAAAAATTTCAAGGGCTTATCTATTTAAAAAGTTATCCTGATGTTTTATTTTTCTGGGAGTGACTGGAACATGACTCTGAAAGATATCTTAATCTATCTGGAAGATAGTCACATTTTAGAAGATTGCTCTACAATAGCATTTTAAAAATACTCACTTTTTCCCTTGTATCTTAAAATTGATAGATTATAACATCCTAAATCAGCACCATATTACTTCTCAACATTAGTCCATCTGAGTGCTGAATCAATACAAATCAGGAAGATGGACTATATTACATTAGCTTTATGAATACTTCATCATGGAAGATTGCTGGAGAAAATACACACAGACATGTTTATATATTTAAAATATAGATGCATGAGTGCCTGTGTGTGCATGCGTGTGTGTGTGTGTGTGTGTGTAGCACATGAGAAGTAAATATTTACTCCTTCGTTGTAATTATCTACTGAAGCTCATGTTTGTCATATAGAGAACAACTACAAATGAATGTGACTGATTTATTCTCTCATTCTCAGAGTGTTTTCTGCTTTTTCTCATGTTTTACAGTCACTTTAATGTTGTAAATTTTTTTAGTGTGTAATGAATCTTTGTAACATAGTGTTTAAGAATATGGTCTTCAATATCAAACTGGGATTAAAGTTGTAGTTTGGTCATATTATGTGACCTTGGACAAGTTACTAAACCTTTCAGATACTCAGTTTTTTAGTGATGATAATACTATTTATCTAACTCACGTTTTTGTGATACTTCAGGAAAAATAACACACAGCATTGTGCATGGTGTCTTGCACATATTTAAAACATCAATAAAAAAAAACTTCAATAAACTAGTTGTTTTCTAGTAGAAGTTAAACATCCTTAGAAGTAATGAGTGAGTCTTGCTTCTTTTTCCTAAGCATTTTTCACCTCTTGAACACTGTGAAAACTCTATAACTAATCAGAATGAATTTATAATTGGTTCTGTAAATTTAAGAGTGTACTTTGGCTGATATTTTTTAGTAATAACAATCCTTTCTTGCCAAATACCTTGATTTTAGAAATTAGAGCTATTCTGATTTGTTTTTTTGAGTATAGAGGAGATAGGAATATTTTAATTTTTCTTATTTCAGTTTATGTAAGCTAAGAAATTATTCAGGATTATAGTTATTGTTCACATTGATTTTTCAGCTTCATTGAGGTATAATTGACAGAATTGTGAGATTGATATACTGTATAATTGAAAATTGTGATTTAAGTATATACATCATGAAAGGATTAATTAATCTATCACAGATTTTTATATGTATTTGGTGAGAATATTTAAATTTTAGGATATGTGATGCTGATGTGAGCATGAAAACATTTCAAGTTTACTCTCAGCAGTTTTCAGTTATACAATATGGTGTTATCAACTATTGTTACAATGTTATACATTAGATCCTCAAACCTTATTTATATTATCACTGATAGTTTATACCCTTTTATCAACTTCTCCCTATTTCTTCCACCCTCCAGCTCCTGGCAACTACGATTTGAGTTTGACTTTATATTTTCTTTTAGATTTCACTTATAAGTGATACCATATAGTATGTCTCTTTCTCCATTTGGTTTATTTCACTTAGCATAATGCTCTCAAGGTCCGTCCATGTTGTTACAAATAGCAGGATTTCTTTCTTATGGATGAATGATATTTGTGTGTATGTGCACACATACATACCACATCTTCTTTAGATATTTTACCATTGATGGACACTTAAGTTTCTGTATCTTAACATTGTAAATAATGCTACAGTGAACATAGGAATGCATATATCTCTTTGATTTATGTATCATTAATTTTTAATACAAGATTATGAGCATAAGCCTCTTGATGTCCAAACTGACTCATCATTATTCATCATCTTTTTCATTCTTAGGCCAAAAATTGATGAGTGCAAGAACATAATCTTAACTTTAGGTCTTGTAGGTTTCTCATATTAAAACCTTTTTGCCTCTAGATCAGTAGTTGGATCTTCTAAAATATACTGATGTGCACGTCCTACACCATACCCTTTATTTTGGAATCTCTTTGGGTGTGGAGCCTGGATTTTACACATTTAAAGGAAAAACCTTTTGTGTCATTCTAATGTGGATACAAATTTCTGGAGGACTGCTGCACCAGAAGGACATTGGCAATGTATGACCCATGGGCCAAATCTAGCCCACTGCTTTTTTAACTGGTACACAGCCACAGTTATATGGTTATTTGGCTAGTTTTTATCTATGTACTAGTGTCCTACAACAATGGAGTTGAATAAGTGCAACAGAGACCTTATGTCCCATAAAGCATAAAAATAATTGTTATCAGATCAGTTATGGGAAAAGTTTGCCAACCCCTGTTTTAGATTTGAGCTCTGATTATCTGTCACAGCTTTGCCAATTTCCTAGATTGCATGTTAGTACTTGATGTAATCTGTCAGTGAATTAGCTAGATTTTTGGGTAGCTTTTGATTCTTGCCTAATGATTGTGAGCTATTGGATGGTGGGCATTGTATTTTACAGGTCTTTGAATACCTCTACGCTTAATAAAGTTAGTTTTGCATAGTTGGATCTCATTAAGTGTTCATTAATTGATGTTAGCTGTTGGCCTTAGATTAATGCATGAGGATACCACCAGGGGCAGCATGGCACTTTTGCCTTGCACATTCTCTGTTACTTATTTTTTACTCATTCATTTGTAATATAATATTTTAAAACAGACATTACAGTATTTTACAGTATTAATATTGCCAAGTCATTATTTTATAATTATGGCAAATCTCCTATTTTTTTCGTTTCTTTAGTTTCCTTCAATCTTCATAACTCTTTTTTTTAGTTGTACTTAAGTTTTAGATCTGTGTCAGCTACAAAATAACATACCACATTTTAAAATTTTGCCTTCATTCCTATTTCAGGAGGTTTTGGCTATGACTGTGATACTTATGTCTTGAAAATACAGGGTCCGGCACAAATAACCTCCCTTTTTTATGAGCTGGTAATCTATACCAAATTTTTTATTACAACATAAGCATGTATGGTTATGATTTTGTAATAAAATCATAACTCAAGTCCTTTTGACTCTATAATCTATACCAAATCTTTTATTACAATCATAAGCATGTTGGTAATGATTTTGTAATTAAATCATAACTCAAGTCCGGGCATTACTTCTGCCGGACCCTGTATGTGGTGATCTGGCAGAGATGAGGTTGATCCAATTTTATAATAGTTCTGTCCTACTTCCAGGTCTTTAATGGGTGAAAATTAGCTTAGCTTTTGTAGCTGGTGTGTTTACAATAAATTTTTAATTGTAGGTTGCTCAGGAGAGAAAACGGACATGAAGGCATCCCATATAGTCTTCTGTTTTATTTTTTTAGAATGATGGTTCAACTAGTTTTCAACTGTTACTTGCATAAATTTTGTTCAAGGATTGTGTGTTAATATTTGTATTCCAAATTTAGTACATACATGTGTTACATGTTTATTAAGAAAGTAAGATCACCATTTTAAAAAGATTTTTTTTTTTTTCATTTGAGTTGTTGAATAAGGCGAGTATGTTATTTAGGGCAGGGGAACAAAACAAGGCACTCAGGCAGGTTGCTGACTGCAGTCCAAATGGCTGATCAGAGAGCCTTTATATGCATTGGTAATGTGTTGTGCAATATAAGCTGAAATATATTCCACAAGGGAGGAAAACGGAATAGGTTACATACGCCGTTCCTAAGTGCAATGAATATAAAACTCCATTACTCACTTCAGGCAGGTGCTTTTTATATGAGGCTTTAAAGAAATATAAAACTGCTGGTGAAATGATTGGTTTGTACAGACACCACTTAGCTTCTAGTGGTTTGACCAGATAAAGAGGCCAAAAGTATTCTTACAAACATTTGTTGAATGATTCGCATTGAAGGTTACTATTCTATTGGTGTAATAAGCTGTCAATGTAAGCATTGTAAAGTATATGAAGTATGTGTCTTAGTTATGAAAAGTTATTTTTAGGGCCATAGGAAGCATCTTTTAGTTTTTCTTCAGTAATGATAAATCCTACTTTTGGAATGTAATGTAACCACTTTTAGGATAGCTTTGCAATTAGGTGATGAACATTGTGAAGAATTAATAAGAATATTAGTCCATAATGATTTATAGTGCTCCTACCTTCATCTACAAGAGCCTTTATTTCTCTTCCCTTCAACTTTTGAAACAGCACGTGCTGTAGTTTAAACACTGAACACTTTTCCACAAATGAATTTTCATGATCATGAAATAAAAGGGAACTTGAAAGAGTAATAAGTAGGTATTCGAAGTTGTTTTAGGATTTATATACAGGGTCAGGCACAAATAATGCCCCAGAGAAAAGAGATGGTTTGTCTCCCTCCATAATGACATTTGTCTAACTGAAATATTTACATCTACTGGGTAAGATATGGCATCAGGACTTCACTATACTAATAACCTTAATATGACTAGTAGAAGAAATAATTCTATTTTACTGATGTATACTACTTTAAAAGGGTGTAACTTCTGCCAGAACCTGTATGTGAATCAGTTGATTTTATTTTTAAAACCTGCTCTAGATTGATTGATTTCTCTCTTTTCTCTCTGTGTTATTGAGGTGGAAGTCAGCAAAACATACAGTTAACAAATTAAAGTGTACAATTCAGTAGTAGTTAGTATATTTACAGAGTGATGTAACTGTAACTTTTTCTGGCTTAAAAACCTTTTTATCACTCTATAAAAACACCCCATACCCTTTAGGTAATCTTTCCCAATCCCTTCTCCACCCCATCCCCTGCTAACCTCTATTCTGCTTTCTGTTCCTATGGGCTTGCCTATTCTGGACATACCATATAAAATGAATCATGCAATAGGTGATGTTTTGGGATTGGCTTTTTTTTTCTCTCACACAGTTATCTGGCTATCTCTGACAGTTATTATGTGTATCAGTAGTTTGTTTATTTTTAGTGCTTTTGTTGTTAAATAAACTCTTTGCCTCTACCTAGATTCTGAAGGTTTTCTCCTGTTTTATATTTTATTTTTTTCTGTATGTTTCTAGTTTTACATTTAAGTCTATGACTCATTTTGACTTATTTATAAACTGTTGGACCTAGGTCTAAGTTTATTTATTTATTTTTTTGGCCTATGGATGTTCACCTAGTGCAGCATTATTTGTTGAAAAGGCTATCTTTCTTTCACTGAATTGCATCTGTAGCTTTGTCAAAAATTATTTGGCACGTTTCAGTGTAGTTTTGGGTTCTCCATTCTTTTTCCCCTGGAGCTGTGTGTCTATGAGTATTTATCCATCAATACCATTTGGTCTCGATTACTATAGCTTTGTAGTAAGTCTTCAAACTAGGTAAATTTATTTCTTCAATTTTCTTCAATTTTGGAATTGTTTTTAGCTATTCTCATTTACTTTTCCATAAATATTTTAAAAATACATTGTTTATATCTATACCAAAATCTTTATTTCGTTGTCTTTCACACTGTGATGAGCACTGTGTGTGTCTTTATGTAAATCATCATTGATATCTTTGATCAGTATTTTATAGTTTTCAGCATACAAGTAAGTCCTCTACATGTTTGACTTGTCACATACTTAGATCTATTTAATTTGCAAGTATTTGGAGATTTTCCTTTTATCTTTTTCTTACTGATTTCTAATTTGAATGTATTGTGGTTAGAGAAAACAAACTCTCTTTATTTCAGTTCTTTTATGTTTGTTGAGGTGTATTTATGGCCAAAAATAGTATTATATGGTCTGTCTTATTAAATGTTCTGTAGGCCCTTGAACAGAATGTGTTTTTTCTGTTGTTTTACAATATCAAGAAGAGCTTATTGGTTGATAGGGTTTTGGCATTTTCTGTGTCTTTGTTGATAATTCTGTCAAGTTTTTTTATCAATAGTTGAGAGAGGTGTTGACTTCTTCAGCTAGAGTTTTGGATTTGTTTATTTCTCTTTTTATCAGCTATGAGCTACAATTTTTGTAGCTATGTTGTTAGGTTCATACACAAGTAGAATTGCTATGACTTGGAGTAGCCTGGTAATTTTTTTGTTGTTGTTCTTAAGTCTCCTTTATCTGGTGTTAAAAAACCATTCTTGCTTTTTAAAAAAAAATGATGTTAAACTCACGTAATACGACATTTACCAGTTAGCCATTTTAAAGTATGAAGTTTAGAAATTTTTATTATATTCATTATGTAGCCAATCACCCTGCCTAGTTTTAGAATATTTCCTTTTACTTCAAAAGAAACTCCGTATCCATTTAGTGTAGTCACTTTCTATTTTCATTTACCCTTAGCCCCTGGCAACAACTGATCTATGTGCATGTACTTTGTGTCTCTGTGGATTTACCTGTTCTCAATATTTTCTGTAAGTTGAATCCTGTAACATGTGATCTTTTCTATCTGACTCAGGCGGACTATCTAGAAAATGTCCAGCCATATAATATGAAAAATAGAGGCATTTGTGGCCCTAGTATTTCAGTTGGCATGATATTTTCAAGGGTCATCTATGTGGTAGCACTTACTGGTACTTGTTTCTTTTTATGGCTGAATAAGATTCCATAATATTGGTATACCACCCTTTTGTTTATTCATTTAACAGTTGATGGACATTGAAGTTTCTACTTTATGACTATTAAGAACAATGCTATTATGAACATTCATGTACAAGCTTTGGTGTGGACATGTTTTTAGTTCTCTTGTGTATTTATCTAGGAGTAGAATTGCTGGATCATATGCTATCTTTATGTTTCATTTTTTGAGGAATTGCAGTATTATTTTCTACAGCAGCTACACCATTTTACATTTCCATCAGCAATATATGTGAGTTCCAATTCTTCCATATTCTTGAAAATACTTGTTATTTTTTCTCTTTTTTTAGTAGCCATCCTAATGAAGTGTAGCATGTACTTTCTTTTTGACTAGTATTTGTATGATCTACCTTTTTTATACTTTTACTTTCAACTTGCCTACATCACTAATTTTGAAGGAGTTTTTGATGGATATATAGTTGGTTCATCTTTTTAATTGTCAGCCCATCTTTTAATTGCTAGATTTATATCATTTAGGTTTAATCTTACTATTAGTAGGTTAGGCCTTAAGTCTGATACTTTGGCTTTTAGTTTTTGCTTTCTGTTTGATCTCTCTGGTTTTAATTTGTTTTCTTTTTCTGCCCTCTTGTTCGTTACTTCAGCATTATGTAGAATTCCATTTTGATTTATGTGTAGTTATTTTGAGTGTATCTTGTGAACATTTTTAGTGATTGTTTTAGGTTTACATTTTAGAAATCTAACTGTTCAGGTCTTTTGGTATCATCATTTTTCCAGTTTAAGTGATGTGTGGAAACTCACCTACCTTTATGTTTCTTTACCCACCCTCCTTTGAAATGTCTTAGATATTTCATTTATGTGTATTGAGAACCACATCAGATATTCTTACTATTTTTGCTTCAACATAAAACATAGTTTAGAAAACTCATGAAGGAAAGTTTTATTTAACCTAATTTTGCTAACTGTTTTTTCTTTTCCTCCTAATATTCCAAAATTTCTTATTTTATTCTTTCTGTTTAGTGAACTTATATTAGCTATTCTTTTATGGTAGGTCTGCTACCTAAAAGTTCATTTCTTTTGGACTAAAAATTCCAAGCCTAAAAGTTCCAGTAAATTAAGTACTTAACAAAACATTACAAATTTTCTAAGTTTTCCTTCATAAGAGAATGTCTGGTTTTCCTCTTCATTCATGGAGGATAGTGTCAGCATTTGAAAAATGTTGTGCTACTTCCCACTGCACTTTATGGTTTCTAATGAAAAATCTGCTGTCATTCGAATTGTTTTTCTTCTACGGGTAAGGTGTCATGTCTCCTTTGCTTTTTTGAAGATTTTTTTTCTCAATGTCTAGTTTACAGAAGTTTATCTATAATGTGTTTTGATTTCTTTGAGTACTCTGTGTGGGGTTATCTCAGTTTCTTAATCTTTGGGTTTAAGACTTTTGCCAAATTTGGGCAGTTTTTAGCCATTATTTCTTCACATACTTTTTCAGCCCCACCTTTCCTTTGGGACTCTAATGACATGAATGTTAGACCTTTTGTTATGGTCCCATAGGTCCCTGAGATTCTGTTTCATTTCTTTTTTTGTTTCTATTTTCTCTAACATTCAGATGGGGTTATTTTTATTGTTTTCATTTTCCAGTTAAGTGATTCTTTTCTTTGTGTTCACCATTCTGATATTGAACCCATCCATTGAGCTGCTTTTTTCTGTTATTGCATTCTCCAGTTGTAGAAAAACATTTTTTGGTTTCTTTGTATGTCATCTTCATTGTTATCTTCCTCCTCGTCTCTTACTATTGCTTTCTGTTTCATTGCTAAAGTGATTTTCCTTTGTTTCAAGCATGCTTATAATTGCTTTTAGAAACATTTTAATGATGACTGTTTAAAAGTCTGTCAAATCTAACATCACATTTCAATTGCATCTATTAATTGTCTTTTTTTATTCATTTTGGGATCTTGGTTTTTGGTGTAAGTGATTTTCAGTTAAAACCTGGATATTTTGGATATTGTTTTCTGAGACTCTGGATCTTATTTAAACTTTCTGTTTTATCTGGCTTCATCTGATGATGCTCCAACAGTGGAAGGGGTCATGTGCCCTTTTTACTGCCAGGTTGGGGAGAAGTTCAGGTTTTTCACTTTTGGTATCTAAGGGCTAGGTGGGGTCCCTTTAATTTCTGGCTCAGGGTAGAAATTCTGGCTCTCATTTAGACCTCCATTTATAACCTCCCTGGCTTGGAGTGATTGAATTGCATCATTACAGCTCCCCATGAGTCTCTGCTAACACCATGGTGTGACTCATTATTGCTGAGGGTTGGTGGAAAGTCCTGACTCTTCTCTAGGCCTCCTTTGATAATGACCCAAGCTAGAAGGTTGAGGTACACCTACTTATTGCCAGGTTGGATTGGAAGTACAGGTTCCCTATTCAGCCTTTTTGTATACTTCCCGAGTGGCAGTGTTGGGAGTTGTTGTTCAAGCATGTTGAAGGTGGAAGTCTAGGGTTCTTATTGACCTTTGCTGATGTTGGTTGAGGTGGGACCCCAGCTTTTTCTGTTGTGTTTGGCTAGAATGGGACAATTGTTGTCTAAAAGTGTTCTGTCTTGCTGCGATGGCTCCTTCAGGTTCTTTGGCTAGGGAGAACTGGCTTTTGTTAGGACTTATATCTATACCTGTTGGCCTTTTTGGGTAGCTGTCTTTAAGTCTGGGGTATATTAGGTAAAACAAAACCTATGTACCTTACCACTGTCTTTTTTGAGTACTGTGGTCCCTAACTGGTTTGCCTTCTTTCTGTGTTTCAGAGCCTTCTTATTTTTATTTTATATATAATGTTGAGTTTTTACTTGTACTTAGCATGAGGAATAAGGTAAAGTCTTACCTTTCTTCATGGAAGAAGAACTAATTTATTTCTATAATGAATTAAGAAAAAGTGTCTTTAAAATTTTTTAAAATTGTTTTTGTTTGATTAGAATGAAGATGAATGTGAGCTTGAGTAATCTTCTGTTTGTTAATGCTAACACACATGCATAGCTTATATACATATATAAATAAATCACATAATATTTACATATATATACACATAGCTTAACCATATCTAAACTACCTGACATGATATCTTTATCTGAATTTGACTGTACTATTAACAGTTTTTCTTTAGAGATGTGGCCTGTCCTGATCCATGAATAATTTAGAGCTCAGTTTATGTATAGATTGTATTACCATTTTTATTCTTTCTCTTCTTGCACATATCTTTTAAATGTATTTCTTAGAGTCCTGAGATCTATCTTCATTTTATTTTTACTTTAAATTAAATTATTTATTGGAAACGGTTAGTGTTATTTATAAATTTACATATTGTACTCTTTCATATCACTTATAAGTTTGGCTATATATACCAAAATTAGTACGGTTTTTTTTTTTTGTTTGTTTTTGTTTTTGTTTTTATCTCATGATTCTGCCTACAGTAATTACAGAGCATTATTTGTCTTGAATTTTTAAATGTGAAACCTTGTCATATGATGGTATTTAAGTCTCCAAACTTAGTAGGTCAATTTTTAGATTATATATGAAGTTTTACAAAATTTCATTTCTCTGCATTACTGAAAATTTCTATATATTGTAATTTCTAATGTTTTTCCATGTGTAGTTTTCACATAGTTGTAACCATATTGTATATAGCATGTTATGTTCTATTTGATTTAACATTTGTTAATACATTTTGTATACTTTTACACAAACATCAAGTAGCATAGGTTTTTAAGGATAATGAGATATTTCATGATGCACCTAACCATTCTCCTCTTCTATAACATTTAAAGCATATTCTGATTTTTGCTGATGTGACTTATATTGTTGTAAGCTTATTTTCTTCTTTTTAGTTATTTCTTTGAGATAAATTACTAGGGCTGAATAAGTTGGTGATGAATAATAAACTTTAGTAAATAACATACAATATGTATTGCTTTCCTGAATCATTCCATGAATGTGTAATACAATTGGTAATGAAAGGTAATGACTGTTTTCATAAAGCCTCAACAACATTAACTATTGTAAATTGTATACACAAATGATGCTTCACTTTTCCTTTAATTCACGTTTTTTTAGTTACAGCAGAATTGATCTTTTGATACAAATAATAAAAAGATAGAAAAATATCTTTTTATTATTTGTATTTTCTCTTATGTGAATTTGCTTTTGTATTCTTTACCATTCACTGATTCACGGGTTCACTTATTCATTCAACAAATAACTAAGTGCTTTATTAAGTGATTCATTAAAATTTTAGTGTACTTATTAAATAAATTTTGAGAGTTTTTATAAATTAAAGTCTGGCTTTTTCCTGTGAATTGTTATTTATGCAATCAAAATAGAAACATGTTAAACTATCAAAGAGGGCCACAAGTGACTTCCATGTATAACAGTAATTTTCTCAACAATTTTTGTGTATTAAACACACAGTGATTTTACCTGTTATTATTAGTATCTTTATGAAAATGAGACTTGGTGATACATGGCCCTTTGAGAGAATGGTGTCCACTCTGGCCATCTGTTTACTATCCTGGTTATGACATTGTGTCTAGTCAGAGAGAGCAGTCCATTCTTCACAGTTCTTCTTTTGGCTAACTCCTTAGTCATAGCTTAAGTGGTATTTCTTCAGACTCCACAGACTAGTTCAGTCCCTCCCTTCCTGATGTTTTCATAGCACTCCATACTTTTCAGTTTTGGTATTTTTTACACTATCATGTAAGTACATATTTGTTTAGTTATTGGGTTAATACCCTATAGTACTTCTCTCAGTAGATTGTGAATTTCATGAGAGAAGAGTCTCGATCTGTCTTTTTCATGCCATAACCTCAGACTGAGGTTGGTATATAGTAGTGTATTGTAAAAACTTAAGGAATAAGTGAGTGAATGAATGAGATGTGAGTTAGAGTTACTGTATACATGAGAGACCAACAGGAGATGAACATGCTTACTTGTAGCCAAATACTTGCATACCTAAGCCGGGATGACCACCCTCCACAGTGAGGAGAAACAGTTCAGAGTTATATGCAGTAGGCCTTTGATTTTGTCAGGATTGGAGATCAGTGATTGAATTTTGGTTGCATGCATCCGGAGTTCTGACAGTAATGGTCAGATAATTAGCTTGTCACTTTTACCTTGTGATAGGATTAAGAGTGCCCTATGGGAGAATGTGAATTAAACTAAGGAAAGAAGAATGATCTTGACCTGTGTAGAGTGAGTGAGTGTTGTATTTATTTTTATTCTGGTGTGCCCTTTCTCTCTCTGTCTCTCTGTCTCTCTGTCTCTGTCTCTGGTGTGCCCTTTCTCTCTCTCTCTCTCTCTGTCTCTCTGTCTCTGTCTCTCTGTCTCTCTGTCTCTCTGTCTCTCTCTCTCTCTCTCTCACACACACACATACACACACACACACACACACACACACACACACACACACACAGAGCTAGAGAGAGAGAGAGAGAGAGAGAGAGAGAGAGATTTCCTTAATTTAAAAGATAGTTTTGCTCTTTGCCGTGACCTCTTTTACTTTGTCAGCTAGTCATTTAGCATCCTTAACCACATTAAAAAAAAAATCTTTCCCTCTTGTGTTTACAATAAGGTGTTTTAAAATAGACCCTAGGTTCCTGTGTGGTATTTTTAAATGATCTCATTTTACCCTGATGCCGACGTAGTTTTTTAATTTTTTTTTTCTTTCTTCTTCTTAATTTAGTGACTGAGAATGATGGCTTCCTCTTCCTATTCCCTAATTTGGCTGTCAGAATATGGAGTTTAATATAATATGACTTTTGCATAGTAGCCCTTCTTTGGATAATTCACCAGTGGTTATTACTGAGAATTTAGTTTCATGTATTTCCTTTCCCATATGTGTTATGAAACTACCTAATCCAAGAAACAGGCACTTTGTTTTTCCTAAGCATTTTATTTTCATTTTTTATCCTAAGTATTATTTTGTAAAGATCATATATGGGGATCTTACTAAAAGATGATCACTAGTATTTGGTTGTTATTTTTTATTTCAACCAAAAACTTTTATTTATAGGAAAAAACGAACCTCTAATACTGCATGTCTTTGTTATTTGTATCACAAAGAAAATCGTTCTTCACCTGGTATTACATCTCTAGAGGCCAGGGTGATATATAAGAGGTTTCAGAGGTTATCCTTACAATAGCAGTTTGTAAGCAGATTTATAGTTATTCCTTAAAATTGTTTTCATTTTTCACTGAAGGCACTAACTTTACCATATATACAAAAACATAGTGACTGCCTCATTTAGTTGGTATGTTTTCTTTGCTTAAAAAAAAAAAACCACTGATGCTACTATATATGACAGTATTGTATTCTATCATGTAGTGTTTAATCTTTCACTGTAGCTAATCATTGGCCTTTAGAGCTAAAAGATATCTTAGTCATAATCAAATCCACCCACTCACTTTTTCAGATTAAGAAACCGAGTCACAGAGGTTTTAAATCCAAGATTACACAACTACTTAATGGCAGAGTGTATACTAGAATAAAGGTCTGGAGATTAGTGTCTTTCAGTAAATTTCCTCATTACTCCTTAATGTATGTAAATTAAACCTTCTCAATCCAAGCTTGTATCGTTTGTAGAAATAGTAGCAATAATGAGAATGTACTAGCTAACATTTATTGAATGCTTACATGCCAAGTGCTCTCTTAACCACTCTTCCATTTATTGTATTATTTCAGTGCTAATGATTACTCTATGAGGTAGTTAGTGGTTTATAACCAGGTTCAGGGAAACTGAAACCATGTAATGAAGGACATTTTGGGGGTTCATAATGTATTTAATATCTCTGCATATCCTGCATTGTTTAACCTAAAAACAATACCTATTGCTTCGTCATCTATCATGGATGAAATCATAGGGAGGAATAAAACCAGTTATAAGCTACATTTACTTAAGAAACTTATAGCATAAGTGTGACATGACTTTTTTTATTGTCAAGGTGTTATGAATGTTTTATTTTTTGTATTTAACAATCAGCTTTCTTCTATAATGCGTTATAGCAACAGCCGTGGTACGTAAAATAATGAATACATTTTGGACTGTCCTCCAAGTACTATTTGCAATCATGCCTTGGACAAGGCCAGAACTAATTTGAGGTTTGAAAAAATAATTATGTCTCCCAGACACTCTCTACCCCGAATTGACACCTGGAAGAGTAAAATGCCAACACACTCCAGGAGATGGCTGGAATAATTTGAGAAAAGACTTGTTAATCCTGTGCACTATGATTCAGACCATAGTTTCTCAACTTCAACTCTGAACATTTTGGGCCAGATAATTCTTCAATGCCTGGCAGCATGGTGTACTAGTTAACCTTTCCACTACAAACCTCCATGCTGCAAACCTTTCCTCTACAAACCTCCATATGGAATAATATATAACATACATATACAGTATGGTTCTAAGCGAATTGCTGCACTGGCAAGAAAGGAAAAAAGCATCTAAAACAAGAAAAGAACTACAAACCAGAGTGGTAAGCAGGCACTCAAACTGGCTCTCCTTGTGGGCTGTGGCAACCTCATCATTGGCCTTGCCTTTTAAACACCGAAAAGGACTGAGGATAAAAAGGGATAAATTAGAAAGTGATGTTCCAATTTCCCAAACTCATACCTTTTAAGGTCTAGTGGAGAGGTAACACTGTTTCAAAAATCTGTCCCATTCTTGATTTAAAAAGGAAGCTTCTTTGTTTTGGCCTAAATGGGGAAGAGGTGGCTGCTGATTGGGAGAAATTTGTAACTCTAATCCTGTTATCACTCAAATTTAAATTTCCTGCTTGGTTTAGGAGTCGTCAAGCGAGAAAGTCAACTTAAAATGTAATCAATCATGGGTGGACTCCTTACATCTGGATATGTAGTAGTAAATACTGATATTTGCTATCTGAAAGTATCCAGTCACATAATGTGAAAAATGCGGCATTTATGGCTGGATTTTTTCAGATCAGCCCTCATACCTTCAGCTCTGGCAATGTATTTGAAAAAGAATGCCTTGTGAAATGTAAACTCAGAATCCAGAATTACCAAGACCTTGAAAATAATCCACCAAGAGCAAGAGTTAACAGTGACATCTAATGGCTAATTTAGACTTCTAGAATTTCAGATTAATGTAATTATCACAAACTGTCAAATGATGATGTTTAAAATTATTAAAGAAGCAAAAGATGGAGTTGAAAATATTAGGCACAGATGTCAATAAAGACTAGATAATTTAGAAAAGAAAAATATAATCTTTGGAGGTTAGAAGTCATTGAATGGATTAAAAATACAGCCAACGACACTTAGTGAACTTGAAAGTAGATATAAAGAACATGCATGGATTTTGAACTTATCATGCTAAGCAAAATGAATCAAACAGAAGAAGTTCAGAACTATATGACTTTACAAATATGTGGGACGTGAAACTGAAAGCAAGCAACGAACGAGATGAACAAAGAAACAAAACCTCAGGCACAGACAACTGTTTAGTAATTACCAGAGGGTAGGAGGGTAGAGGTGGTAGAAGAGGGAACAGGAGGATCAAATATATGGCGATGAGACAGTGACTTTGAGTGGCGAACACACTATGCCATATATAGATGATGTATTATAGAAATGTGCACTTGAAACTTATATAATTTTACTAACAATGTCACCCCAATAAATTCAACAAATAAAAAATAACTTCATGTTGAATCTGAAAAAGAAAGAAAAGTAATTATCCAGAATGAAGCATTGAAAACAGAGATGAAAATGTGAAATACAGGTGAATAGATCTGGATACTAGAAGGAGACAGTTTTATATATGACTGATAAGACATTCAGGAGGAGAAACTAGGATAGAGGACTATTTAGAGAACCTTTTATAAACCACAAATTTGATACAAGATAGGTTTTCAGATTTAAGAATCATAAATCCTGAACAGGAAAAATAAACCTAAATCTCTAAGTAGGAACATTGTGATGAAACCCCAGTGTGCTAGAGATAAACATAAACCTTTAAAAGCAGCCCAAGGGAAAATAAATTAATGACATGATTTGCCACCATTAATGTCAGTATTTTTGGTTTCCCATTCTTAGTAATGAAGATGTCAAGGATAAAGAAAATACTTATTCCTGAACATCTATTATATTTGAGGTACCATGCTAAGGTATCTGGAATTCTTTTCTTTTAAGCCCATCCAATATAGTGATCCTCCCCTTTCCAACCAAAATGAATTATTGAATCTTATCAAACTATATCCATAAGTTGTAAGTTCTTCAGTATTCTAACCAGGCTCTATCCCCTTCTAATTGCAAAGATTTATTTTTTCTAGTGCCTTATACACAGAAATGTCCAAATTACCACACTTGTAAATATAACATATGCAGTAATCAATGTTAAATAAGTTTGAAGAGGAGTGGGTTAATTTTTAATAATGCAAATTAGTTTTCCAGTAATATGCATGGTTATTATGATAAAGGCATGTAGAAGTTAAGCCCTGATTCATAGAATTTTAGAATTAGTGGCAATGTTTATATTAAATTAAGAACTATGTCACACTAGGTAGCAGAATACTCATATATTGCTTTAAATTAAGGCATCTCTTTATTAGTATGAAGCTGAGTCTGTTTGTCAAATGTGTATTTGCCATTGTTGATATTAAAAAAATGTTAATCAGAGAAGCATATGTATAGATACATGCAGGTCAGTAAATGCTTGTTGACTCTCTTTTTGCTAATAGTAATTACAGCAATATGGACAGGGATTTCTGACGTGCAATAAGGGTGGAAGAATGAAAAGTGAGACTTTGTGTTTTATTCTTTGTGAATAAAGTTCAAGTCTATCACTTAAATATCACTGTGAACTACAATTATGAGATTACTTTTTATTTCACACTATTTAGTTCATTAGATTTCAATGGTTATATTTTATATTTTGTTGAAAATATTGTAATATTTTCACCCAGATATTTAAATTTTTTTGGCCTAACTCCATCCTAGAATGTCATTTCATTTGCTTTTCCATGTTAAAAACAACAAAATCATTAGAAACAACAATAACAGAACAACCTACTACTACCTTCTAAAGTTTGCTGTCTCCTATTTGTTTTTATGATCAGCGGAAGCCATTTGCAATTTTTGTCACCTACTGAATCTTAGAACTAACCAGCTTTTTGGTTAAACACCTCTTGTTTGTTCAACCTACCCAGCCATGTTTGTTTAGACTTCTGCTTTCTTCTTATGTAATAAATCTTCCTCTCATTTCACTTTCTCTCTTTATTCTTCCCCTGAAAGGATAATATTTACCTTTTACTTGATCAACCAGTTGGAAGTGCTTTTTTTATTGTTATTTTGTGTAATGTTCCTTAATATCTCTGCTAAGATGACTATACCCCTCAATGCAAATTTTAAAAGAATTTACCTCTTCCCTCTTTCAGAAACCTTTATGATTAGTTCACTCTTTTGTGATTTTATTATTTTTGTGTATCTAGTGTGAGTCCTGGTTACTTGAGGTCTGGAATGACCTTTTGTTTTATTTTATTAAAATACAGTTTTGCAGGGCTTGTAATGAGATGGGCAGTCCTCTGGGCCCCATCATCTTACTTTTTTTAGAGGCATTCATTTTCAGCTTATTCTAGATATTTACCTCTAATTTTCTGAATAAAATACCTTATATTGTCATTTTTTAATTTTCCATGTTAGATATTATGTACATACTTTCAACTACTACAAACTTAATGCTTTAAAACAACATAAGTTTATTTTCTTACAGTTATGTAGTTTTCAAGTATGAAATGAGTCTCATACTAAAGCAAGATGTCATTATGGCTGTGTTTCTTTTGAAGCCTCTTGAAGAGAGTTCATTTCCTTGCCTTTTCCACCTACAGGCCACCTGCTTTCCTTGGCCTGTGGGTGGCCCTCATACCCCATCTTCTAAGCCATCAACATAGGATTTCTATGACAGTGCTTCTGTCATCACATGTCTTTCACTCTCCTCTGCTTCCTTCTTTCATTGTTAAGGACCCTGGTGATTGCATTGGGTCTAACTGAATAATACAGAATAAACTTTCTAATTCAAATCAGTTGATTAGCAACCTTAAGTCCATCTGTAGCCTTAATTCTCCTTTGCCATGTAAAGTAATATGTTCACCAGTCCTGGGATTAATATGTGGACATCTTTGTGGGGAAAGGACATTACTTTGGTTACTAAATAGGATTTAGCTTTTAGGGCCAAAATTCATTGTCTCTATTTCTACCCTTTCTTTCTCCTGAATTATCTGAAATAATTATATCATAATTTTTATTTAAATTTATGTTCATTATCAATGTGGTATGGCTGTATATGTCTGAATTATAATATACTTCCATTAAATACTTTTTCTTATGCAACTTTTATTGCTATAGTTAATAACTGTATTTTTTGTTTGATTAGTTTTGTCTGTTTACTATTAATTAATTCACCCAGACTCTTACAGAAGCATAAGTTTTCCCTTAATGTGTTACAATACAAGATAGTTTTGAATACAAGAATTTTTGTAATCATTATGTTGTTGTTGTATTTTCTTCCTGTTTCACTGTTATTTGTATCTAATCCTACTACTATAGACATGTCTTGAAGTTTCCTTTTAGCATTGTCTTAGTAATTCCCTTTTCTCTTATGTTTAATCCCCTGTTTCTTGGATCACATGTATTATTCTTTCCTGAATTACTCCCTCTGTTTGGTGGAACACAATACTTTAGTTATCTTTCCAGCAGAGTAAATAATCATTTTTCAGATCTGAATGAATCTTTATTCTAACTTCATGTGTGACTACTAGTTTGATTTGTAGGTTGGGAATACTTTTCCTACATAATTTAAAAAGCATTACTGTATTGTCTTCTTGTTTCCAGTATTACTATCGAAATATTTGATGCCATTCTAATTGTATGTTATATGTTTAGATGTTACCTCTTTCTGCTTTTACGCATTTTTTTTTTTTTTAATCACAGAAGCTTTTAGGAACTTCTCTTTGGCCCTGCTGTTCAAGTGGTAGGCTTTTATGTATATGTCTTTTTCATTGTTGTGCTGGATATATGGTATGTTCTTTTAATTTGAAACTCTTATTCTTCAGTTTGGGAAAGTATTGAATTATTTCTTTATTTTCTCCATTTTATTTTAGTAGTTTTTTTCTAGAAATTTTGGTTTTAACGTATTTGATTGTTTATGCTGATCCTTTCATTTTATTGTAATTTCTCTCTCACTTTCAGTCTCAGGAATTTTTTATTTTAATTTGTGGTAGATTTCCTCAAGTTTATTTTTTAGTCTTTCTATTACTTTAAGGAGAATTAACATCACATTTTTAATTTCTAAGAGCTATTTTTTGTTCTTTGAAAATTTTAACTAAACAACTTGTTCTTGTATCTTCTGTACTCTCTAGGAATAATAGTGTTATTATTATTGTAAGTTTTCTCTTACTCACATTATCTGTTTACCCCAAGTTCCTTTTCTCTATGTGTATTTTTAACCTCTATCATTCATGTTAACAAGTTCCACCTAATAACTAATGACCCTTTATATTGTAGAATAAAATACTAAATGATGAATTGGAACCTGTATGTGACGTAGGAGCTGACTAGTTGGTGTCATTGTAGGGGAGTTGGGCATTGACTCATTTTTCTTATTGGGGGATAATCAGTATCATTACCTCTGTTTGCTTTTTCCTGGATTATCTACTTTTCACAGAGAAAAATTGTTCCATTTCCTCCTTGAGATTATAAGCCCAGCACTCAGAGTTCTTAAGAGAGTAAAAGAAAAGGAGATCTCATTATCTAGTACATATATCTATATGGAGTTTTAGACAATCCTTCATTTTTCACATGGACTCTTTGGTTATATTCCTCAGTCCAAAGTTCTTCTGGTTTAACTTCTTCAGAGTGAATCCTTCAGTCTTTTACCAGAATGAATGTGGGGTAGTTGCAAGGCTACATGAATTAAAGGAAAGGATCTGTAGTCATTAGTGACTTTCAGTCACTCATCTTTGTAGCCTCATTTGCATTCATGACATGGAACTACTTGGTTTCTTTAATTCTTATATATCCAGGGCTTATTGCACATCACCTTGCTTCTTAGTTTAATAACCCATGAGCACTTTTCTCTGTTCTACTAAGTCATCTCTTTGTTACTTTTTCACCAAATACTCATCCAAAAATTTGATGACAGTTCTTGCCTCTTTGAGAGCTGCACATGCAGGTTTGTCTTTGTTTTCATTTTCATTTCTTTGTTGGTTTAGGGACCTAAATTTTTTTCTTAGCCTTTCGGTAATAGTTAAGGAGGGACAGAGGTAAGCTTATGTATCATTTGATTCCTTAATTTTTATTTCTACACAGATATTGTCATTAGTTTATCTTTTAATTTGTAGATGATAATTACAAGAGGATCATAAGTTCATCACTCAGCACTGGAGAGTTAACACTGAGGGTTAAGGTCTCAGTGAGAATAGAAGAATTATAGTAGGCAAGAAAGTTGGTAGAAAAAGAATCAGGGTTAAAGGTGCACCACAGGACTAAGTTAGAAGTTGATGTTTTTCAGACAAGTACTATAAGGGGACGAAATAGCAGTGCATTGTTTTATATGAACTTATATTACAAAAATTCAGTAGTTTTAGATTATTTTATTAATAGTGGGTACAATGTAATATTGTATTTCATTGTACCCAAGCAGTTGCACTGCCTTAGGGGTTCCCTTTTCTCTTCCTATAGTAGACTATGACAACACTATTTGAATAAATGTATGTAAGAGAGCTTTATAAAGGAGTTATTTCGAATGTTACTATCTTTGTGATTGATTGTCTTGATGGCTCATGCCAACTGACTGTTCATCCTCTAAATTAAGTTCTGTATAAAGGTCAGCTGATTTCTTAGAGTTAAATACCTTGAACAGTAACTATAGTATTTTGGCTTCCACAGGTAACAATAATAAATAGTGGCTTGCCTTAAGCTACCCAATTACTGCATAAGTAATGCTGCCTATCCCCATAGCTGTGTTATTTTTAGTTTTAGAGCTTTTGATCTATATGTTTTACCAGTTGCATCCCTAAAAAGAGATTTCCTTGTACATGTCATGAAGCAGCATGCATGTGTAAACAATGTGAATGGTGCCCTGGGTTGTGTAATGCCAAGACTCTTGTTCCTTTCTACCTTTATAGTGCTTGTTTGAAGGTGGAGTGGAAAGAAACAAAGGCGATTTTTTATTAAGACTATTTTTTTAGAGCAGTTTTAGGTTCATAGCAAAATTGAGGGAAAAGTACAGAGAGTTCCCATATACCTTCTGCCCACGCACCTGCAGAGCCTCCCCCGTTATCATCTTCCCTACTGAGGGTGCATTTGTTAGAATTGATGAACCTACATTGACAGACTGTAATCACCCAAATTCTATAGTTTACATGACCAAGATTTTTACTAGCAACTTTTTTCCATTGTTGAAGTCTATCAAGAGATAAATACAGTTTATTTTTTAAATCTTAGTTTGTGGCATTAAGAACAAATTACTTTATAGAAAAGCTTTCTGAAGGAGAAATTGTGCATACTGATGTTTTAGTTATTAAAACAAGTTTTAAAATAGCTGAGAAATGTAATGGTCATAAAAATGTGAACTAAGTTGCTTGGTAGTATTAGTCAAAACCAAGATGCCTTATATAGGAATTTGAGATTTTTATTAGAAGAGATTTTAGGCTGCTTCTTTTGACAACAGTCATGTATAACGTGCATTAGATGCTACAGGGACCTGTCATTTGAGATTCACGGTAGAGTCCTAAACTTTGTGAACTGTGAAAGAAGTTGTGTTATAAAATAATTTAAAAACAAATCCATTTTGGCCTGTTTATATTCATTTGCTTTTGCATCTGCAGGAAACTAATTCAGTGTTTTTTGTGATGAACACCATCAGCAACCCCTGATACCTTTAGTAGCTATTGTTTGCTAACCACTATCTTGGTTCTTTATATTTTTGAAAAACTGGCACAGAATCAGAGTTAGACTTTGAGGGCTTGAGGGCTAGGAGAGGGTATTATTCATTTTGTATTCCTCTCATCATCTAACATAATGATTAGAGCAGGGTAAATTACCCACTAATTATAACTTCCTGCAGCCACGGTGGATGTAAAATATGTAAGGTAGCTCAGCTTCCTTTCTTATAAGGACAAATGTGATCCAGGTCTCGCCACTTTCTGACTTGAACTTTGAGCAAAATCTTTATTTCTCTGAGTCTTGGTTTTCCCATATGTAGAATGGAATAGTAATAACTACTAATGGTTTTTTTGGAGGGTGGGTGGGTATATAATGAATAAATAAAATAAACTAGTCATAATATATGACACTTAGTACTCAGTGAATGTTAGATGCTATGCTAATTAATACTACTGCTACTACTGTTCATCTACTTTAGTAAGTATTTTTGACATCATTTAATTTTCTAAGATACTGCTTTTTAAGTTTTTTGAGTTATGGGTTTTGAGAATCTTACGTAAATCTGATAAAATTAGAAAATTGATAAATATACAACATTTCAGATTCCTGCTTTGAAGATAATAGATACCACTTCAGGTGGAAACAAAACCGGTGGTGAATATTGGAAAATAGCAGCCAGTCAATATATGATTATATAACAGCCAAATATTAATGCAATTTAATAGGTCCCTCTGAAGTAAAGGTGGTATATGAAATATATTTCTTCAGATAATGTCCTTTAACCATTTGCAAAGCATGTGTCTTAACTAAACTGTAGATTTCTGGGGCACATCTTAGAAAGATTTTTGGAGGATAATGTTGGTTCTTGAACACACCAAAGTTTGAGATTAAAGATTGCAGAATAGTGTTTAATATATTTATCATAGAAAGTTTATGGTTTTTTAAATTATTAATCCATAGTTCATCTTAAAAGAGGTTCAAATATGAAGCATAGTATATATTTGATCAAAATATGAAATAGGGAAAAGAAGGAAAATTATGTAGGTAGATGTTAACGAATATAGGCCAAAAATGAATGGTAAAGTCTTCTGTGATGGGATCAAATTGCATGAGACACTTTCACGAAGTATGGGACTTGAGTAAAAATTACTTAACACCTCTAATCCACTGTATCTTAATCTGAAAATGAGGATAATAAACATCTTTATTATCGGCCTGTTTTAAGGATTGAATGAAAAATGTGTATAACATTTGTAAATCCTCAGGAAATACTGGTTGATTAGAGTTCTTCATCATCATTATCATTTAGTGGTCTGCAGTATTGTTATTATCATGTTCTCAAAGTTTCTTTGCCTGTTTAGTCTCACCTCCTTTTCAGGGCCAAAGTGAGTATCTCCCTTTTGAATTAGGTTTTCTCTACCATTTATTTCATGTTAATTATTTCCTTCTGTGCTTTTATGCCCTTCCCCAAGTAGCATGTAGTAGAGATGTTAATACCCACTTTTTTGGTTGATAGATACAGAATCCTTTTGCTTTCTTTTATTTACATTGGGATGGCAGTTTTGCTTATAAGCTATTGAATTTTAACTTAGGAGCTGTTTTTAGCTGTCTTGTTTTTCTCTCCTCACCCCAGCTGACCAAAGTATTTTGAAGAGTCTGTATACTCTCAAAGTTTCCTGTTTAATTTGAATGTCTCTGTCTAAATGAAACTCAATTTATAAGTTAAATTTGTTTCAAAAATAAAAATCTTACTCTACATTCTAAAAGCAAGTACGATTTTTAAAATCTCCTGTTTTTAAAAATAAATATTTGCTTAAAATATTTACTTTTATTTCTTGAGCTTGACAAATCAAGAGCGGACTTCATAAGAATAATTATGAGAGTTCAACACATTTATTTTAAAATTGCATCCTTTCACCTCCTAAACACTAAACTATGAAACCTGATGCAAATACTGTAAGAACATCTGAAGTAGATAATTAAAGTATAATTAAATTTAAATGCCTTGGTGAAGGAGTATAAAAATTATTTAAATTCAATCGGCTAGTACATTTGCAGTTTTCTTTTATTAGGTGTGAAATCTAAGAATCCCCTGCCAACTCTTGAGGGCTCAATCCAGAATGTTGAATTGAAGTATTGCAGCACATCATTGGTCAAATGTGCCTCTGGGACCATGGGATCAATAAAAATTTGTGCCAAAGCCCCAGGTATGTGCAGCTGGACCGTGTAAAACTTTATTGCCTGTATAGGAGAATTGGCCTTGCATTTTACAAGGAGCGTTACTGAAACAAGAATTTACTCATTGTTCCTATGAATCAGAGGTTTTACATTTTTTTATTTTACTTAAAAATGGTTATTAATTGTGCTAGGATGAGACTTCTTTACTTAAATAAATTCAGTTTTATTTAAGGGAAAACTACACAGTTTTAAGAATGGTTATGAGGGAGAAAAATTAAAGTTTTTTCTTATCCTTTTTTGGAGAATAGGAGGTATAGATATATGTGACACTTAAAAATTAAATTAAAATGTTGTTAGTATAGTAAAATTAAACAGAAAACCCAGCTGTTTTTCAATTTGAGGTCATAATTGACTTCACCTTCCTACCAATACTTCGTTTCACAGTACTTCTCTTAAACTACGTGTATTTTAATTTTTTCAGTGCAAATTAAATTTATAGATAAATTTGAAGAGGTAGATTCTGTTGAATATTTAAAACAGTGTGTTCAAGTTGTTTTCTTTTATAAGCTTTTCTGAATTATGTTCTACATTTCTACATAGCTAAATATTAAAACTTAATATTTTAAGTTTTTAATTTTATCAATAATGTTTTTAATTTTATCAATCATATTTTAAGGTATAACTAAATGTACAGCTAAAATTTCTAAATATAGTTGAAATATTATGTTAACATATTTTAAGATCGCCCATCATCAAGCTACTCCTATAGTTTATTTTATAAGATTCTTTTCATGAATGTTTCTATTTAGCTGACAATGGAAAAGAGAAGTTAATTCCAATGCTTCAAGGTCCTTCCGACACTAAAGACCTTCATAGCAGCAAGTGGCTCAATGAGAGTAGAAAGCCAGAATCCCTCTTAGCTCCAGATTTGATAGCCTTTACAGTCCAAGTTCCCCAGTATATGGACTACTGCCACAATTCTGGTAAGTACAAACTTAATATTCACTTATTTTGCATTTTCTTTTCCTAAGGCTTTTAAAATTGAACCTTTTAAAAACATTTTGTGTCCATTATACTCTGCAGTTATGCTCCTTGAAAATACACATGAAGTATTAATATTTTTGTATTTTTGATAAATGATATATTTATAAGCAGTAAGATTTTATTTTCTATGAGAGATAATTCAGTGGTATGTATAACAGTCTTAGATCAATATCTACTAAATCTACCTAAATTTTAAAATATATCATGCAATACATAGAAAGGAGTAAAAGAAATTTAAAACACTGGAGAGAAAATATTTTTAATGGGATATTAGTACTTTGTCACTCACAGTTTGCCATATTGAAATTAGGCGTTTGGGCTTTCTGTAATTTTCCAAAAGGAAAAGATTTTGACAGTGGAATCAAGAAAAAAACTCAGAAGTTAAGACTTTGTTTCTTACACTTATATTTTTTACCAGCAGCACTTTGCCTATATTCTATTTCATTTTATTCAGCACCATAATAGCAGAGCCATACCTATAGAGGAGGTATCAGAAAGATCAATGAAAACTGGGGAAAAAAGGTAGGGGTAATAGAGACCAGTATCAGCAATATGTGATTACTAAAGCCAAGGTGATCAGTCAATGAAGCTAGAAATAAGAGGGCCATATATTGATTTCTTGAAAGGAGTGGTGGATAGCTGGCTGAATTTTTTCTTTAGAATTAATTGGCTAGTGAGGAAATGATTTCCAATAGTTGCCTAAGAGTAAAGCTCTATTCACATTATTTAACAGGTATTGTGTCTTATAGAAAATATGTTAAACATTACTGCACTAAGTTCAAAGTACAAACCATGAAAAGATTTGTAATTAACTGACTAGACAGGGCATATATGGAGGTGAATATTCAAAGCAATGCACAAGTGCACATGTGTAGGAACACAAAAAAAATTTGAGAGATGAGTTTTGTTACACTAGCATTTACAGCAGAGAGGCATCCACCTTAGAAACTGGAAATTGGTATTTTGAAAGGTAAGTCTGAGGACTCACTGTCAACATGCTGCTAAAGCCAACACTCCTTAGAAGGAATTTATCAGCCTGGTGAGAATGGGTATGAAGCCCTAAGAAAAAAATGTGATGATGAGGCCAAAACCCATGCTAAGACTGCCCGTGGATATGGTCTTATGAACCTTTTAAGGGAGGTATTGGTAAACATTGTAATAAAGGTCCATATAACTAATATTTTAGGCTTTGTGGGCCATATGGTCTCTCTATCAACTATTCAGTTCTGCTATTACAGCACAAAAATAATCATAGACAATATATAAATGAATAAAACTTGAATTCAGAAAAGCAAGAGGTGGTCCAGCCTGTGTGGTTTACCTACTCCCCATTTTAGGGAGAAGAGATTGGTAGTTAAACACTGTGGTTTTCTTAATGCCTATTTAATTGTGTTCTTTGACTATGCTATTTGGTAAACTCCTTTTTATAATTATCCTTATAGTAGTATTTGATAGGTTTTGTTTTTAGATGATCAAGTCTTTGAAATGTTATTAAAATGATTAGACTGTCTGGTTAGGATTTTGATGCCTAAGAAGGGAGTAAGCTTATTTGTATCTACCACATATTTTAAGTTGTATGGGGACTCTGGGTTTTTTTGTTTTGCCATATACAAAGTTAGAATGAATTAAAGAGTGAAGCTTATTTAAACAATCGGATCTTTCTTAAAACAATATTCATATTTTCTTTGTAATTTAAATGCATTTCTAGGGTCACAAAGATGTATTTGCATTTCTAACCTACTGTATGGACCTGGAAGTGAAGTATTATAAAAAATTAGACCTATGATATTTCTAGAGTAAAGGTTTACATTTTTTCTTGTTGTTAAGGAAGTTCACCTAGTTTCAACATTAATGTTATGTTTAGTGACATGTTTATGGATTTATATATAAAATTTGATGTAATCATGTATTTGTTGCTTTGAAAATATTCCTTTGGGCATGTTTTAATCCTAAAATGTAATGTGTTTTTACTTAAGCTACATTCACATATTAAATACTTTATTTGGGGCATTTTTAAATTTAAATTTTCCATTCACCTTGGTACTGCCACCTACATTCATAGCTTAGGTATTTATGATATGGTTATGAGAAAGCTCATAAGTATTAATTTTTAAAGCCAGTTTTAAAATAGTATTGTTTAATCTTGTGTTCCTGTTACAAGATTTAAATTGGAGGGATGTGGTGTACGTGTGTGTGTGTGTGTGTGTGTGTGTGTGTGTAACAAACTGATAGTATAGATAGGTGAATTATATATAAATAAATTTTAAATTAAAAAGTAAAAAAATTATTAACAGTCCATCAAGATTTCACTGAAATACCACCGTTTCAGCAAGTATATTTTCCTAGCCATTATATATAAATGTTTTTCTTTTTTTAAACACACATGTACATACACATACACTGACACATACTTCTTACTTCCCTACTCCTCTTTAGTTTTTCTAAGTACTTATTAGAATCTACCATACTATATGTTACTGATTTATCTTACTGATTTTTTTTTTCTGCTCTTAAAATTTATGCTTTATTTGGTCAGGAGTTTTGGTCTTCTTTGGTCACTTCCAGTCTCCAGATCAATATCCCTTATATCCTATGCTATTAACAACTATATAATGAATTAATGAGCAAGTGAATGATTATTATATTTACTGTTTTTGGTTTTTGAGGCTGGAGCATTTAAAAAAAATAAGTAAGAAGATGCTGCTGCTGGGTGGTTAAACCCTTCTAGGTGAAGAATTAAAGGGAAGCATAAATCATCACTGATGTCTTTTTCACAGACAGGTGTCCAACTGTGGTTGTTAATGAACTTTTCCCTTAGGTTTATAGAATTTGAATGAGAGATATTTGAATGCAGAGTAGTAAGTGATAAGCTAAGTGACGTGAGGTAAATGTGTAGTTTAGAGGAGTTTGGCAATTATTTCAACTGGCTTTTGACTATTATGGCATGATGTGTGGATGATAGTTGCCTTTGTGCATATGCGCCCAAATCGAAGGCAGGGGATTAGAACTGGGAGCCAGCAAATATTGTGAATACTATATAGAAGTCAGTTAGGAAGTGAGTTTTGAGGGAAGCTTACAGCATTTGGTGTGTATAATTCACACATTTTTGCCCCAAGTTGTAAGGGAATAATAAGAATGCGTATTACTCGTGGGTAGTACTAATTCTGTATCTATGTAAATGTTTTTAATTTTTTTATTTATGCTTATGTGTTAAAAGTGTAACTCTAGAAATCAATAATGATATCCATAGCAAAATAATACCCTGGAATACGATAATTGTTTTATTTTTTTATTATTTTTTTATATAAAATAATTTTATACATAAAATTTCCTTTTTTTTTTTTTTTGCTTTTTGGTATGTGGGTAACTCCCTGACTGGGAATCGAACCCAGGTCACAGCGCTGACAGCGCCAACGCCGAAGCCTTAAGCCACTACACCATCAGGAAACTCTAATCTTTAAATTTTCTTTTTTTACATAAAATTTCTTGTGCCTTGTGGCTGTTCTAGTGTTTTGTAATTATTTGTTACATAAAATTTCTTGTACTATAAAATGTTAAAAAACAAATGTTTAAGTTTCTTTATAATACAAAAACGAGTACCTAAATATAAACAAATAAAAATTTGAATTAAAAAATTAAAACACAAGATTTTTTTCCCTGAAAGTTTGGGCCAAAGATGTGGGTGCACACATTATACGTGGCAAAATACAGTAGTTAGGAGAAAGAGGCAGAGTTTTTTTACTTTGACTTCAGAATGTGAGAATGGATAAGCTTTGTAAATGAAAATTAGATATTTGTATTACCAAAATAAATATTTATGGTATAAGTAGAACATACTACAGAAATAGTTTACAACTTAAAAATCACTTTCATATAAATTATTTGTTTGCAAAACAAGACTGTACAAGTATTCAGCACAGCAAATGTTATTTGTGTCTACAGAAGAAGAAAAAAGAGGCCTAGAAATTCTCCAAGTACCTAGCAGGTCAGACTCTGATCTTGAACTTGGGGCTTCTTGCTATATAACGTTTTTCCATTGTCCTAGGCTGTTTATATTTATCATATAACCTTAGGGTTCATAGTGCTAAATATTTCATTCCCGAGCTTTAAAGTCCTTACTTTAAGATCTCTATTCTTACTTCATATTAAGCATTGTCAAAAGAGCTACAACTTTGAGGGTGTCACAGCGTTGCTTTGTCTTTGAAGTCTCAGTAACTAATTTTGTTTGTATTTTTCCTTCTTCCACCCTTGATTGCATTCTCTACTTGACTGACTGATTGCAGTGAAGTAGATGAAGCCTCTTGTGGGAATCTAATGAGCCAACCACTGTCTGTATTCATTATTATTCCCAGGAACCATTTAACAACACTTCTGTTTCTTACATTTGTATAAGTTTTAGGAGTCAAATAGAGAAATGAGATGCTTTGGCTTTTTCAGAGCTGGAAACACTTGGTGTCTAATTATGTATGTAATTTATTTTAAAGAGAGTTCTAAACTGTTTTTCCCTTATCTTTGAAATACAGACTTAAGCTTTTTTTCATGTGTTATATTTTGCCTATGATTTATAGCAGGTTCTGCTTGTTAAAAAGTTATGAGTCTTTGTTAATCCTGGTATTAATATATAAATAAATTTAGGGGTGGCTGCTATTTAGTAGGAATATAAAATGATCACAAAGTACTATAAATTTAGACCAGTGGTTCCCAACCTTTTTTCACTTTTGTACCCACTTTAAACCTATTTCTATAAATTGTATCCCTTTTAAAAAAAACAACTGTTTTTAAATACCAACACTTTTATTCACTGCCTATCTTAACATAAAATAGTGGGAACAAAGTAATAAGTTAGGGAAGCAAAATTACTACACTAAAAATACAAACTGCAGATTTAATTTTGCAATATTCATAACAGTTAAACATTGATAATGATAAGTATTTAACAAACTTTTACTTTATTATTAATAATAATATTTGTATGTATTATCTGAAAAGTCTGTAATAATTGTTATGCAGATCACTAGCCAATTGAATCATTGCTAATGAGATCATTGAGCTTGCTTTGATGCACTTAGTTTCTTGAAATCAGGCTTAAAAGATGCAGGATACAGTCTTAAATCCAGACTTGCATTAAGGTTGTAGCTGTACTTAATTTTTATGAAGTTGTAAGAATAAAAAGTTAATTTTTTATGAAGGTATAAGAAGAAAAAGCTCTCCACTAGTTTAGTATTAGTAAATGGCAAGAGGTATTTGAGTGCCTTCTCACTGAGCTGTTCATATTCCTCACTGACATCTACCTAGAAGGTAATAAGGTATTTTCTTTTAAAATCAGAATTTAAAGAAGAAGCAGTTCAGTTAACTACTCTTTTTTATTGATTGATAGTTTAGCTTCTCTGATGAATTCTTCATTGATAGGCTCTGCAATTCAGTTGTTCTGTTTTCCATCTTGAAGGAAGTACTTGTAAAAGGATACCTGAAGATCTTCCAAGTGACTTACAATATCCTCTTTCATGCTTTGGGATAGGTACAAGTCATTCACATAAGAAATTGTCCAGAGTTTCAAAAACTGACCTCTTTCAATACATGCTTTCCAAAAGTCCAGTTTTTAAATCATTAACTCCATTTTGTCAGTTACTTTGAATATAGTGATTGAGTTGTTTTGAAGACCCAAGTTGAGTTTATTTCTAGAAAAATATCTCATCAATATGCAAGACGTTGAAGCCAGTCATTGTTCTGAAACTTTGGAGCAAGAGGGAAACAATGGTTTTCAAAAAATACCTGGACTTCATGTTAGGTTCAAACATCCATGTAACTATTTTAACTACTTTGCCACGAGATAGCCACCTTACCTGTGTGCGAAAGTAATGTGCTGTGAATGCTCTTCATTGCTTCACAAGGTGCTTTAAACGATCTGGAGTTTTATGGTTTTGACTTAATAAAATTTACAGCTTTTACAGCCTCATCAAGAGCATCTTTCAGTTCACTAAGAGGAGGCTTGGATGCAAGACTTTTGTCTATGAATGCAGCAGTGACTTCATGGTACATGGGGAGCTGCTTCTTTAATTTGGCTGCATAGGACTATAAGACAGCTTGACATAGGCTTGCATCCATCAGTGCATACACCACAGCAATTCAACCAACTAATGTCTTTTTCAATGAAATAACCATTGATTGCATTAAAAATACCTTCGCCTGTGGTACGCTCTGTCAGTGGGTAACAAAACAACAGGTTTTCCTCAATGTCATTTTCTACTAAGTACCTCACTATGACTAGCAAAATAGATAAATCAGCAACATTTATACTTTCATTGACTGGATGGAAAAGAATTTACTTTTTCTAATTCAATTTATTACAGCTTCAGTATCGTCAGACATTTTCTGAATTCATCAAGATATTGTGTTGTTTGAAAAAGAGATAGTATTGATTCTTTGGACATGTTCTTCCCCAAACATACAAAAAATAGTATCCTTAAAAAAGGAGACATTAAATCTTCAGCTATGGTGTGGTTTTTACCACACTGAGCTATGCGATAAGCAATGCGGTATGAAGCCTCAGCTGCATTCTCATTGTCTTTCTTTCCTGACATCATGTGTGAAGTAATAGTTGGATGCTTTTCTAAGTGCCAAAAATAATGTATTTCTTTGTTTTTGTATATAGGATGCTTAGTTTCTAAATGTTGCATGAATGGAGAGGGTTTCATTTAACTGTCACATAATAATTCTCCACGTGCAACATGCAAAGGCTTAGCACAGTCATGATCCCCTACAAGTGAAAACCCGTATTTAATATACTCAGAGTATTTTTTTTTTCTTTTGTGTAGTATAGGAGGCATGCACCTTTTTACTATCTCCTGCTGTGGGTGTACTCATAGTTGCAGACACATGTTGAGAAATAACTTGGCAGCAGGTTATAATCCACATCAAGTTTTGGTTTTTTAACCATTCCTGTTTTCAGCCACTGATCCATAACTGACATGCTTAAAATCACTGATAATAATAACTGAAGCTATGTTAAACATTGAATAAATAAAACTACTTGAAAAGAATCACAGTTAAAGACAATGCACTTACTTTTACTTAATAACTAAACTGATCAAACAGTTTAACTACAGATATATTTGTATGTTTGGAGAAGTTCTAGAAACGTCAAAAACGGATTATTCTGAAACTGTGGAATAACTGGTAGAAGAGTGTCTTGGGGGAAGGGTTGGTACCCACACCCTCACCAATCATCATTCCCTAGTGTGATCTAATTTTGAAGTGTCTCCGTGGACGGTGAATCAAACATAACATTTATTGGTCCATAGCTAACCTTTTGCACGTCTTTACGTGTGTTATCACCGTTACTGATTACTTTTTGCATACCCCTGCCTGGCCCAGCACGTACCCCGGGGCATGAGCACCATTGCTTGGGAACCGATGACGTACAGCTGAAGGAACTTAGCAGTCATCCACTTCAGTTTCCACTCTCTACACCGTTGTCAGGGGTCCTTTGTATGTGCCTCCCTCTCTGTGTGCCTCAGATCTTTTGGCCTCCTTTCAGTTTCTCAGTGGTGATTGTGCTTTTCATGTGCTGTTTCTTCTGTCTGGGATTGTCACCACTATCCCTGCCCTTTCACCTTTTACCTGTTAAACTTTATTAGTCTTAAGGCCTTAGCTTAAAGACTGCCTCTTAAAGGAAGCCTTACCTGATGCTGCACCCTTTCCCCTACTCTCCCACTCCCACATTTGGTTAAGTACCTCTGCTGTATTCACTTGCATAGTTCACTATACTTCCCTTTCAGAGAACTTAGTATCAGTGTATATTTATAGAGTTGTGTGATTTGAATGCTCTCATTCTTAGCCATTTGACAGTGGGTTCTGTCAGGGTCTACCTGACAGGGTCAATTGTGGCTTGTCGTTTTACCTCTAGGGCCTAACTTTACCAGACACGTAGGCAATGCTTGAGGAATCATTTGTTGAATGAATGAATAAATGAACGTTTATGACAGATGGTCAGTGGTGAATGTATTTGACAGAAAAATAGTAAGTTCTTAACACATTAGGCTTCTTCCCCTTTTTCTTCCTATGTTTCTTCCTCTTAATTCTCTTTCTGCATATATCTACCATTAGAGAGACTTTCTACCAGTATCTTTCTATTACTATTAGGTCCTCTTTTCACTGGACTTCTAGTTCTCGGTCTGGTTTTAGTCTTTAAAGTGACATGAAATAATCAGCCTTAAATATACTTGACAAAACCCATTATTATCTAATCTTTCTTAATTTTATTTTCCTTTCTTTTGAAACCTTAGTCTGTCTTGGCTTTCAGGTGTTAAGAGACAACTCTCTGTAAGTCTTTCGGTGTTTTTGTGTATCTTATTAATGAAAGCACGATTGCCTTTTGTTCAGTACTGTCTCCTCAAGGATGTGGGTATGTTAACAGCCTTGGAAGATAGATCTAGTGTCTCCCTTGGAAGAAAATGGAAGGCATGCTATTTATATAAAAGATTTTGTTCCTCAACTCAGGGTTCATCTCTTATTATGCATCCCGGTACATGTGCAGGCATCTGTCTGGATACATCTTTGTTGTCACTGCTGTGGAACTTGTGGACAAAGGGAACCAATTAAAGTATGTTGATACTCGTGCTGCTTTCTGTGCCATGAGTAATACAGTCCTTTGCCTCAGGAATTCCTTGTCGTGTTAGCATTCATGACACTGTTGTAGGGTAAAATCTTAGGCTTGGAATTCTTGACACTAGGATGTAATTTCTTGATTCTCCTTGCTGAACCATCTTCATTTCCCTCCTCAAGTGTGTTTCTTTCCTTTGTGCCTTAAATATATAGGTCCTTTCAGAGATTGTGTATTCGTCCTTGTCTTTCTTTTTGGACGATCTGATCCAACACTCTTGTTTTTAGCAACCAACCCTATGTTTATATCTCTCTGTGTATTATTTTCTTTTGAGATCCAGACTCAGTTTCAGCCACCTCTTGACCATATCCCTATGTGTATTTTAATGGTGCCTAACACGTTTAAAAATTGAACTCAATAAAATTTTCCCATTTCATACTTCATTATTCACTATTTCAAATAATGGGAATACTTCCCTCTTATTACTGTCACTTTCAGCCCCAGGTCAATTGCTCTTTCTTTCTCCCCTGAATATGGTAGATGCTCCATAAAAGCTTTTTTGTTTTTAACTGAGCAGTTCAGGCTAAACATAATAAATTTATTTTAGTCATTTCCCATATAATTTGTCTTCAGATTCATTGCCATACTGATTACTTCTGCTACATGTTTGAAAATACCTCTTAAAATTTAACACAATCTTCCTCATAGCACAAAAGTACAGAGTGTATTTCTCAGATTTGTATAGCGAATTTTTATTTCATTAATATTTGTCTTGATTTTAGGTGCCATCGGAAAGCAGCGTTCTTTTTCACATAAGTAGTGTTAAGACAGTTTTCCATATTTTATATGTCTGCATTAGTTTATAAATTTACATAAAGAACTTTAATTATTCCTATGAAATTTCATCTAATTGATTTGGATCTACTATTAATAAAGAAGATATTTTTTAAAGTGTCTGTTTGGCTATAGTTACTTGTACACGTAGACCAAGATGAACATGCTATTTTTGCTTTTAATATATAAACAGTAAAATAATTACTTCCTCCTGAGATTAAAAAAATACAATTATGTGATTATGTTGTTATTAAAAAAATGGAAAACAAGTTTTCTTCTTAAAATATTATTTTAATGCAGTACAGTTTAAGCCAATCTTTCTATTTCCCAGTGTAATCAGTTTCAGAAATAAAGTTATCAATTTTAGTAGATTGTCATATTAAAAGTTACTTTGTATTTTACCCATCACATATAGGCAGCTTTTGATTTTTGTTATTGGAAAGTCATAGTTATAGTTCTATGGTTTGTGGAAGTTCATAATTAAATGGAGTGGGGGATTAGTTCTCTTAAATAAAATATACCAACAAATACACACACTCTTATTTCACCATTCTGAATTGGTTGGTTAGATTATGGAATTTTGAAAATGGAGACAGTATTTTAGATTGTAAATTTTAATTTATGGGGAATGTTTTTGTTCCAAAAAAATTCTCCTTACAATGTAGAATTAAGTGAATTGCCTTGAAGTTGTGTTTTTAGTATTTTTGACAGGACACATGAGTAAGAATGCTTATATATTGTAGCAATTAAAGACAATTCACATTTGTGGTTTGGGCATAAATGTGTAAAAATTATACCCATCTATCTTATTACATTTCCTCTTTCCTCCCTGAGGACTTTACTATGTACTTTATCTGTAATTGTTGCCAGTTTTCTATCATGTTCCCACTGGGCTTCTGGTGCAAAAAAATCTTATCCTCTTGATGACAGAGCTTGCCTGAATGATTTCATGCTCCTAGCATTTTTGTTCACGGGAATTAGGGGCAAAATGTAACTACAGCTGAACAGAGAGTCTATTTTTGTAATTTTGGAGTTTAGGCTCTGTTATTGAAACTAAATGAAGAGATGCAGGTGTTCTCCACTTGAAGCCCTTTGGGAGTTTTGATGGTAGATGCTTGAAAAGAAAATGCATGTGTTTCTAGAGTCAAACAGCAGCTGTGAGACAAGGATTTATGTTTTTCTCAGAACTTTGGGATTTCAAAATGTTACATTTAATCACAAGCACAGAAAGGGGAGCAAATGTTAAAGATGTTACGCATAAAAGTAAGTTTACTGATCTCTTTACCATATGAACTAGTTGTGGGAATATAGAAGCAAAGTGATGTTTAATCATAATATAAACAATTTCTAAAGGATTATGATAGTTAACCAGGACATAGCCTTTTAAGAATGTTGCATTTGTAGCACAGAGAATTTTTTATCCTACCAATTACTTAAAACATTTCTTTTTCTATTTAGACATACCAAGGCTGTGCAGAAAGTATCCAGCCAGGTAACATGAAAAATAGAAGCATTTGTGGCTGGATATTTTCCAGACAGCCCTTGTACGTACATACATGCATACACACACATGCACAAAATGATAGGTTTGTGAAATGCATTTTGATTATAATTATTTTTGGAAAAAAGTTTAATAAATACCTTGTAATAACACAGCACAATGTTTTCAAGTACAAGAAATGTAAATTTCTGCCTAGAATAGTAATTAAGGGAGTTTATAGATATATTTAAAACATACATGTTTATATATTGAAGGAGGTATATATTAAAATTTTTTTTTGTTTTTCATATCATGAATTTACTCTGTGCTCTGTTTGATTCTCAAATTCTTAAGTAAAGGAATATATTTCAGTATTTTTTACCATTCTCATATTTTTATTGCTTTTTTAAGTATAATAATTCATTCATTCATTCATCCAACAAATATTTCTTGCCAGATTTCTGTTTGTAGAAATATAATGATGCATCAAAATCTCTGCTGTAGAGAAACTTCTAATAAAGTGAGGAGATAGGCATATAAACACCAAAGCTGAATCACTGAATGAATGAATGAATGAATGAATGAATAAATTATAAGAAGGCTTATATTCTAAGTTCAAATTCATCCATTGTAAACTATATTACTTTGAACAAGTCAGTCTCACTGAGTATTAGTTTCTCATCTGTAAAATGAGGTTGTTATCTGATCACCAGGATTGTTGTGTAGATTAAATTAAGTACTATATCCTCAAGTACATTATAAAAATAATGCAAACTTTTAAGTGTGTTAATTGCTCTCTACAAAATAGTACCTTATATTAATTATTTTTTCATTCACAACTTAAGGTTTTTCTTTTGAGTCTTATCCTTTCCCACCTTGTTCTCTGTGTCCCACTGATACCTATCCACTTTAAATTTTTCTTCCAATTAACTCTATAAACCTGTGGGTATGCAGTTCTGAATCTAGGAGCAGCAAGCAAATTCTTTCCCTAGTCCAAGAATCTAAAACCTTCTTCTAGATTGAGATGTCTTTGGATGCCATGATGCTAGGAATCAGAAACAGACTCAATAGCAACAGGAAATTACTTTTTTCGCTCCTTTGAAAGGTACCAGATTCTGGAAGGCAGCCAATGTGAGAAATCGCTTGAGCCTTGTGGGTGACCAGTTGTTTCTCTCATTTATAGCACAAGGTAAAAAATTTTGCATTTTTTATTGCTTTTATGGTAAAAAGAAACTAGTATTCAGAGTAAGTAAGTAGTAGCTTCATTAGTAAATAGTAAATTGCTGTACAAGAAATATTTCAGGTCATAATGGACTTCAAGTGAATTCCCCATAAAATGTGTAATGTTTTGTATATTTTAATATGGATCAAAAAGCTTATTAAGTTTATATTTTAGAAAATATGTCTTTAAAGTGAGTTTTTTTTTTTGCTTTTTCTGTTAAGATTTTGAAGTTGTCTATAAGTAGTGTGATACTGGCTACAGGAGGAGTAGAAGAAGCCTTAATGAACCAGTAGGAGTTGATTTACAAAACATTTCGGAGTGAAATTCACATGTCTTTGCTACCTGACTCTCCCCCTAATTGTCCCATACCTCTGGAAGAAACTTGATTCTGCAGAAAAGTTAGACATACCCTTTAGTGAGTACAGTGTTCATAGGAATAATCCTGTGTCATTGCTTTATTTTGTAAATAAATGATGATAGTCAGTTGTCTATTAATATGATGAGAATTTGAGCACTGTTCTGACTGTTTTTGTTAGTTTTGTTAATTTTCACCTTCTGTAGACTTGCCCTAAATCCTCTTCTTCTTCCTTCCTTTCTTCTCTCCTCCCTTCCTAATCAGTTACTCCCTTTCAGCAGTGCCATAGCACTTTGACCATATCACTGACTGTTATGCTGTTGTAGGAGTTGCTAAGGGTAGGGATCATGACAAGTATATGGTAGGCATTTGGTAAATAGGGTATGACCCAAAGGAAATGATTTTGTCATTTGGACATGACCCTGTTGTTTATGGGCCCACATAATTTTATTTCTAAATTGGTCTGTGGGGGAAAATTTCATCTGGATTTAGCCTGTTAAAGAATAGTTTTTTAAGAAAAAAGTGAAATGGTTTTTTAAATAGATATAAAATGGGCAAATGTTAAAGATTATTAATTTCATTATCAGTGAGAGAACCAGGAAGATGTTACAACCAGATCAAATGAGAATTAAAAAAAAAAAAAAGACTTTTATAGATCAGTAATCCTGTAATAAATTTGGAAATGTATACAGAACTAGCTTCTTCCACAGTGGGGAGGGGAGGTCATTTGAACTTCTGCATGATAGAATTTATTTGCATTTATAGTCAAGAATTATTTTGCATTGCTATTAGTTATCTACAATTTAATAGTTGTAAGAAAGGTCAAAGATAAAGGTTCAGAATCCCCATAGAATCAGACTCAGATTACCTGGAAGGGTGTACTCTAAACAATGTAGGGCTTTTCACTGAAGCACAGTTTTTTTCTTAAAGCCTTACTAAATTCCAGATGGCTAGGCTATTTTTAGCTATGGGTGGTTTAAATATAGAGGCAGGTCAGAAGTAATTTTGTAAAGCAAAGATTCAGTACAGGGAGGGAAAATTAAAGGGAAGTAATACCACCGGCAGAGGGCAGTGATGAAGTAACAGTTTCCTCATGTCCAAAGGAGGTATTGATTGTTGAATAATTGTGGGTTAATTGTTATAGACTGTAACTTGAGTTTAACTTTTGAAAATCTTGTCTTAATGAAGTTTCCTTCAGTAGAGTACTTTGTTGATATGTACAGCTTTGCCAAAAAAGGCGTTTAGTTCTGTTTTTATTAAGTAAATAAATAAAATGTTCTAACCTAGTTTTTAGGTAAATGTGTTCTAGTTTATTAAAAAGTTTTCCTGGGAAAAGTATTTATAGAACAAATATTTGAATACCTACTCTGTCAGGCACTGCTTTAGGTAGACAGAGAGAGTGAGAGAGAGAGAGAGACAGAGCATGCATGCATGCAAGTGAGAGAGTGCAAGAGCAAGAATACCCACAAGGAAGAGGAGTTCCCAAACCTTTACAGAAGTAATAGTCTCTTGATTATGACATTTTTATTTTTGTGGATAATTTATAATATTGTATCTTTTCTTATGAGAATTAAATGTGTTTTACAGTATTATCTAAACTATAAGAAGTCTTTCTTCAAATGTAAAAATTACATCTTATCTGGTGATTTTTTCCACTTAAAAGGTGGAATTCTAGGAGTTCCTTGGTGGTGTAGTGGCTTAAGGCTTCAGTGCTGGTGCTGTCAGTGCTGTGGCCTGGGTTTGATTCCCCGCCAGGGAACTACCCACATGCAAAAAAAAAAAAAGGTGGAATTCTGCAGTGCCACATTTGCAAGAATGTAGTGGACACAGTTGTGTAGAATTCAATTACAGATAAATAACACAAACAAACATATAAATAGACCACAGGAAAATGGCTAAAGGAGGTAAAAGTAAGCTACAAATTATCAGAAACACATGAAAAAATGAAAACTAATGAACTCAAAGAAATGGCTATTAAAACAATAATAAGGTACAGTTTTTACCTGAGAAATTGATATTTAATGAATTATAAATCTGAAAGCTGAGAAGTTTATGGGATGAGCACTTTTCATAGAAATCTGGTAGGAGTATGAGTTGGTACTCCAGAAATCTGTTTAATAAAATTTATTAAGGACTTTAAAACTGATCAATTTTTATTATTCCTCTTCCAAGACTGTATTCTAAGGGAATAATCTAAGATGCATTTTAAGACTAGTATTTAAAATGTAAGGGTATTCTCATCACTTATATGTATTTATAATAATTACAAGTCATCTTCGTTATAAAATAGTGGGCAAATTATATAATAAAGTAGAGTATATTATAGAACATTTTTGAAATTGGCCGGTAGAAAATACCTCTCATAGGAAAATGTTCATATAAAGAACTTATGTGAAAAATAAAAATATAAACCAACATATAATAAAGTTATATGTAGTTTTCAAAACTTTCTCTCAACTTAAGCATATAAATAGGTATTTACATCTATATTTATGTATTTTACTCATAGAAAAATTACTTTTTTTTTTAATTCATTTTTATTGTTAGACTTATTGGGGTGACATCTGTTAGCAAGGATTACAAAGGTTTCAGGCATACAATTCTACAGTGCATTGTCAACTTGATGTATAATAAGTTCACCACCTAATGTGACTTCTCTTTCCATCACCTTATATTTAGCTTCCCTCCCTCCTCTCCCAACCCCTCCCCTTTCTTCCCTCCCTAACCCACTCGTCCCCAAATAAACATTAAACTATTGATTGTATCCATAGGTTATTTGTTTGTTCATTTCTTTTTTTCTTTGCTTTCAGTTTTATCTTCCGCATATGAGTGAAATCATGCAGTTCTTTGTTTTTTCTGTCTGGCTTATTTCACTTAGCATGATGATCTCCAGGTCCAGAAAAATTACTTTTTAACAGTTATTGTTACTGCCTAGTGGGATTAAGAGTCATTTTTCGTTCATATATATTCTGTTATTTGGTATTTTCTGCAGAATTGAACAATATTTTTCAGTATTACTTTTCCAAAATAATTGTTCATAGATTATATGGGTTATGCTGCTCACAAATAGGCATTCTTGCAGAGTAGTTCTTGTATTTCTTTAATAGTTAAAGTTTTACTTTGAAAGCACTTGTGTGCTCTGAAAGCCAGAGTCTACAGCTTAGTTTTTAAAGATGTTTTGGGGGTCTTAGTGTATATCTGAGTAAAATATGCTTTCAAGATAGCATAATTGTGTTTCTCCTTACATAGTTTTAGTCTAGTGATAAAATGTTTTAAATGACTTTATTTTTTCTATAATTTGTTTTCTATTTATAGTTAAAACATGTCTTCAAAATATAGTTGAAAATTTATCATTAGCCAGCCATCTGAAGTAGTACAAAACAGAAAACCTTCAGTGAGTTTTAAGTGAAAGTCATGCAGCCTAAGAAGAAAGGAGATGATGGGACTAAAATCCATTGACAGGTAGTAGACAGCCACTGAACAGAGAGGAAAGAGGGAAGGAAGAATAACAACATTAAACTAGCAGTCATTGGGTAAGAGTTGTTTTAAAAATCAATTTGACAAAAAAAAAAAAAAAAAGAAAAAAAGTAGTTCCCTGATGGTGTAGTGGCTTAAGACTTCGGCGCTGGCGCTGTCAGCGCTGCAGCCTGGGTTCGATTACCAGTCAGGGAGCTACCCACGTACCACAAAGCAAAAAAAAAAAAAAAAAAAAATCAATTTGATATTGTTAAATCACTAATTGCAAGTTATCCTTAAAGTAAGACTGTTATAATTAGTAATACTGTGTCGAAGAATACATATGTTTTAATGGAGAGAGACTTACAAGATTCTATCTAGTTCTGAATAAAGTAATAAAGCAAATATTGTACCAATGGTCAAATGTCATCAGAGTAAACAGCTAGTGACTGGAGAGGTAAGACCAATTCTTCTTGTCTGGTGCTCTTTTTATTATGTATATTTATTTAAATGGCCCTCTATCAGGTAACCAGGTAGTTATCTTAATTTATTCAGTACACATTTACTTCACGCAGGAACCTTGGAAGATAAAGGTGGTAAAAAAAAGACCCTTTTACTTCTTTTTAATGAGCTTATAGTTCATTAAGGGAGACATTGAGGTAAGCAGATAACTAAAAGATAGTTAAAATATTGCTGTAAAACAAGATAGTATGAGTCACAATGAAGGAACCCCTATACCTAGACTAGGGATTTGGGAAAGCATTACTGGAATCAGTCATGTACAAGATGAGACCTTAATTATGAGCTAGAGGAGAAACAATGGGTCAGGTTTGTGGAAAATGTAAATAAGTTTTTTGCAACTGTAGGTTAGAATAGAATGGCAGCATGATGAGATCATCAAGCCCCATCAGATTATGAAAGGCCTTGAAAGTCATTTGGATTGAGTACCAAATGGGAGCAATGGAGAAATTTTTATCATATTTATGCTTTACAAACCAATTTAGACAGCAGTGTGGAAGAGGGCAAAAAACAGGAGGCAGGGAGATTAGGAGAATTTTGCAGCCAAAAAAAGAAAAATTGTTGAAGAAATTATAATTACACAAATTTGTGGTATTGTATGTGTTAGAATCAACAGTAATTGATGGTTATTTGAACATGATGGCTAAGGGAAAGGGAACAGTAGGCATGTAGTCAGTGTTCTGTTTTGGAGAGCTGGATAGCAGTTGGGTGCCCCTCATTTAGACAAGGAACAAAGAAATAGGAAGCAAGTTTTATTCAGGGCAATAGAGACGATAGGTATAATATTAATATTTTTCTAGTTCTTTATCTGTGTCAAGTATCATTCTAGGCATTTTAAATAGAATCCAAGCAGAGTGACTCTAGAACTTACACTTTTAACCATTACACCATAGAATGAAGACTATGGAGAAATTCAGACCCTAAATCATTGATTATTCAGTTCATTAAATTGTATTTATTTTTTTTAAATTTACTGTTAGCTGCATGCATGACATTGCTAGAGGTTGGTATAAAAAGATATTCAATACAGAGCCCCATTGAGTAGTATACTCATACAGCTAATTCTAAAACAAGTGTACTTTTAACACTTGCTGTAAATGATTGGGGAAGAAGGACTTCTTTCTGAAAATACAGGGGAAAGATTTAATTTGAGTGGAAGAATGGAGCATTGAACACTACTAAGAAAGTTTTCTCAAAGAGGGACTGATATTTAAACCATCAATAATAAAAGGCTGTATATGAGTTGTATGTTGTGTAAGCATTGCAAATACTTTCAGTCGACTTAGCTTGTTTTAAATGCTTTGTAATTAGTATTAGTTTAAGTCCCTATTTTCATAAAGTATAAAATGTATAATTATTGTTAAATGTGTTTAGTATGTATTTATGGTAAGGTAGTTTTTCTTCTAAAGTATGTCAGTATATTCAAATAGCTATGATCAGAAAATCATATTTACAATTTTTAATTTTACAGTGTGATTTGCAATACTTATTACTACTTCTGTTTTCTAAAACTTTCAAATTAAAATCATTAGACTGTATTTAATTTATGTGGTTTAGCTTGGAGTTAATTATTAAGTAGAACTTAATTTTTAGCCTTAGAAAAACAAATACAGAAGTTAATAAACCTTTTTTTCAAAAAGAATTATTGGATTCATTGTTAACAAAGCATAACATAAGTAATCCTCAGTCAGCCTGTGAAAGGGATGACTAACACAACTGTTGATGCAGTTGGAGTGAAACATCTTTATCAAGTTAATACAAGAAGCAGTCATGCCCTACTTGAATTACTCATTTATAATAGCTGAACAGCAGCCTGCATGTGTACTTTGAAATCCTGGGAAAATAAGATGCCTGCATACATCCAAATGTTGAAAGCCTCTGCTTCTCAGCAGCTGGAAAATGTTGAGTTCTGTTGTCATCCACTCGGTTTTTGGCCTTCCCTAGAGATGTGATCAATTTAATTACTGACTAGCTTTATCCATTACTTTTAATGATTATAGCCTCTGAAGTAAGCCTCTGAAGTTTGTAGCTTAAAAGATGATGTTTAGACATTGTACATTTAAAATTTATAAAAATTAAACACATAGACCTATATGGTTTTACTTTGCTCAAGTTTATCACATCTAGTCAGATTACTAAAAATATAAAATAACAGTTATAATTGAAATTATCTTACTTTAAATGAAGTCTAAGTGTTTTAGGGTCAAGGATCACAAAATAACGTTCCACATAATTCTGTTCTGTGGTAAATTTTATATATTAAATCCATTCACGTGCACAATTTTAAAATTTTCTGTAAAATACAGACTGGTTTATTTTGAGTCACAACTAGTTATAAACAAAGCAAATTATTTGTGCTTCTTGTTTATCTTTTTTCACTACCATTTTGATGTCTAGATCAAAGATGACTTTTAGAAAATATGGAGTGATAGAGCATAACTAAGATTCATGTTATATGAAGGAAGAAATGTATTTGTAACTTTGAGGCTGTTTAACACTAACTCTGTAATCCAGTCTTTGTGTAAATCACTTGATCTTACTTTGATTGTTCCTTAATTTATTAAGTGATTGCAGCTCCAGGCATTGAATACCTTTGTGTTGATTGTTCATTATTTAGACATCCCTTTAAATAAGAGGTCACCATTCATGTCATAAACCAAGTGAATTTGTTTACTATAATAATATTATTGTTATTCATTATAGTGATTTTCAGGCAGATGACAGTTAAATTATTATAACAAAATTGATGTATTATAACAGTAAATTATTATAACAAAATTGATGTATTATAACAGTATTGAACATATGGAAGTAAAATTGAAGAAGACACTATGTGGCTAGTTGATAGCTATCTGCAATATTGAAGACAACATGTTTGAACAGTTTTTTTTAAGTTGATGTGTTAAAAATGTTTGTTAGTGTTAAAATGTGTTAGTTATCATCCTCATTGACAAATAATTGATGATCATATTTAAAGGCATTGTGCTGATGACAAACTTAGATATTCATAATACTAAGCAGTAGAAAAGAATTATAGAAATATATCAGAAGTTAATACTTTGTTAAATCATATGGTAGTTTTTTACTTATGTACTAACTTTATGCACAGGTTATGATATGCCTATGAATACTGTTGTTTGAAAAGAGGCAATGAGAGAAGTAAGTATAGTTTGAAATGTGTTATAAAAAAGGTAAAATAATAGAATTTTATGATCATAAGGGATCTGTCCTGAATTTGAAAGAAAGGAAGAATGAGTGGTCATAAATCATGTTAAAAGCAACAAAACGTATATATGTATAATGTAAATATTAATACTTAAAATGGTTTTAGAGTTGATTTACTTGCATTTTTTGTGACTCTTTTAATTATGTATCCTGGTATTATAATTGGTACATAGCATTTCTGTGTCAGACCAGGTCAAGGATATGAAAAGCATATGTTATTCTAATACCCATACATTTTTAATAAACTTATAATTGTGTTCATTATGTTTTTTGGTCACATTTGGAAACATGTCCAGCAATTTTTGTTTTTAAACAGAAAGATTCTTTGAAAAATTGTTGTTTGTATTGACTAGGTTTCTAAAGGTTTGCATAACAGACATCATTACCACATTTATATTGAATAATATAAAATCATATGCTGATTCATTGTTTTCCCAAATGAAAATACCTTTTTATTCTCATGTTAAAAGCTTAATGCAAAATTAAAACAGAACAGAAAAACATTAATATAAAGAAGTATTAGGAATCATCTGAAGTACTATGACCTAAAGACTAATTAGTGTTAATATTTTGGCAGGCATCCTTTCAGATAATTTTTTATGCTTAGATATATAAATATACAATCCTACATAAACAATTTCATATCATACATTATCTTTGGTACCTGCTTTTTCACTCCCCAGTGTTTTAAAGCCATTTTCCTATGCCAGTAAATACAGTTTTTCATCCCAATTTTAAATCATATTGTAGCATTCTGTTTTATGTCTACATTGAAATGAACATTAAGTAATATCTTTTTGATGGACATTCTTATTGGCAGATAGTAGGATTTTTCTGATTTTTCTGAAAATATAAAAAAAACAATTTTGTTAGCATTTATCTATCTTTGTGAACTTGCATAATTAAATTATTAAAGGCATGTTTTGATGTATTAGTTTGCACTTGAAAACCATTAAAGTTTATTTTTCAGATATTTAATTATTGATAAGCAAGTATGATTACAAATTTTAAAATGGCAAGTGGTTAAGTTTGTAGAGAATTAAAGTGAATCTTTCATGTCTGTATCATAGTTAATACATTATTGTTTAACAGTAAAATTTTTTTTTATTTGGAAATTCTCAAGTTCTCATGCAAATAGCTCAGACCTGTAGTTCAGACTGTAAATTTATTTTTCCTAGAAGATTTTAATGCTTTAAACCTACTCTCAAAATTAATTCACATGTCATTTCTTCAATTTCATTTGCCTGGCACTGTTTAGGGGAAAAGTGATTAGATTTTGGAATCAGGCAAACTTGTTTTGTTTGTTTTCTGCAAAATAATTGGACAATATTTATTACACTGAAATATATACATTCTACAATTAAAAAAACAAAGTAGCAAAGTGCTGGTGCCATAATTAACCTGTTTCACTGGGACAAACTAATGCTCTACACTACTTGTTGTGACTTAATTTTGATTAGCTTTTAATTATTTTTATCCCTGTTTTCAGCTACCTGTTTGCTTAACTGTCTTTGTGACTTGGAAAATTTGCTTAAATTTCCCCAGTCTGTTTTCCTCTCTGTAAAATTTGTAAAACAAATTCACTCCCTGAGTTGTTTGAAGATTAAAGGTAGTGAATGTAAAGAGCTAATACCTACTAAATTTTTTATAAGGCTTATGAGGACTGTCCAGAAAAAAACCCAGTCATAATTGCTGCTGTTTTTTATGTTACAGGGCTGGATACTTTCCACACAGCCTTCATAAGTAAAATTATGTATGCAACATATTTTAGTGCAGTTTCTGTAAATATTTCTTTGGTTATTACTAGTACATTTTTATTTTCATTAACAGAATGATGCCACATTTGATAAGAATTTATGTTTGAGTTATTTATTATATTGTGCTAAACTTACAGATTCTTTATCTTTACATGTAAAAATAAATTTATAATTAACATAAGATAATTAGTTGGCTTTGTTGTGTTTTGATGTATGTTTGTATAATTACAACCTGCTCATCTAGAAGGGGCATGTGCCATAAAGAAGATCAGACTTGTATATGTTCCTAAATCTTTTTTTCTTCTTTCTAATCTTATTTTTAAACCTTCATATAGCTGTGTTATTTAGACTCCTTTAAGCAAACCTGTGTGTGTGTGTGTGTGTGTGTGTGTGTGTGTGTGTGTGAAGTTAAGGGTGAGCACAGTTTTGCAGGGCTTTCTCCAGCATAATGTCAGTTCTTATACCCTTGTCTGTGAATCCCTCTCTTTTCTGTAGTTCTAAAGTACTGTCTCAGTTGCTTTATCTCTGGTTATGCCTAAGTAAAGAGCAGTGAGGCATTAATTTGCTTTTTGATAAACACTAGGTCACTAATTCTAACCTTGATATAAATAACCTTTATATCAACTTTTGGAAAAGAATTTTGTCAGTTTAAAAGTATATATTTCACAATAAAGTGTTGGTTGTAGAGTAAATATTGAAACAGTAAATACTGCACATACAACATAGTAACATTGGTATTAATATATTGGGTATCTTCTGTATCCTAAACAAATGGTTTTTTAAAATCTGTTTAGACCTTTCTCAACTCAAGTTGTAGTAGCTTAAAGTTGTACACCCAAATCATTCTGTGACCAACTCTAATGCATGTTTGGTTAACAGTATAGGTTTCCAGGTCATTACCCCTTTGTTCCTTCCAGACTAGGTGTTAGTTATATGAAAGGGCACTTACTGGGACATATGATGGATTTTCCTGTATTCTCTTATTAGTTCTTTTCCTTCACTTCTCCTTTCAAGAGGGATAACTGCATTACTCTAGAGCTGGGGGCAAGCCTCAGCTTTGTTATTTATTGGGTGTTTATCACTTGTATACTATGTTCCTCTGGTATTTTCATCTGGGGAATAGGGATATTAATAAATACTAGCATACCTCATAGAGTTATTGAAAAATGAGATGAATTAATATAGGTGTAATTTTTTTTTATAAACTAAGCTATGTGTACCTAATGAAGATATTAGCCTTTATTGGGTATTCATTAGTGTCAGGCACTCCTTTAAGGGTACTAGTAACTTTTACCCTCACAACAACTCTGTAGAACAATTACTTTCTTTATTTTTAAAAATTAGAAGTAGTAATTGTTGATGATTTTTTGAAGGTGTAAACTGATCTATTTTGTGTTAATTTTGGTATATGGTGAAGGTTCACAGTTCAGATTCATTGTTTTACAGGTGGTTTTCCAATTTTCCTAGCACCATTTGCTGACGAGACTTTCTTTCCTCCATAGTATATTTTTCACTCCTTTGTCAAAATCTGGCTATATATTTGTGGGTTTATTTCTGGGTTTTCAATTCTGTTTTATTGGTCTGTGTGTCTGTTTTTCTGCCAATACCAAGCTGTTTTGATTATTCATGCTTTGTAGTATAGATTGAAATTGGGGAGCATGATCCCTCCAGTCTATCCTTTATTTGTAAGATTGCTTTGATGATTCGGGGTCTTCTGATGATTTTATGTTTTATCTACTTCTTGAAAGAATATCTATGGGGTTTTGATAGGAATTGCTTTAAATCTGTATTTTGCTTTAGGTACTATGGTCATTTTAACTTAAGTTGATTCTTCCAATGTGTGAACACTGAATATCTTTCCATTTCTTTGTGTTGTCTTCAATTTCTTTTAGTAATGTCTTACAGTTTTTCTGTGTATAAGTCCTTTATGTTCTTTGTTTATTCCTATGTATTTTACTTTCTTTTATTTTTGCAACCCCAAAAGGTATTTTCTCATTTCTTTTTCTGAAGTTTCATTGTTGGTATATAAAAATGCAATGGAGTTTTGTACACTGATTTTTGTATCCTGCAACTTTACAGTATTCATTTATGGTTTCTGATGGTTTTCCTGTTGAATCTTTAGGATTTTCTATGTAAAGGCTCATGTCATCTGCAAAAAGTGACAGTTTAACTTCTTCATTCTCAATTTGGATGGCTTTTATTTATTTCTCTTACTGATTGCCCTGGCTAGAATTTCCAGTACTATGTTTTTATAACAGTGGTGACGGGGGACATTCTGTCTTGTACCTGATATTAGAAGAAAATGTTTCAGTTTTTTTTTCCATTCAGTATGATATTTGGGGAGTGTTTGTCAGACATGACCTTTAGTATGTTGAGGTACTTTTTCTTCTATACTCATTTTATTAAGTGTTTTGATCATAAATGGATGTTGTATTTTATCGAATGCTTTTTTTTGTATCAATTGATACAATCATATGGTTTTTATCTTTTATTTCATTTATGTGGTATATCATGGAAGGAGAACTGACTCTGGGTGTTGAGCACACAATGCAACACATAGACAATGTATTATAGAATTGTACACCTGAAACCTATGTAATTTTTATTAACCAATGTCACCCCAATAAATTTAACAATAAGAAAAGATGTAAGATGGCAGAATGCAATACTCGAATTTGAAGGCCTTGGCTTATATCTGCATCAAAAGATTAGTGAATGAATATATATTTGTTTTTTATGTTTAAGTAAAATGTTTAGGGCATAGATGTATTCCTTTTTGTGGTTTCTCACTTTAGCTGTTTTTTTTTTTCCTATCAACTGCAATAGTACTCTTAATGTTAAATAAGGCAGCTTTTATATAGTTCTGTCTCCCTATATTCTTTATTTCAACTGTCCATAAGGGACTCAGCCTAATAAAGCAGGGTCATCAAAATTTTCTGCTGTACCAAGGCTGCTACCAAGTCATCATCTAAGCATTTGGATATTTTTCTGCCCATTACTTGACTCATCTGGTTATCACTCCATATTTTCTAGCTAGATTACTAGGACAATGCCTAGTAATCTCTAGTAATCTTGAGTGCTTCCGATTAGCACTTTAGTTTTTTGATCCTGAACACTAGTAAAAATAATACTGAGTAACATGATGAAATGGTCTTCTGTTATTTAAAACCAGTTGAGAAAGAGAAGAGATTAAAAAAAATCATCATTATTTTGCAGAATTGATGCTAGGAACAATGGGCACATGCTGCTCATATGGTGCATATAGTGCAGACTTTTCTGTTATTCATACCATGCTTTAACTTTATAACTAGCTGTATTTTCGCTGTATGATATCACTGTTAAAGGAATTGAGATGGCATTAAAAATGAAGCATGTTTCAAATATTTTTAAGGCTGGTGCTTTTTAAGATCAGTGAATTCAGAATTGAAATTCCAGCAGTAATAAGATTTTCAAGCAGCTGCAGAAATCTTTTCTATTGCAGTGCTGTAGAGTACCTGTATTTTTTGTGTGATTACTTAGCACTGAGTATGGCTCAGTTCCTAGAAAGAAATTTATATTATGAATGTCTCACTAAGGAGATCTGCTTTTCCATTTATACTCCTATTTACTTATTTCTATTTGTACTACTCGATAACATCTGAATAAATATTGATTGCAGAATCCTAATTTATTAGAGTAATATTATTTATGATAGATGGCATAGTATAATGGTTATAAATATGGACTTTAAAATGATACTAATTCCTGGGTCCACTTTGTACTATATTTTTGATCATGGGCAAGAGTTTGGACTCCTTAGTAACTTCAGTTTCTCATTGGTAAGTTGGGAATAGTAATAGTATCTATCTCATAGTGTTGTCATGAATATTAAGTGAATTCATGTGAGTAAAGCATTTAGAATAAGATTTGGCACATAGAAATGTTAGTTATTATAATGGCAACATTTGTGACTGGAACCCAAAAAACAAAGTAGTCTTTATTTTCTGGTTTATCAGAAATCACTTTCCTGTTAAAAGATAATCAGGTTTAAGGAAAGAAGGAAGTTCATGTTAATGAAATTCATATTTCCTGTTGGCAAATATGATTTCTTTAAAAGAAAACCATTTTAAAAAAATGAATAAAGCATTGTGTGCAATAGCTAAAAGGAATTGGTATTATGTGGCTAGCATTGGATAATTTCAATTACTTCTATAAAGATAAAATGTTACATTTTTGTTATCCCCTAACATTAACAGTGCCAACATTTTCTCTGAGCAGCTGATGAATTTTTGGTTATTTATAGAGCATTTCTCTTGGATAATTCACAAGCACATTAGACTCAGCACTTCCAAATTAATTTCACTACTTTTACTCTAAGCCTGCACTTTGACCTGTATCCTCTATATCAGTAAATGGTGGTATTATCAGTCCAGTCAGAAATTGTTCTAGGGATTGTCCTAAACTTTCCCTTCCCTCATTTTCCGTCCTTCCTGTTTGGGCAGTCATCAAATCCTAAGACTATTCTATAAAACTTTTCTGTAAGACAAATCTAATGCTTTCACTACTTTTTGAAGTATTCATTAATGGCTCTGTCATTCATTTCTGGATTAACATCAGACTTCTTAGCAGGAGATACTTACGTTGTTTCGTATTTTCATATGCGCACTGTTCTCCCACTCTGAGGAACTATTTTCAGTTCCATGAACGTGCCGTTTCTCCCTTAACCATTTTCATTGGTGTATATAGTTTTCAATGCGTAAGAAGCTCCCGCTCCCTGTATTTCTGCTTTTTACTTTATTCTGAAACAATACCACTTTTCAACTGGAACATTGCTTCTATTGAAAATTTGTTTGTAAATTTCCTTCCCAAGAGAAGTTAGTTATACTTTTCCTCTCCATTTTCTTACCTCTAATGAATGTTTTATTAAAGCGCTTATCAAAAATTATGATTTTGTTAGTGTCTCCTACTAAATTATGAGCAACTCAAATACAGACACTATTCTTATATCTTTGAATGCTTAATATTTAGTTGTAAGCAAACAGTTGGTATTCAATAACAGTTTGTTGAATTAATAAATAGTTTTGAATGAGAACAGAATCTTTGGTAACAGTCACCTGGTAAACCTGTCTTTAATGGGAGATGATGAGAATTAAAATTGCTAATAATTTGTTTCTAGAGGGAAAAATAAGGAAGTGCACTGAAATTCAAAGTTTTGCCCATTTGACATTAGTCATTCTGTTAGTTTTCTTTCTCTTATCTCTTTACCACATTGACCATTATTACTGTTTGGTCTTGTCTGCTTTCTTGTTAATACTAGTCACTCTGTCAAGTGCCCATCTCTCACTAACTTACTTATATCATCACTCTTTTTAGTTCTTAACTTTTTATCTTATTAATGCTTTTTATTGTTCTTGTTTTTTTCTGATGACCAGAATGTAAAAGTTTTCTCCATATTTTGCATATTCATTGTAATAAATGTAAAGTGGATCCATGGAGCTGATTTTAGGGCATCTGGCAAATTAGTTAGGGGTACTAGTTCTTGGAGGGCATGAAGATAAAGATCTGTCATTCGTGGGATAGGAGGTCGGAGAACTGTGTGGATGGGATAAATATGTCAGTTAGCGAGTTTTCCCTGAGAGAGCCGGTAAGAGGCTGAGAATCTGAGAATCTGAGTATACTGAGGTCAGGTCTATGTGATCTAGAGTGCCAGGAAGACCATTGTGGTAGGGGTTATATGTCTTCATTATTGTTTAGGGGTGTCTGACTTTTAAGTGGGAAGAAAATGTTGTTTGTGGGAAGGCTGGCCTTGGGTAGCATTGAATTCCCATAGAAGTTGATAGAACAAATAAATAGTGGAGCACCTTGGCTCTGGTATACTAGTTATGTTTATTGTACTGACAATAATCACTTCAAGACTGTGTGTGTGTTTTTGCCTGTGAATAACTGATTTCAACCTAGGCTTTAACCAAAAACAAGAGACTAATGTGTTCAGACCAATTTAGTGAATAAATTTGAGTAGTTTTCTGTGCCATTGGCGGAACAAATTAAACTTTCACTGGTTGAGTGCTTGTACCTACACGGTATAGTGTGGGAGGATTATCAGCTAGTTTGTCTTATTGGTTTATTGGCAGCAGAAAACTCTTAAACTTAGTTTTCCCATGGAAGAGTTATCTTACTTGAAATCCCAGAACTTTTACTAAAAAATTTATGAAGTGGGATGACAGTAAATTACTCAAGAATCATCAAAGCAAGTATGTTATTAATTGACAATTTATTGACTTCATCCCCCAGGCCAGTTTAAAGAAAAGGGAGGGAGGGTTGGATTTCAAGCTGTACTTTGAATGCTGTGTGAGGTCTGTTTGAGGTATTTCAGTTAAGCTGTGATTAATTAACTCAATTAAATAAGTATTAGTACATGAGTATAAGTATGCTCTCTACAGATCTGTCAAAGACAATAATGGATTTAGTACTGATAGAATTTTGAATTTGAATCTGGTTAACATTAAAAGCACACAAAAATTCAGCTGTCATTTTTAATCTTTTGATAAAGAGTGACATATATATACACACACACACACACACGTGTGTGTAGATATACATATATATTTGTGTGTGTGTGTGTGTGTGTGTGTGTGTGTATGTAGTGTGTATTTATTTGACTAGAGATAATGGGGTTAAGCTTTGGATTTCCTTTTTAATTGTATTTTAAAATATTGACCTCTTGTTGGTTTGATTGTTTTAAATATTGTTAGATACTGTTTTTCTTGGGCTTTACAGCTTGTACAGCTATAATAATTTTACTGACACATGTAGAAAAGCAAAGAAAGGTTTTGAAACTTACCATTTTGCCTTTAGTACCTTTTAAGAAAGAGGTGCTTCCAGTTTATTCACAAGAAAATGTAATTCCCTGGATAGAACTTTGTGGTATTTTTTTTTTAATAACCCCTGAATATTGAGATACTGAGGCCCCCGGTGGTCTGTTCCCTAAGTATATCTTTATTTGTTTTTGTTACTTCTGAAAGCATTTATGTATTATACTAATTCATGATTGTTAGTTTTTCAATTTTTCATATTTTAACATCCCTGAAATGAGGAGTCCTTGTATAACCAATAACATAGTATAAATTCTGGTAGCTTGAGTTGAGGTCAAGTTTTGCCAAAGAGGTTATCTATTTGCTGCTATTGCTCATTTTGTGATACTACAACTTGAGAATACCATAAGTTAAACTGTCTGCTTGAGAATTTTTTGGACTTCATTGGTAGTGTGGATTCAGTCTGCAGATCTACATGAATATTAACTTATGGATCAGATTTCCAAATAATTGTATTTGTTTCACTACCCAATATAAATTTTAAGTAAAAAACATTACCTTTCTGCTTGGTAGCTTTATTTCTTATTTTCCATTACACTAGCAGCTTTGATGTGTTAACTTTATGGAGGACTTTCTTATTGGACTGACTTCTTGGAATTTTTGTTTAGTGATACATTAAATAATGCTCAGTCTTATAATGTCTTACAGATAATGAAATGGAGGGGCAGTGATGTAACTAGAAAGCACCTGCATGTAGGCAAAAGGAAATGGTAGCCTTGGAGCTACTTCACAAGTGAGATAGAATAGACTTTGTAGGGTCATCTTTTGTGGATAAAAGTGGTAATGACTTCATCTGCTGTATTGTTGGCCATGTTTATAAGGCCATGTTTATAAGCAAGATCTTTGACTATTATCCCAGGTCTGACAATCCAACATAGTGTTGTTTCTTGTATAATCATTTAGTGAACAGTCCTTGATCTGGATTTTAGAAAAAATCTAGAGAAGCTGAAACATTCAATTGTTATATAACCAGTGACATTACTCTTATTTTCGAGGTGAGAGATATTGGCAGCCTTGTTTACTATTAAGGGTTTGCAAAGGGGCAAGAAATACTCATTTAAAAAAAAATATTTTGTCATGAAACTTGGTGTATATACCAAGGTACTATAAAATTCATGAACTGGAGAGGATACCTGTTTTCCATGTATGAATTTTTTTTTCCAAATAACTGTTGTATGTTGTGTTAAGAAAATTAGAGGATATTTAGAAACTTTAATTCACAATTACCATTTTAAACCTTAACTTTAGTTTTAAACTTAGACATTAAGCTAATGCCATTATGTGCCTGCTTTAATTTACTACCTCTGCAAATTAAGCATTTATCTTGTGAATTTTCATATTAGATGGGAGTGATATTTGAGTCTGTATACTCATTCAAAACATTATTATGAATAGAGAGCATTTATAAAACAGTTGATGTGTTGGATTATTCAGCTCATGAACATACTGATATTGACTAAGAATGCAGTGGAATCAATTAATATTTTATAAACAAACATTCATTAAACATTTAATGGGAAATATGGTAAGTAAAAGAGATATTAATAAATAAATTCCAGTAATAAAATACACCCTCTGTATGGTACTTCTAGTTTAGCTATCCTATTCTGCAGAGTATCTCTCATTTAAGACAGAGAAAATCATAAACAAATTTAAATCATAGAATATGAAACTTTAGTTCAATGTAAGGAAATATCCTGACATTGAGAGTAACCTTTATGAAAATCTTTATGAGTAGAGTTGACTCTTATAATTGTGATTTTCCAATTATCCTTTTTTTAAAAGCCAAGGTTATAGCCTTGTTAGTGTCGCAGTGGCAAAATGATACAGTATAGTGGTTCTCAATGCTATCAAATCTGATAGCCTTGTACTGTCTTGATATAAAATTCATAGTTAATGGGCCTTTTAAGTTGGTAACTTGTAGTGAAATTAGGATAATGTCATGATCATATTAAGGCAGAAATAAGAGGAAAGTAATTTATAATAGAAATACATTTCAATATTTAGAGTATAACTAGACTAGATGACATGATGAAGTGCTTAGGTAAGAGGTTTAGCCTTCCACATGTGTTATATTAGGACAATTACAAATCTTGCCTCTCTACATGTTTGATAAATTTGCAATGCTAATACTCAAATGAAGTGGCTATGATTGACGTGATTTTCTGAAATACTAATACCTCTTGGTCAAATTCTCAATGAGTTATAATTTTTCTCTTATATTCCTGATAGTGAAATTTCTGGAACTTTCAGGGTTAATTAAAAGCGGTGAAAACCACTGTGTATTTAGATGTAAAACAGAGTTAAGAGTCTAGAGTCAAGTAATTATAAAAAGATTTTCACTCACATGATGTCTGGTAGGATATTTGAAAATTGTATAGGATGAAGGACCATTCTTTGTCGTACAGGACTTTTTTGAGCTTTGAACAACTTTAAAGTTCTTGGTTGATACCTGATGTCAGCACTGTCTCCTAATCATTATGACAACCAGACACACTAATTTCCAAAAATACCCCTAGAGGGTGGTACAACCCTCATATAGAATCTACTGGCTGTAGAACAAAAAAGCACAGGCTGCAGGCAAGAGTCACAGTCTTGGATTTGCTTCTGAGTTCTTCTGTTTACTTCTTTTTTAAAACCAATTTTATTAAATTTATTGGGGTAACATTGGTTAGTAAAATTATATAGGTTTCTTTGTGATGTTGGGCAGGTTAGTTAAGTTCTAATACCATAGTTTTCTTTCTGAAAAACTGGGAAGATAATATCTTACAGAGTTGTTAAGCAAATAAAATGTTAACATATTTTAGGTACCTGACATGTGCTTCATGTGGGATGGGACATTGTTTCTTTAATTCACCACTTTATTTTCCAGTACTAGTAGGCACTTAATAGTTTTTTTTTTTTTTTACTTTCATTATTATTTAACTCCTATGTGTCACACAGTATTAAAAGTATGTGAGGAAGGGACAGCACCAGGAGTGTCATCTGTGTCTTTACTCTCATGTTTCGGAACTTGTGTATCTTACTAATAGTTGAGAATGCTGGTTATGACCTTCAGTTTCTGAGAGAGTATTAAACTATAAGTATGGTGGTTTGCTCTGTGTTTGAAAGAGACCTCAGTAAGCACATTAGTTTCCTAGAATCCTATTTAAAAATAAAGTATGTTTTTTTTTTGTTTGTTTGTTTGTTTTTTGCTTATATCAGGATGATAGCAGGGACTATGGTAAAAGCCTAAGGACCTTCCTTCCCTTGTTAATCCTGATCTTTGTCACACAGATTTAAAAAATATAGTGTCAACAATTTCTTCCTCTTTTTCAGCTCTATTTTTTCCTTCTTCTGTGATTTTGGCCTAAGGTTTACAGATTGTGTTTTCTCAGTAAATGTTTGCTGTCGTCCTGTTACTTGACTTGTTTAACTTTCATCTTAATTCAAACCATTTACTAATAGACTAAGGTAGAATAGTTGTTTCAGGCAATTTTAAAGAGACTAATTACTTTGAAAATGTTGGAAGGGACCTTTAGTTTTCATTTTTAAATTGCCATTTAGTTTATTTTAAAAGAGGAATTATTTGATCTATAAATGCTGCTGTACATTTCATAAAATGGTGAACCTTACAAGTATGAGATTTTGTGCAAATAAATGTTAATTGAAATTTTAGTTCATAAAGTTTGGATGATTATTATGAAGACAAGTTTTAATGCAGTCAGTTTGCTTTGAAATTTACAGTGTGAAAAAGCTTAATATTTTTGTTTTTTTCTTCCTTTTATTTCTTCAGGTCACCTTTCAGTCACGCATTATTGCTTTTGCAAATCTGCTTGTCCTTGACCTTTGGTTACTCAGAGTTTAAGTTTGGTTTTGATCCAGTGAGTGCTGAGATTTTTAAAACTAAACAAATGTTTAGCATTCATCTGGCTTAACCAATTGTCTTCTTTAAATAAACATCAGTCACTTTCCCAAGAAAAGTAACTATTGTCAGTTATAGGCTCTATTCCCAAAGTCTAATTCTAGAGCATTCTCTAAAATTACTGAAAACCTATTTGATATTTCACATTGGTTCAGATGGTTTCAGGTTGTTTTAAAAACTGAACATTCTTTAATGTACAATCTTATGAATCGGCTTAAATAATTTAGATGACTATATTAGATAATAACCATGTTATTTCCTGTAAAAATAAAAAAATTAAATCTATTATGTTATACTTTTTATTGATTTCCTGTTTGAGACAGTGAAATTTAATTTGCATTTGAATATCATTTATAATTTCACTTCAAATAACTTCACTTGAAAATAACATATTTTTTGTTTGTTTCTTGTTTAGTAAGGTTATGGACCATTTATTTTACTCCAATTATATAAGAACTGTGATAGGGGATATCAAATTGAATAATTACATTTAGGGTTCTGCTAGACCCCTGATGTTTTTGTTTTTTTTTCTTGTTTTATTTGTTATCTGCATTTCCAAAGGAATTTGGATAAATTGGAATGGATTCAATGAAAGGGAATAATAATTATTAGAAAGAATATGAGGACATGTGGATAACATACAGTAGTGGTTTTAACATTTTTGTCTTAATTCCTTGATAGTTCATTCTGATGTGTGTTATCTTTAGCACTCTATACTGAGACAAAGGGGATTAGTAGCATGAGCTATACAAATAATTTTTTTATCAGAAAAGTATAGAACAGACTCAAAGTATGAATTACTTTCTTTTGAGACATTGGTGTTGGACAGTGTGAATTTGACCTGCTTTCATGTCTTTTCCCTAGATACACATTATTTGGTTTGAAGCCCGTATCTCTTTCTCTTTTTCTTGTGAGACAGTTTCAGGCCTAAAAATGTAGGCATCCTCTTCTGGTCCTGATGACACTTTTGAGTAACCTGTAATGCCTGGTACTTAATAGTTGCCTAATGACGTATTTAACAAGGAAGCTTTTAGGCAGCTAATTCCAGCCCAGAGAAGAATGTAGGTTTCAAGTTTCACTCTGATTAATTTCTGTCCATTTTTTCAGTCTAAGAGTAGTTACAGTCCAGTGTGAAGCTTCTTTGGAAGGTGTGTAACGTAGTCAACAAGAGTGTGAAGATATATTCTAGCAGGGCTATTCAACTTAAAGATACTTGCTTAGAAGATAGTTATTTAACACTGTTTAATAATTGTCATGAGAGGCATACACTAGTGATGACAGTGGGTGGGAGTACAGGCTTGGGCAATTCATATTATATTGGACCTGTTGAGCAAAGGAAAAAGGAATATAGATGGATGTGTTTAATAGGTGTATCTTCATTTATATATATGTACCACAAACTTTCCCTTTTCCTTTTTGCTTTTATACACCCTGCCTTTCTATACTCCATGACTACATACAGAGATGAGATTTCTAACTTATGATCTCCTTAGAAAGTGTAGAGAGTTTGAACAGCAAGTGTTACTGATGTTGGCAATTTTTTTTTAATCTCCACAAAGGATAGAGGGAAGGAAACTCACAGTTTTGAACATTTACTTTTATTACTGTTATTGAACATTTTTTATTATTATTACTATTATCAGATAGTATGTTTTGTGCTTTTGTCTTTTATCTTTTAAAAATCAAAATAGCCCAATGATGAAAGAATTAATTGCTTTATTTTTACATTGCATAAACAGGATTAAAGAAGTTATGAACCATATCAAAAACACATAGTTAATAAGTGGGAGAACCAGGATTTAAATCAGTATGTTCATGTCTCCAGAGCTGTCTAGTATATATCATACTCTCTCCAATCAGGTATCTAAATGATTGAAAGTGGTTGTAATACACAGTTCAGTATAACAGTGTGAATGTAAGTGCAATTAAAAACTAAGGTAGGGCTACCAGGTACACTTGAAATCATACTGTTCTCCCAATACAGTGGTAGTTATAAATAATCAGCTTGTGTTCTGATGCAAATTTTTGCCTTTATTTTGAGTTGCAAGCTGCTTTATAGAATTAGTGATTTATTGAATATCTTGGAAGCAGGTACTTGACAGGCAGTATTTTAAGGTGAAATTGCGGTGTGAGGATTTTGTTAACCTGACATTTTGTGGTTTCGCCTCATAAAACTGGCAAAGGACTCCCAGCGTGGAATGTTAATGGGGTAAAGTAATGAATGCAGGCTGGGATACAAGCAACCAGACACGAGCAATCTTATAGTTCATATTCCATGATTCTTGGGGAGAAGTCTTTGTAGACAGTAGCTTTACTAAAAGATAAAAGCAGTAGGAGATCTTTTTTAACTCAGCAGTTGATCTAACTCTTGTCTCAAAATTCAGGCTTAGAAGCCAAGCAATGGGATGAACATGGGAAAGTAATTAAAGTTAAGCAAGTGCAATCTTCCATTGATAATTTTTCACTTTCTCAAGCTGTTGAAATATATAATTGTTGAATACCTATTTCCTCTAACCAAGTATTAGTCTTTTTCTTCCATTCAACTTTCAAGTACTGCCTGTTTTACCTGTATATCTCAATCTGTCAATGAGATAACTAATTTAGTTTTAGTGTTAGTTGTGCAGGTTTTATTCCACTGGAACAAAGTGATACATGATGTTCTTTTTTTTTCTGTGTAATTTTATTTTAAAACTGTGCTCTGCAGAACCCAAAGATTTCTTAGAGTTGCCATTAAGGTGAGGCTCTGACCCCTCATTTCTAGATTTTCATAAAAGCAACTGTGCTTTTTTTTTTTTTTTCTAATTTATTTGTTGGACAGCCTTATAAGATTTTGTTTGAGAAAACAGTTCTGCTTCTTAGGAAGTTTTAAAGCCACATGTTCAGCTACTATTTAATTTAAAAGGGTAGTAGTTTAAAAATATATTTTCAACATTTTTATGATCATGTATTTCAAGTGGTGGAGCACAAAGGGTATAGATTACTCCAAGTCATTTATTCTTAAGAAGAAGAAGGATTTATAGGTTGAAGGGATTTTTTGAGATTTGTTCCATAATATTATCAGTTTTTTAGGATTATCTCTAGTTGCAGAGATTACAAATGGTTTTAAAATAATTATTTTAACCCCAATAAGTCTAACAATAAAAATAAATTAAAAAAATAAAAATATAAAAAGAATTTTAAAAATAAAATAAAATAAAACAATCATTTTATTTTGGTTAAAGGCTTTTTTCTTCTAATGGACTGAGGACTAGATTGTCAGCATTAAACACAGAATGATTTGAATACTTTGAATGTTTTCTTGCTAATTTTGCCACCTTCTTTCATTTATTCTGTGTAAATCACCAGTGATTTCATGGCTTGAAACTGCGGAGTGATTACCTATTGTCTATCAAATGAAATCCAAATGTTGCAACTATTTATATACTATTTAACATAGTGACACAAACCAGTTTAATTTTATGCTTCATTTATTCTTCAAAAACATCACCTTCTAGGCTAAAAGGTATTTACAGTTCAGCCTACCTCTCAAAGGCTGAGAGGTTTCGCAAAATTTATTACTAAGAGCAACCTTAACAGAGTAATTCTAATCTGTGTGTATGTATGGCTCAGGTAAAATCTCAATCAACATAAATCTGGTGTCTCTAGGGGAGAGTTATGATTCAGTTCTCTTAACAACATTATTTTACATGATCAGCAAGGACCTAATCAAGTTGTTAGAGGAAAGGGTAGAAGAAAGATGATTTTTGGTAGGAAACAGGTCTGTCAGATTTCAAGTATCAGCCAATTTCTTGTTTAATTCTTTATTACAAATACCTGTCAATTCTTACACTACTTTTTATATTATCCCTCTGTGTCTACTTTACAAATGTTTAAATCATGCATTCTTTTCAAGGTTTTTACTGTCTCAAAATAATATTTTCTTTGTTTGGATTTTTTGTCATCATTAAATTTGTTTCCCAGAAGGAATGCTTTTGGGGCTATTCTTCAGCGTTTCCATACTTGTACCTTAATGATTGGTTTACTTATTTATCTTTGTCACTAGTTTATGGAAAGCAAAACATGTATATCTTATTCATCAATTTTCTTTTTCATCCATTCTCTACTTGGTGCCTGTCTGTCCTGTGCATCTGGAATAATAAGTATGTGTCATACCTGGAAGAATTGAAAAAATAATCACTCAAGTGATTTTCTGTGTTTTATGGTTCAGGTGAGGAATCCTGGTTGAAAAGCCATGTTTCCTGGCATAAATAACAGATATTCAGTATATATGAACATATATTAAATCAATAAACTGTGTTACTCACATTTAGTGTTTGTGATGTATACCTTGTTTCTCAAGTAGCTTCTAAGCTTCACAAGAGCTAGGAAAATGTCTTCTTATGGTATGTGTAGTTTTACAATTGTTGAGTGAGTAAATAGTTTATGGAAAACAAATAATTTGGAATAGGCAAATTTTAAAAAGGATTGGTTAAAAGCAGAGGCTATAAAAGTAATTTTGCTCAAAATGGAAATTGACAGTTTGACAAACTAAGATATTATAAGAATTGAAAAGGAAGTCCAGAAAATAAAATTTGTAATATGGAATAGATTCTCATTAGTGGACACCTAGAAAGTTTAATACAATTAAATTGTATACAAATAAATGCCTAAGGCTTTACTCCCTTTGTTGGCCAACCTTATGGTTACAAAATGAAGAACAAATAGGTGAAATCTAAGCTGCTTTTAGCCCTATGTTAAAGTGTCATCAATTTCAAAGGGTAGTTTTGGTGAGAATGAAATGAGAAACTGATTACATCATCAGCCAAATGTAAGACTATATGCTGCAGTAAGCAAAAAGTATTTTCCTGGGCTCCTCCCCATATTTATAATTAATTTTCATGTATTTATTAATTTCAAATATATTTTTATCCTACTCAATTTATACCATATTTTATTAATTCAGGGGAACATCATCCCCACCCTACCCACCTAGATTTTTTTTTTTTAATTTTTTTTTAATTTTTTTAATTTTTTTAATTTTTTTAATTTTTTTTTAATAACCATAGTTTTATTTTTTTTTTTAATTCATTTTTATTGTTAGACTTATTGGGGTGACATCTGTTGCAAGGATTACATAGGTTTCAGGCATACAATTCCACAGTGCATTGTCAACTTGATGCATAATAAGTTTTATCATTTCTCTCAGTTGAAGTCTAGTTCTTATAGAGGGAGTTTGTGTTTATTCTGCTAGTCATGTCAGAGGCCATGAACCTGAGAGAACTTTGAATTAAAATATTTGTTAGATGATATTTGGACTTTACCTTTTGTGTGTTGTAGTAATGGAGTATTTAGCCTTAATGTATTAACTATATCCATAGTTTTAAAAAATAATAGTTTCTCAGATATTTGAAATAACTCATATTTTTTCAGACAAGTTTTCCCTTAGTAGCTATAAATATTTTCTTACAAAGTCTTAATTAAAATAATTTAAGAACCATTTCCGGGGGTTCCCTGGTGGTGTAGTGGCTAGGCTTTGTGCTCTCAATGCTGTGGCCTGGGTTCAGTTCCCAACTAGGGAACTACCCCCCACCCCTCAAAAACAGAACCATTTCCTTGAATGTAAGAAGTTCCTGTTAATTTAAATTAATGTCATATGTATGCTATATAGACAGAAACAGATACTTTTTCCCCCCTCTTTCAAACACTTCTTTTATTCAGTATGATTGAGTCAACTTAGACCACATGACCACGTTTGAACCAATAATAATTGTCATAGAATGCGATGTATTGCTTGACTTCAGTTCTGGTTCTTGAACCAGTAAAGGGGGATGGGATTGCCATGACAGGCTTGGACCTAGATTGGCTGTTGTGCTAGCTTCTGGGTTCCTGAATAAAGTTGGAGTTCTCTTCAGAAGGAGGAAGGAGAGTGGGGGCTGGAGAGGAACCTGCTGGATCCTCTATAGGGCTGAATGCTTATATAAATGCTCCACTTCTCTCCCTTTATTTTCTTTTAAGAAATTGTCAACCTCCAGGTAATATTAAAAGTTCTTAGTATGGACTTTCAGTTGTGTCTTTTGCTATGGTATAATATCAGTACTGAACCTTTTTACTTTGATTTTGTTGGTCCTGATATATGTTGAATTTCACATATGAATTAAGATGGAGTTGATATAAATATGTTTTAATGATTGGCTGATAAATTTCTGTCTTCTCTAAAAGTACTAGGCCCCTGGAGAAATAAACAGGAATAAAACATCTGGGCTCTGTTTGTTTTAGATTTCCTTCACTTAATGTGAAAGAGTCATCAAGCTTTTTTAAAAACTTAGTGGTTGGACTGCTTTAAATTAGTGTCTTACTGTGTATACTTAATCTTTTCATAAAATATCAGGTTAACAAAATCCTCTTATAGCAATTTCACCTTAAAATACTCCATATCATGGACTTGCTTCCAATCTCTATCTCTACAAAGCAGACAAGTCAAATCAAGGCAAAAATTTACATCAGAGCTCAGTCAGTATTAATCAAAACACAAGGGAGAAGCCAGAGACTAGAGATAAGGTGGTCAACACACTTAGGATAGGATGGAAGAGCAACAGACCACACTACCTGCATCCTGCGTTGTGAAATGTTTATGTTTTGTTTTTCTCCCTATACCCTTTCAGATTACTAATATACTATCTATTTTTAACATATCTGCGAATTCTACCTTTTTTCGTAAGTTGCTTGCTTATTCATACATTTTGTGAGTTCTGACTATGTGTGTATCTCATAAGATTAGTTAACTGTCTATGGTTAACATTTCTTACTAGTTTTATCTATCCTGTTTTTCTTGATTTATACTGCAATTGAATATTCTCAAACAATACATAAATGCACCTTGCAAAAATTCTGTATCAGTCAAAGCATACCACCAGGAGATACACGTGTATGGGCTTGATTATGAAGATTGCTCCATACTTATTTATAGGAGTTGTTTAAACCAGGGGTGTCCAACTTTTCGGCTTCCCTAGGCCACATTGGAAGAAGAATTGTCTTGGGCCACACATAAAATACACTAACACTAATGATAGCTGATGAGCTATTAAAAAAAAGATCACAAAATATCTCATAATGTTTTAAGAATTTGTGTTGGGCCTCATTCAAAGCCATCCTGGGCGGCAGGTTGGATATGCTTGGTTTAAATAGTCTGGAAGTTTTTTCTTCTGTGTTTGGTACTGTTGCCTGAAATTAGGAAGGCAGAAAGTCAAGAAGAGGTAATAAACATGAAGTAAAGGAAAGCAAGAACAAAAGGGAACCTATGAGGACTGGTGGAACCTAATCTCTCACTATTTCCAACTTTGATGATGTAAGTATCTTGTGAGAGAATATAGCATTCTTCATCACATAGCAAACAATGAACAATGCCCCTGGCCCAGGACTCAGAGAAGTTAAAGAAGATTTGACAAAAGCTGGAATTGCTATGAGGCTGACTGCTACCTGTGCCAACTAGGCTAGCCAGCAGATAAGCAGCAGCATGCATGAGTTGCGGTATAAACTCACACCATGCTGATATTATGAGTATGAAAAGAAAATGGCTGCTACTTTACTTCCACCTTCCAAATCTTGCCGAAAACAATTTTTGTAGCCAATGCTGATTTTGAACTATCTAGAGAAGAGAATTTTTAAGAACTGTAGTTCTAGTTTAGGTTGACAGATACAAATCTGTATCTACTTGGAATTAATTTCTTCTAAATTGTTACAATTCCTTTTTGAATAACAGTAATGATTATCGAGCTTTTATTATGTGCCAGAAGCCATCCCATGGTCTTTGCATATATTAGATTATTTAAATGTCACAAATATCCTATGAGATATACTTACTCTTCATTTTTTAATAGATAAGAAAACCATGAAACATAGAGGCTAATTAACTTGCCTGAGGTCAGGCTATAACTGTCAGTTACGGATAAAAGAGTTCAATCTCAGGAAGTTTAATAGCAGTGCTCATGCTTTTAGCCATATATAAACCCCCAAAAAGCAAGAGAATAGCAATGAGGATGGATTGGTACAGCATTCTGCCAAGTAAACCAAGTGGCCATTTTGAGTAAATGTTAAGAGCTTTTGAGGGAGGGAATGAGAAAATCCAAAATAACAACCTAGTGAAATGACATTTTGTAGGGCAGTACGTTAACTGCAAAGGAATTAATGCCATTGCCATTTTATTCAGTTATTTTTTTTAATAGGTTAGGTTGCTCCTCATTTAAGACCTATTGTTCTTATTTTGTCATTTTGACTACTTATTGGCTTACCATCATATATGCCTAGAAGCATGTATACCGTGCTTTGAGAGGTTCAGCTCTGGATGATTTCTAAGGTTCCATTCAGTTTGGCTGTTTGAATTATAGGACTTTACTACTTATGAAGTATTATTATCTTCCCAGTTTTTATGTGAAACATAGAGTGAAATTTTAATTCTCATCATTGTTTTTTACAGGTCTGAACCCTGTAATTTTGTTTTGGGCAATGTTATTCTAAGCATTATTCATTTTAATAAATGTTACTTAAGCAGTTACTGTGATTTAGAACCTATGGTATTTCCAAGCATCTGTTTTAGTACAATAAACAACTAATTTTGTGAAGATATAAGAAGGCTGTCTGGAAGAAATCCAACCACAAATGCCTCTGTTTTTCATATTACATAGCTGGATGGATACTTTCTGGACAGCCCTCATATATTTTAAGGTCTTCTGGAACGACTCTGTGACACACACACACACACACACGCGCACGCACACACGCACAGTTTGACAAGACCACCGAAGGGAATGCTGATCAAATTTTTTTGTTCACATTTTTTGCCTTGACATCCAGTGAGTGGTGTTAGTGGTTCAATGAAATCCATCTACTTTAAGGGGAAAAGTCCTATTAGTGCCAGATTATAAATAACATTGATCTTTTTGCAGTGTCATGCCAATTTCAGTTTTGAAGCACCTTATTTCTTTCTGAGCCATCAGCTACAGTGGATTACATTAACCATTACCACTAAGCATTTTCAGTGATCTTTACCTTCCTGTTCTGTGCTATGGCAGTACTCCGTGAGATTTTACTAAATAGTGTCTTTCTTATCATCTTGATTCTAATAACAGACTACAACATAGAAATTGTAACAGTAAATAATTTACTAACCTTTACTGTTTCTTTAGAGCAGAGTGTTTTTGACATTGGCTCTGTTGACGTTTTGGACCAGATAATTCTTTGCTGTGGAAGACTGTTTTGTCCATATTAGAATTTTTTGCAACATCCTCAATCTCTATCCATTAGATACATGTATTACCTTCCAAGTTGTGACAACTAAAGATGTTTCTAGGCAGGGCCACAAATTTGCCCCTGTTTAAGAACCACTTCTTTAGTGTGTAAGTTTTACTCTATAATTTATATTAACTCCTTAGAGATGTGTATTTAGAAGTGTTTGCTTAGAATTTCAGAAAACAGTTTAAAATATGGACAAAATTTTTGGAGTAGATATCTTGGGACTGCTATTTCAATGCATTGTACTAAAATTGATTTTTTAAAAGTTAAATTACCCTTATCAAAATGTTTGATCATACATGACATAAAACTAAACAATAATAGTAGTTTTTGTTGTTTAGATTCTACATGTGAGTAAAGTCATATGATATTTTACTTTCTTTGACTTAGTTCATTTAGGATAATATACTCCAGGTATATCTATCTTCTCACAAATGGCAAGATTTCATTTTTTATGGCTGAGTAATATTTCATTTTGCACACATGCGCACGCACACACTCACAAGGGCTGTCCAGAAGAACTCCAGCCATAAATGCCTCTATTTTTCATATTACATGACTGAGAAATAGAGACATTTATGGCTGGAGTTTTTCTGGACAGTCCTCATATATAGGGAGACCCCCAAAAACCTGAAATTGTTTTACAAAAAGTTATGTATTTATTATTACATGTTTAAATTTCAATCACCTTCAAAGTATTCTCCATTTGATGCAATACACCTATTGAGATGCTTTTTCCACTGCTCAAGACAGTTTTTGAATTTGCTGATTTTGATGTCTTTTAGTGCTTCTGCCATTTTTTATTTGACTTTTTCCACATCAGCAAAACATTTCCCTTTGAGAACTTTTTCATCCAGGTAAACAAAAATGGTTGCTTGGGGTGAGATCAGGTGACTAGGGAGGGTGGGGCATGGGGTCATGCCATTTTTGTTCAAAAACTGCTCAACAACTCAGCATGGTGTGAGTAGGTGTATTGTCATGCCACACGTTGTTTGTGTGAATCACCCATTATCAAATGGGCAAACATGCTAAAAGAGTCTCCAAAAACATTTCACTGAAGCTGAACGTAGCCTCTAACAACAATGCCACTGATGCAGATGGGTTCCTAGAACACTCACCTAGAGAGGGAAGCTTATACTACAAGGGGCCTGCCCTCCTGAAGATAATTGTTTTTGGATACCCCCTCATCCATCCATCCATCCATCCATCCATCCATCCATCCATCCATCCGTCTGTCTATCTATCTAATCTACCTATCTATCTGTCTTCATTATCTATCTCACATCTTCTTTATCCATCTAACTATCAGTGCACACTTTGTTGTCTTCCATATCTTAGCTAGTGTAAATAATGCTTCATTGAACATTGGGATGCATATGTCTCTTCAAATTAGTGTTTTTGTTTTCTTCTGATAAATATCCAGAAGTAGAATTGCTAAGTCATGTTTGTATAGTAGTTTTATTTTAAAATTTTTGATAAAGTTCCACACTGTTTTCCATTGTTTCTGTACAAGTTTACATTTTCACCAACAGTGTATGAGGATTCTTTTTTCTTCAAATCATTACCACACTTGTTATTTTTTTGTCTTTTGATAATAGTATAGCCATTCTAACAGGTGTGAGGTGGTAACTCAATGTGGTTTTGATTTGCATTATTTGCATTTCCCTGATGATTAATGATGTTAAACATCTTTTAATTGTGCATGTAGGCTATCTGTATGTCTTCTTTGGAAAAATGTCTATTTAGGTCCTTTGTTCATAGTTAAATCAGATTTTATTTTTGATATTTAGTTGTATGAATTCTCTATATTTTGAATATTAACTCCTTATTGGTTAAATTATTTGCACATATATTCTCCTCTATTTGATATGTTGCCTTTTCATTTTGATGGTGGTGTTCTTAGCTGTACGTAAGTTTTTTAGTTTGATATAGTCCCATTATTTTTTGTTTTGTTTATTTTTCCTTTTGTTTTCCTTGCCTGAGGACACATATTTAAAAAAAACATTGTTAAGACCCTTGCCAAAAAGCTTACTGTATGTGTTTGTTCCCCCAAAATCTTTATGATTTAAGTGTTTAATTCAGTATGAGTATACAGAGAGTACCAAAAATGGATATACATTTTAAGAAAGGAAAAAACTGTATTAAAATTGCAATACTCAATATATACTGATAACAAAAGATGAATACAAGTCATCTTTGACTTCTGCAATTACAAGAGGTGCTCAAAGTGGTTACCATCAACATCGAGACAGTTCTGATTATGGTGAACTATTGCTTGAGCAACACTGACATCTCTTAAAATGTGTATACATTGTTTTGGCACCCTTGTATTTTTGTTAACATAGTTTTATTCTTTTACATGTAGTTGTCTAGTTTTCCCAACACTATTTTTTTAAGAGACTTTCTTTTCCTCATTGTGTATTCTTGCCCTCTTTGTCATAGAATAGTTGACTGTACATGTTTTGGTGTATTTCTGGATTTTCTGTTATGTTCCACTGATTTTGTTTCTTTTTCTGTGCCAGTACCATACTGTTTTGATTAATGTGGTTTTGTAGTATCCTTTGAAATCAGGGGGTGTGATACCTCCAGTTTTGACCTCCTTTCTCAGTATAGCTACTCATGGTTCTTTGTGCTTCCATAAAAGTTTTAGGATTATTTGTTATAGTTCTCTAAAAATTTACATTGGTATTTTGATGGGGATGTCATTGAATATGTAGATTGCTTTGGATTTTTTTTTAATTCATTTTTATTGTTAGACTTATTGGGGTAACATCTGTTAGCAAGGATTACATAGGTTTCAGGCATACAATTCTACAGTGCATTGTCAACTTGATGTGCTTTGGATATTTTAATAATAATAATTCTTCTAATCCTTGAGCATGGTATATTACATATATTTCTTATCATCCTCAGTTTCTTTCATCGTTGTCTTATAGTTTTCAGGATACAGCTCTTTCATCTTCTTGGTTAAATTTATTCTTAGTTATTTTATTCTGTTTGATGCAGTTGTAAATAGGATTGTTTACATAATTTCTAATAGTTTGTTATTAATGAATAGAAATGCCACCAATTTCTTTATATCAAATTTGTATCCTGCTACTTTACTGAATTCATTTAATTAGTTCTAATGTTTTGTTTAGTTTTGGTTGAGGCTTTAGGGTTTTCTCTATATAGTATCATGTCATCGGCAAATAGAGACAGTTTTACTTCTTTCTGATTTGGTGCCTTGTATTTCCTTTTCTTGCCTAATTGCTATGGCTAGGTTGTTCAGTACTATTTAATACCTTGAATAAAAGTGGCAAAAGTGGGCAACCTTGTCTTGTTCTTTGGGTTAGGGGAAATGCTTTCAGTCAGTATGATGGTAGCTGTGGTTTGTCATAGATGGTGTTTATTATGTTGGGGTATGTTCCCTTTATACTCACTTTGTTGAGAGCTTTTATCATAAATGAATGTTGAATTTTTCACCTGTTGAAGTGATCATGTGATTTTTATTTTATATTGTGTTGATGTGATGTATCGTATTAATTGATTTGTTGATGTTAAGTCATTCCTGCATCCCTGGGATAAATCCCACTTGATCATGGTGCATGATCCTTTTAATGTATTGTTGAATTTGGTTTGCTAGTATTATGTTGAGGATTTTTACATCTATACTTATCATGGATATTGACCTTTATTTTATTATTATTTATTTATTTATTTATTTTTTTTTGTAGTATCTTTTTCTGGTTGTGCTATCAGGGTAAGGATTACCTTTTAAAATAAATTGAAAGTGCTTTTTCTGCTTCAAGTTTTTTTTTTAAATAATTTAAGAAGGATAGGTACTAATTTTTCTATAAATTTTTGGTAGAATACACTTGTGAAACCATCTAGACCTGGACTTTTGCTTGTTGAGAGTTCTTTAATTACTGATTCAGTTTCATTACTGGTAATCAGTCCATTCAAATCTTCTGTTTATAATTCAATCTTGGAATATTGTATGTTCCTAGGAATTTATCTATTTCTTCTGTATTACCAATTTTTTGGCATATAATTGGTTATCATATTCTTTTATTATCCTTTGTATTTCTTTCTTTCTTTCCTTCCTTCCTTCCTTTCCTTCCTTCCTTTCCTTCCTTCCCTTCCTTTCCTTCCTTCCTTTCCTTCCTTCCTTTCCTTTCTTTCTTTTCTTTCTTTTCTTTCTATGAAACAAAGAGATAGTTTTTTGAAGAGAAAGTACACTCCAAAGAGGTAGGAATGGGCTTGAGCAAGGAGAGTGGCTCAAGAGCCTATCCTTTGTATTTCATGGTATCAGTTGTAATTTCTCCTCCTTCATTCCTGTTTTTATTCATTTGGGTGTCTTCTTTTTTTTCTTGAGTCTCACTAAAGATTTATCAATTTTGTTTATATTTTCAAAGAATCAGCTCTTAGATTCATTGATCTTTTTTTAATTTTTAGTTTCCGTTTAATTTATTTCTAGTCTGATGTTTATAAATTCCTTCCTTCTACTAACTTTGGGATTTGTTTTAGCCTTCTTTAACTAGTTCCTTTAACTGTAAGGTTAAATTGTTTAGTTGAGATTTTGCTTGTTTCTTTAGTTAGTTCTGAACCTCTGTGAACTTTCCTCTTAGAACGACTTTTGCTCCATCTCATAAATTTTGAAAAGTTGTTTTTATTGTTATTTGTCTGAAGGTTGTTTTTAATTTTCTGTTTGATTTTGATTCTTTTTTTTTTTTTTACTAACATATTATTTAGTGTTTTCTAGTTTTCTTCCCATAGCTTATTCCTAGTTTTATGCCATTGTTCACAGAAGGGATGCTTGATATGATTTCATTCTTGTGGCCTTGAAAATAATGTATATTCAGGTACTTTTAGGTGAAATGTTCTGAATGTGTCAGTTACATCCATCTGATCAGTTGTGTCCTCTAAGGCCAGTGTTTTCATATTTATTTTATGTCTGGATTATGAATCCATTGATATAAATGGGGTATTAAAGTTCCCTACTATTATTGTATTTCTGTGAATATCTCCCTTTGTTAATATTTGCTTTATATATTTAGGTGCTCCTATGTTAGGTACATAAATATCTACAAATATTATATTTTCTTGGATTGACAACTTAATCATTACATAATGCTCTTTTTTACCTTTCGTTGCAGTCTTTTAAAGCCAGTCTTTAGTGATAAACTCCTTTAGCTTTTACTTATCTGGGAAGCTCTTAATCTCTCTTAATTTTGAATAATAACTTTCTTGGGTAAAGAATTTGGTGCTGGTAATTTTATCCACAGCACTTTGAACATGTCGTGTCACTTCCTTTTGGCCTGTGAAGTTTTGGAAAAATTTGCTGGTTGCCTTATGGGGTTTCATATTTATGTAATAAGTTGTTTTTGTTTTGCTATTTTCAAGGTTCTTTCTTCAGTTTTTACCATTTAATTGTAATGTGTCTCAGAATATTTCTCTTTGGGTTTATCTTATTTCAAATTCTCTGGGCTTTCTGGATCTGGATATCTGTTTTTATTCCCAGATTAGGGAAGTTTTCAGCCATTATTTTTGAAATAATTGTTATGGCTCTTTATTTTTTTCTCTTTCTGGGATACCTGTAATGCAAACCTTACTTTCCTTGCTGTTGTCTCGGAGATCTCTTAGGGTGTCCTCTTTGTATTAATTTCTTTTATTAATTTTGACGTTTAATATGGCTGCTTTTTGTTGCTTTGCTTTCCATCTTGTTGATTTATGCTTCTATTTCATCCATTCTGTTGTTGAACTTCTCCAGTATATTTTTTTTATGTCAGTTATTGCTTCTTTTTGGTACTTTCTTAAATTTACTGTTTGTTGAAGTTTTCATTGTATTCATGTATTATTCTTTTAAGATTGGTGAGTCACTTTAAGACCATTACTTTGAATTCTTTACCAGGTAGATTACTTATCTCCATATCCTCAAGATCTTTTTCTGGGTTTTGTCTTTCTCTCATTTGGAACATATTTTCTGTCTTCTTATTTTCCTTTTTTTTTTTTTTAATTCATTTTTATTGTTAGACTTTTTGGGGTGACATCTGTTAGCAAGAATTATATAGTTTCCACGTGTACAGTTCTTATTTTCCTTGACTCTCAGTGTTTGTTTCTGTGTATTTGGCGAAACAACTACCTTTCTCAGTCTTAAAGGATGGTCTTGTATAGGTGAGGATTTTTCTCATTCACCTTTGTCCTCATTTTTGGTTGTCTCTTGAAACTTTGTTTTGTCTTCTTGAGTTATTTTCGAAATGTCCCGCATGTGGAGGGCGCACCAAGACCTGTCAATGTTCCTTTGAGAGGAATCTCACTTAGCCCATAGTGTAAGGCTGATAGGAGCCATTGGGAGCAATCTCGCTTAATACACAGTTTAAGGCTGATGGTGAGTGATATTCTTTGCTTTTATAGTATATATATACTTTCCAATGGGGCTACAATTGGTATCTCTGCTGCCCTCCAGCCCAGGAGATCTGAAAATATCCCCCATGTGACAGTTGCTGAAACCAGGATTCCAGATGAATGTTTAAGTTCCTTTGTGGGAAGTCTTGTGGAGCTGTAGTGAGTTCAAGGGGGCTTGCAAGGATGGTATCTTTCTGCTTTTATTTTCTGGAAATAACTCCTTGCTTCTAGGTATATCGGAATCCTGAAGCCTGTTTTTCAGGCTGAACCTCCAGACTAATTAAATAGGCCCTTTTCACTGGATGACTGGGATTGTGTTTCAGTCTGCTGTTTGTGCAGTGCCTTGGTGTGGTGGCCTGCCAGCACTATTTCAGAATGTTATAATCCTGTGGAGCTCCGTTAGGCCAAGTTCTCTTGGCCAGCAGGGTCATTCAGTCAAGGAGTGTCCCCTGTGTGGATTGTGTGTTTCTATGGCTTTAGCAAGGAAACAGTAGATTATAAGGATTGGGGTTCACTCACTGCTTTCAGTAAGACTGGAAAAATATCTTCAATGTGTGAGCTCATGGGCTTTCAGTGTCAACTGTTTGTGGTCTCCAACTTGAGCTAGGGAGTAGGGGAATGCCAGGGCCATTTGCACTGTATACCCCATCCAAGGAGCCGGGGAATGTTGCAGCTACCCATGCTCTTCTATTTCAGCAAGGCACTGGGATAGTGTTGCATCCTCTCATCCCAACCTGTCTTAATAATGTGCCAGGAAGGTGCTATAATTGAGCCCACTCACTACAGTAGCATGTTATGTAGGGAGTGCAGTAATGGCACCTGCCAGCTCATTTGCCTCTGTGAAGCATTTCATTTATCTCCTATTTCTCCAGCCAGTGATTTTAGGTCAGTAAGTTAATCTCCTTCCTGTTAGTTTGGGTGCTTTTCAAACTTTGTTTTCGACTAGGTCTCACTGCAGGTGAGCCCTTTAAGAGTAGAGTGATCTTTGATGTCAGCCCCATTGGTTTTATAAGCCAAACATTGTGGAGGCTTGTCTCTGACATGCAGCCTCAATGAATTGGAGTGCCAGTCATGGAGAGGAATGTCTGTCTGGTAAGATCCCTCATATTGTATGTTGCTGAAGCTCCACAGTGAGGTTTTTATATTTCTCTGCTTCTCCTACCATCTTGATTTCTTGCTCTTACCCTTCATTGTGGAGAGCAGCAGTTAATTGAGTTTTTGTATCATTTTCAGAGGGAAATAATTCATGGGTAGCTATAAATTTGGTGTGTCTTTGGGAGGAGGTGAGTTCAAGATACTTGTACATCACTAACTTGGATCTCATACTCTGTAGTTTTCCATTGTCATAGCTATCCTTGATTTAGTATCAAAGGTTTCCTAGCCTTTTAAAGTGAATTGGTAAAACGTTTTTAAAATTTATTTTAACTTTCTGGAAGAGTTTGTGAAAGATTGCAATGATCTTTAAAAGTTATGTGGAATTTTTCTTAAAACAGTTTGGTCCTACCCTTTCTTTCCTCATTTCTTTCTACCTTATTATCTTCCCTTTCTCCTTTCTTACTTTAGAAGAAATCTTTTCTTTGTGCTTTCTTATTTCTACCACTCTAACTTTCTTCGTCCTCCCCTCTTTATCTTCCTCACTCTTGTTTTTTACTTTTCATAATTTAACTACTGTTTTAATTCCCCTAGTAGATTTAGGATATTCATATTTCCCACTAACTGTGTTAGTTTTAATGAGCTATTTTGTAGGAAGCTATCTAGAAAGTTTTGTCTTATTTGACTTTTCAGTCTTTCAAACTTGAATGATAGTTGATCTAGTCATAAAATTCAGCCTTTGATCTTTTCTTTTTTTCATTTGAGAAGTCTGCTGTTAGTCTAGTTGTAATTTCTTTTTAGGTAATATGTGTACTCATATTTTCTCTACTTGCTTTTATCTTTTTGTTTAGAATTACATAATTTAATTCCAAGTCATCTAGCTGTGGTTTTCGTTTTATTTATCTTACTTGGAAATTATTTTACTGCCTGAACTGAGAATTTGTGTCTTTTGTCAATTCTAGAATTTTCTCAACTGTATTATTTCAAATATTGCTCTTCTCCTCTTCTCTCTTTCTAAAATTTTGATAAAACATACATTGGATATTACCATTCCCTCATTCTTGTTTTTCTGTCCCCCTTTTCATAATTTTAATGGATTTTTTCTTTTTGTGCTATATTCCGAGTGTTTCTTTTTTTAGATTTATAGGTTCATTGATTTTTGCTTTACTTGTATAATCTGCTCTTTAACTTATTCACTGTGCTTAATTCCAGTGAATATACTTTTTAAAAATAAATTCATTTTGAACCTCCTTCAGCTCTTTAGTCTTTTTTTATTGTACTTCATTCTTAAGTTTTCCATTTTATCTTTTAATTCTTTAATCCAAAAATCATTATATTGTAGTTGGCATTTATTAATACTATTATTTAAAGTTTTGGCAGGTTTTTTTCTGTGAGTTTTTTTATTTTGATCATAGATCATGATGGCTTATTTCCTTATATTTTTGTAATTTTGAAATATTAGTCTATGTTTAATAGTGTATTATTTAAATGAGTTATTTTGTAATATGTGTTGAGCAGGTGTATCTTTTAGTAGTTTTTGTTTTCTTTCTACCAGGTGCCATATTTCATGAATCTCATTTTCTTTCATTATTATTGTGCTTTTCTCTGATTGTGCTGTCAATATAACATTGATTTTGAAATGCAGTGAGCTCTTAAAAAATGCTAGATTTTATTTTGCAGTCTGTATTTAGTAACATATGTTGACAGCCCTTTATAATATCCTGTTTTATAGGATTTTCCTTTTAATTCCTTTAATTTTTGTATTGTTTTGTTTTGGTGAATTTCATCATGCTTAAAGGTGTACCAATTTAGTTTACAAGAATACTCATAACTTCTTCTTTGAGCTAATGAAACAAAAATATTACAAGTGTAGTTAAAGCTCCCTCTACATTTTTTCCTTTTCTCATTTTCCTTGTCCAAACCAAGAGTTGATTACTATGCTGATCGTGGCAGTTATTATTACAATGCAGATTTTTCATACTTTTGGTATATTTATATACCATGGTACCAAAAAATGTATACACATTTGAAGAGATATCAGTGTTACTTAAGCAGTAGTTCACTGTAATCAGAAGTGTCTGGACACTGATGGTAAGCACTTTGAGCACTTCTTGTAATTGCAAAAGTCAAACATGACCTGTATTCATCTTTTGTTATTAGTATGTACTGAGTATTACAATTTTAATACAATTTTTTTCCTTTCTTAAAGTACATTTTTGGCACCCTCTGTATATAGAGGCTGTCTGGAAAAAATGCAGCCATAAATGCCTCTATTTTTCATATTACATGGCTGGATACTTTCTGGACAGCTGTCGTTTGTGTGTATGCACACATGAGTGGTTCATGCAGCAATACATATATTTGTTTTTTGCATGATTTTAGCATTATGTCTTGATATTTGTGGTAGATTATAAGGCTTGATACAGATGCTTCTCTTTTCTGTGACTCTTACAATGTTATATTGTAGATCTCGTAATGTGTAGACTGTTTCTCCATCCCTTTAATTTGACTTGGGCATGTGACTTGCTATGGCCCAAAGGACATTAGCAAACACGATGAACATTGGTTTGAAAAGCACTTGGATTTTGGAGCTAGCTTTTCTGCTACATTCGGAACCCTGAGACCACCATGTGAACAGGTTTGAGCTGGCATGTGAGAAATTACGTTGAAGACAGCGTATGTGTCTTAGCCCACGGGCAGTCAACCTCCAGCTGACCTGGCAACTGACTGCAGATGTCAGAATCCACTCAGCTGAGATTAACCAAGGCCAGGAGGATCTTCTACCTAGGGCCACCCTACATGGGTATGCTGCAGAATAATAAGCTAAATAAAAGATGATTGTTTTAAGCCTCTGAATTTTGGGGTGTATGTTAGAGATAAAAAGTTAGAATGGCATAATACATGTATTATGTCATTTGCATGTATTTTGCCATTTACATTTTTTCCCCAACCCCCAACTTCATTTTCTTATTCAATTTAGAATATAGAGCTCATAGCTGTGTAACTGTGAGTCATTCATTTTCTCTGCTTATTTCATTATGTAGATGTACCACAGTGTTTTCATGTTTTTCTTAGTGATTATTAGTTTTGGTTTTTAAAAATTATAAATAATATTCTCATGAATATTCTTGTATGTGACTCCTTATACACATGTGCAAGAATTTCAGTAATTTTTTTAACTTTTAGTTCTAATTAAACAACTCAGTTTATAAGTTAGGAAAATATTGTTTGGATCATAATATAATTAGCTTCTGTTCATTTCAGCATGTTTGGATTGACTGAACCAGTGCTATTGCTTATACAGACAATTGTCATTTTATTGTAATCAGCTGGCCTGGCTATGGTAAACTTGAGCCAGGATACCTCTGAGGTGCATGTCATAAGATTGTTTCTATATGTTACTAAGATTTATTCTATGGCCTTATGTTTTTTTTTTTCAGTTCTATTGAGGTATAATTAACAAATAAATGTTTTTAAGTTGCTAAGAAAATAAACTGTATTTCTAGCTCATGTTTAGCGCATCCCATTTCTGATTATAGATGAAATCAAGATTGCTAAATAATGCGATCATGAAAATAAACTTTTTTAGATGGCATGCAAAAGTTATTTGTTTTACCTCTGCAATGCTAAACACCACAGATGTAATTTAGATGATGCTATTTCCCCTGTGGAATCATTTAAAACAACTTTCTATTCTAAAAGTCAAATAAGGTGAATTTGATCAGAGAACTACACTTGGCATTAATATTTTAAAATTTTATTTAAATGATGTAAGAATGGCTGTATAATTTTATCTTCATGAAATAATAAAGTAGCAGTCATCATGATCCATTACTTATAGTGAGGAAGCTCCTAAAAGATGCCTTCATTTTTCAGTTATTCATAGAATGTTTTGATTTTAAGTATAAATTATTTGTATTTATTTAAATTTATAATTTAAATTATAAAATGTTAATATGCAGTTTAAACATTTTGAGATGCACATGAAGTTGAATTAGAGGAATTTTTCTTATATGAAAATTTTCTGCCAAATGCCCATCTTTGAAAGTTATTTTGAGAAAATTTGTAACTCTCAGAAGGTTGCAGGTTTTTCATACTTAAAATATATTATTTTTTGCTTTGTGAAAAGGAGAATAAAGTTTATTTTTAAGGCATGTAGCACTTTTCATATTTGAAAATAACATGCTTTATTATTTTTTCCTTTCACTACTTAGACTAATAGTTTTATATTGGATACTAATAGTTCTTTATTGGGCTTACAACTTTGTATCTCTTGTGAATATATCTAACACAAAATCTAGAATCTATAATGGAGAAAATCAAATCCTGAAGAATATATATTTTCATGGTTAGAGGTGCCAGATAAAATACAGTATGCCTAGCTCAGTTTGAATTTCAGATAAGTTACTAATAATGTTTGGTACAAGTCATATTGAAAGAAATTTTCATTGTTCATCTGAAATTTGAATTTAGCTGGGCATCCTTATTTTTATTTGCTGAGTCTGACAGCCCTAAATGTGATTTATATTTTTGTAAAAAACATTGTAGATGCATAGTTTCCTAAATTCTAGGAAAAAAATCTCCAGGAATACATAACAGAATGTTAACAGTTGTTATTTCTGGTGACTAGAGGGGAGTTCTTTCTTTATACTCTTCTTTTTTTTTTTTTTTGGTTTAATGTATTGCCACATGCATGTAATATTTTTTATATATCATACATTTGTTTAACAAATTTTGAATGATATTGTAGAGATCACAAAAATAATATACTTAAATCTCATAGAGCTTACAAGTGGGAAGGACGAGTAATTACAAATAAATGTAAAATTGAAATTGTAGTAGTATTATAGAGAAAAGAATCATAATTTTATGAGATTATACAAGAGGAAGATTTGACTTTGGCATAGAAAATCAGAGAAAGCTTTCTTGAAGAAGTGAAGTTTGAGTTTAGATGTGAAGAAGTTAGTGTAGGTAAAGAGAATAGCTGTGACATGAATATGTATGAGAAGTAATGCGAGTAGGAGAAACTCAAGGGGAGAGAGCAAGAGAGAATGGTACAAGATGAAGTGGGAGAGAAAGGGAGGTGAGACTTGTGCTCCCTGTAAGGAGTCATAGTTTGAGCCTTAAAGCAATGTGAAGCCATTTAAGGGTACAATACTGATGGTGTTGATAGCATCAGATTGTGTTTTGCAAAGATCACATTGGCTGTAGTGTGGTGACTGGTATGTTTGGTCCTTATGTACTGGCATGGGAGAGCAGATGTTGGTAAACCTGTAGAAAGGATTTTGTAGTATTTCCTATGAGAGATAAGTATGAGGAGTTGGATCTTGGCAGGGAGGCTGGAGATGGAGAGGAATAGAAAATTTGAGGATTATTTAAGAGGTAAACTTCTTAGTATTTAGTGATGATGTAGGGAAGTCACCAGTAGAGAAGCATTAAGGATAACATTAATGATTCCGACTTGCACAGTAGATGCAATTAAAAATAATAGCAAAACTAATAAATATTTTTAAATAATTATCTGTGGAGGCAGGTGTTAGGTTTTGGCCAGCAAAAAAATCGCGGGAGACAAAAATTAGCCAAGAGATAAATTTAATGACATATATGAGTGGCGGGAGGTCATGCAAGTGTACCAGAACCTCCTAGAGTAGAACGAGAATTGAGTATTTGTTAAGCAGTACGAACAAAGGTGGCTTGAGCCCAGGGATTTAGCAGGGGGAGGTTTTCATTGGTTGTCTTTGAGCTTCTCACATCTTGCTCCTATGGCCTGCTGTAATCCTTAGGTCACCCTGTAACCTTCCATCATGCAAGGGCTCTCTCACTCCTCAGGCACCTCTGGCCTTGGACAATGGGGGAGGCAAGGATAGATTGGCGGTAAAGCAAAACAAGCAAAATAAATGGCTTCTTTTTTCCTTTCTTGCCCCTCATCCCTGCCCGCCCCCCCGCCATGGCCTAACAGTAGGTTAGCAACTAAAATGAACTTGATATTTTAAAATTATTAAGTATTCAATATATTTGAAAACAAAAACTATGATAATGGTAAATATAAAATAAAAAACAAATTTCCTTCTCAGATTTTCCCAGGGAGACATTTACTACTTTAAATAACTAATTCTATTGGAAATACAGATTTTTTACTAGAAACTAAAATTCTAAAATAAGGCTATTTGCTCATTATTCAGTTCCTAAATATGGTCATGCTCTTATAATTTTATTTCCAGTAATTTCAAATGTATAGATGTTAGCAGGTGTACCATGATGTCATTACTCCTATTACTGGGTAGTAGATAGGCTTTACATAAATGAAATGATCTTATTCCGAGTCTTTTCTGAAGTTCAGTTGCCGTATTTCCAGCCTCAGTTAGTTTCTGCAGCCTTCCTACTCAGCACAAGTAGCTATTGAAGTTCATCGATAGCGCTATAGTGTTTACTCCAGGAAATGGGGAGTAATTAGAAAAAGGCTAAATTTAAAAATATGAAAGAAAAAAAAATTTATATGATTGGGAAACTAGAGCTTTGGTTAACAAGTAAAAGTAACTTCCCATTGGATTGAAGAACAGATTTTTCTTTTAAGAAATTCAAAAAGGCAGATTCTAAAAGTTTTATGCAGTAAGTGCATAATTTGATTAAATGCCTTTTCTTCAAAATTCTAAGTTCTAAGGAATTTACTTAAAAGCAAAACAACCAGATAAACAAACAAAAACCTTCTGTTCTTGAAAGTCATACATGTATCTATCCTGGGAAAAAGTTGGTAAAGGGAAAAGCTCTTCTAGGGACTACACTGAGAAGAATTGCATGACAGAAGCTTATGTTAGTAAAACATTTAATCATATGAAGTTAGAAATAATGTCAGTGTTCTATGTCCTTTGACATTGTGAAGTGGTATGTAGTAAGGTGTTGAAGATGATTTGTTTCAGGGCAAGTAAATATTAGTTCATTGATTGTAAAGATAGGTGTACCTCAAGTGTAAGTTGAAGTGTTCATTTTGAGGAGGTACCCTCTTAATATAGCATACATTCTTCCAAAGCAAACAAACAAACAAACAAAACAAAACAAAACAGAATGCACAGTAGTTGTTTGCTAATGTGAGCACTTATTTAGTAAAGACAGCACTAGAGGCATTCCTGGTTCTGTTTCTTACCATTTCTTTTACTTGACCTAAGTTTCCCCCAAGGTTCCTTTTTGCAAAGTTATTGAACATGTTTCCTAATTAGTTCTGGATTCCATATCTGTGAGGAATGGTCCTTAATGATTTGTAGCAGTTAAAACAATTACAAAAAACAAGGTTAGAACTTTGAAGAGTATATTGTTATATTGTATAATAATTATGATTTTCTGTGATTGTTTTTCCAGTCAAAAATTATTTTGTAGTATATAGGTATGTCACTTATACTTGATTGATATGATTATATTGAGTTCCAAAATTATCAGATTTATGACTAACAAAATAACCTGCTATATTATCCTTGTTTCTGTGAGAAAATGAGATTTGACTTGTTATTTCAACTCAATTTCATTTTCTAATTTTACAACATGTCATAACTATGAAGAATTCTTGTTTAGAAGAATAAAATACAGCATCCAGATTGCTTTCTGAGACTTAAATAGTATTGGGAAATAATTTGGTAAAATTGAGAAATGAGTTTTAATTTTCACTCTTAATAATTGAAAACTAACAATTTTGTGGGAAAATTATTATTATGACTTGCTACTCCATGCCTTTTTTTCTTTTATATTTCAAATTCAGTGCTTTCGAAACAATAGAGAAGAATTACCCCAGGATACAAAGAAATGAAACTTAAACTAAAATTGGATACTTCATCCGATTCTGGAGAATGTTTTAATTTTCCTTAGATATATTTAGTGTGTTCACATACTGGGGATTTGAATATCTTTAAATATTTATCCCCAAACTGCATAAGAATTTGCCTACATTCAGAAAGTATGTCAGATTGGATTTTTAAGTTGAAATTGCTTATTACAGCCTAGGTTATCTTTAGAGTTCTCTTACATAGGACCAGTCATACTCTTTAGAAATACATTTATTTGTGCAGTTATCTTTTTAATTGTCTTTATCCAGAATCAAATCTTTTTAAAGTAGCAAGAATGTTCAATGTAGGCTATGTCAGTAGTCTTTTCAGACAGAAATGCAACTTTGACTGAGTAGCATCCAGAATGGACTTTTAGTTTAGGCAGAGGAAATGGAAAAAGAACAGAACAACAACAAAAGGAAAAAAATGTCTAGTATATAAAGAAGGGAAGTTGGAGAACAAGCTGAAAGAATGCTATCTACAGTCCTAGAACAGAGCCTCTGAAAGAGGTCATGGAGTATTATTACAAACTCCTCTCCATTGCTGTGATTTATTGAAGAGTGTAATTTCCCTTAGATATTTAGTGTGGAAAAAATTTTAACTGCTAGATCACTCTAGCTAAAACTGGGGTCTCTGCTTCTAAGATTGTTCAACTACAGTCTTCACATCACCCTCAAGAGTTTTTTTCCTCCTTCAATATGAAAAGCTTATGTTATTCCCTACCCTCTCTTTTTCACAGAAAACAACTGCTTTTCTTAACTTAAAAATTTCCTACCTACCTCTCTGACCTAATCTGTCACTCTGCCCATTTCCCACTATGTTTTGACTACACTGTCTTTATGTTTCTGTTCAGGACTGTAGTTATAGCTGTGCCATTGAATGGTTGTTTTATTACATTGCACTTGACTGGCTGTGTGTCATCTTACGTGTCAGTTAGAGAGGTCTTCAAGATCGCCTGATATTAAGGAGTCACACAGACATTCTATTTTCTATTACTGTATTATAATTCTTTGAATTATCATAATCTGATGTTTTTTGTGTGCTTTTTAAAAAATATATTTCTCTATTAATTACTATATTTTAAGTGTCTAGGATAGTGCCTGGTGTATATTTGGTGCCTAAAAAGTATTTGTTGGGTGAAGAAATGTATCAATCACTGTTCTGGGACTAGGTGTGCTACCCATATTATATCAGTGTATCTTGTCCAAGCAATTACTGCCCATAATTTTCAGAAACCTTACTTGCTTGCACTATATGTTTTATTGTGATGAAAATAGAGACCTAATAATAACAGTGAAAATGAACTTTCAGGTTGAGTCTTGAAAACTGGGTTTTAATATTAGCACTTTCAGGTATAATATAAATTAGGCATAGTCACTATACTAGTGTGACTGTTAACTTCTTCTGTAAAGTAACTTCTTACAGGGTTCTGAAGTTAAATGAAGTAGTATATTTAGGAGTTTTTCATGCAGTATTACATAGATTATTTTAAGTTCTCCCCTTCACTCCCAAGAAATCAAATACTTTTACTTGTTTTTAATGATACTTTTAAAAGATGTGTTTTAGTTTAATATTATAATTTGATATGTATTATATAAAGATGTAACTTAAAATTAAATGCCTTAGAGAATGTCTAATGTTGCTTTTGAACATTTGAGTCAAAACTAGTTGATTTAATAATTCATTCAACTTTTCCTCATTAATTCTTTTATTCCTTATCTCCTTTTCTTTCTCTTGCAGTTAGCCAATTTTCTTGAGATTGGTTCATCATGTAATTTGAAATCCAGGGTATTTTCTTTCTTTCTGAAATACTTATTATAGAAGATGTAATAACCTTGATAGAATCACGGATATATTTATTCGTTTCTGCGCTTTGAGGATTGTGGAAGAATATAGTACATTCAACCTATCTACATTAATTTTATTCTGTGTAAAAAAAGTACATTTAATCACATTCTTTAACTCCTGACCACAGTTTTCACTTTTCTGCATTTACACATTCACTAATACATTGTTAAATTGCTCAGAATTCCCTTTCTTCTTCCTTCTCACCTGTTTAAACCCGTTTCTTCATAAAGATTTAATTAAAATCTGCCTTTTCTCTAGTGACTTTTCCAACCTGTTGTATCTGAAGTGATTGCTTATTTTAAAAACATTTTATGTCAGCAATTGTTTGTACTTAATCATATTTTACCCTTTCTAATATCTTATTTTGTTAATTTAGTCATTGGTAGTTCATTATTTTACTTTTTCTACTATCTTAACTTTGTGGTTTTTAACTCGTATTTTTCAAGTTAATAACCATGTGTTCCTATCTAAATTTCAACCTCTTTAAGGTCTCTTTTCATAGTGTCTGCTGTCTGTTATTTCTTTTATATGCTTAATAAAATGTTTGTTTGTATATATGTTCCTCATTCAAAAGCCATTTATTTTACTCCTAAAAAAAAATAGTTGTGTGTTTAATGAGTGGCAGTATAGTGAAGTGGTCAAGTGGCAGACTTACTGTAACCACACTGCTTAGATTTGAATTTCACCTTTAACACTTAGTTGTAGGACCCTTGGGGAAGTCACTCAACCTTTCTGTGCCTCAGTTTTCTCATCTGTAATGAAGAAAAGTAACTTTTAGGATTGTTGTGTGGATTAACTAGGAAAATAGATGTTAAATGCTTAACACATTGTTTGGTACGTAGTTGCCACTCAGTACATACTAGCTATCATCATGAATATTAGCATGATTATTTTATGGAATAGTGGAAAGAGGCTTTAAAGTCAGGTAGTCCTTGCTGACGGTGCAACCTTGGTCAACACTCTTTACCTCTCTAAAACCCAGTTTGGGCATTGATAAAGTGGGGATTATTTATTTTGAGGATTAAGTGTTAATTTCTGTGTAAACCTCTCTCTCTCTCTCTCTCTCTCTCTCTCTCTCTCTCTCTCTCTCTCTCTCTCTCTGTGTGTGTGTGTGTGTGTGTGTGTATGTGTGTGTATGTGTAACATACTACATGTGCTGGGCACATATATCAAGTAATATATATCCAGCGCTCTCTCACAACTCTCTTTTTCTTTATTCTGAATTGTTGTATTTCTGAAGCTAGAAATACAATACGGTTCCCTCCCTACCATTCTCCTTCCTTTCTCTCCCCCCACCCCTTTTGCCTTCCATCCATCCACCTGTATGTCTATCTGACTAAAAGCAACTCAAGGAAGGATGACTCAGGAAGTACATTTAGTGCCTTTACAACCTGAATTGGGCAAAACCCTAACATATTTTTGAAGAGTCTATTACATTCAGAAGATGAGTACATACACAGAAATGAGTAAAAGTGTTAATCTAGGAAACAGATTTTGGCAGTATAAATATGGGTTTTGTAAATGATGGACTATTTTATTATCACTTGCACTGGTTTCTCACATAAGAACACTATTAATAAAGAAGTCCTGATTTATGCATGATGGTAGTTTATTCATTGAGTGTAAATTAGTAATTTTATCTGACAGTAGTATAAAAGTACTTGCTCATAGAGTTACCTACCCTCTTTTTATGTAAAATATTGTAACTATATAAGAATATGCAAACCAAATGTTAATTCTAGAAGGTCATACATTCACAAATTTTCTATAATGAATATTGAAAACTTCCAAAATTGTTTTGCTTTTTCTCTTTGATTAGAAAATGCTGTATAGTTGGGTATCTACCCTGTGGATTGGAGTCTCACCTTAGGTCACATCTGAGGACTAGCAGAGGAGGTCTATCCAGCTAGTTATGAGAGAATATTAGCACCACCTTGTGGTGCCTGCTATTTCATGCCATTTTTTGTATCCGGTCATTATTACCTGGATCTTGATAATCAGGAAAGTGAAAGTAATGAAGACCTCAATTTGGACATTATATTTCTAAGGCATGTGCACATTCTGATCATCGGACGTATCTTAATATTGAACCCTTAATATTTCAATAAAAATTTTGAATTTCAGATCTTGCCTTTTGTGGTAATAATTTATTTAAAGCTTCAAATTCTTAGGCACATATACTAAGATAACTTTAAAAGCGTAGAAATAATATTTGAAACTATTTTGGTAGATATGTTATTGTAAAATAAGTTTTCCTATTTTAAAATTACTTCAGAAATATTTGAGTATGATGTAGTTGTTGAATTTTGTTTTAATTTCTATTGTAACATAGTATATAGGCTGATATAAAATATATAGTTCTTTGCACATAACTGTAAAATATATTTTTAACATTTTTAAACTAAGTTTTATAAGTCATAAAGCAATGTTTTCATAAAAATGAGAATATTAATTTTTTCCCTAGGGTTTATTTTATGTGTTTACATTTTGAATAACTGTTTCCTTAATGTTATTCTCACTGGAATATTTTTAAATTTTTAAAAATTTCTCTGGAAAGGAAAATATATCAGTTAAATTCAGGCTTACAGGTTCTATATAATTTCTAAAAAAAATTGAGTGTTGATAATGGATAAATATAAAGGATAGGAAGCATAGTAATGTGGCTATCATAATGAAGGTATTTTATATTTCAGTCAGTAAAGTGTACTACGTATCCTGAATCCTCGTATAATTAAAAACCATACACTCGTTTTAAAAAGCTATTCCCAAAGTTGACTATATTGCTCAACCTGAATATTTGTAATAAAAGTAGAGGACAATTTAAGTATAGACTTAAATAGAATGTATTTAATTCAATAAATGGGTTGACCATATAGGAATTATGTAGTAAGTAGGCAGTTTGCTCATTTTAATAAAAAGTATGGCCTTCAGGTTATGAGTTAATGTACAAACAAAGCGTGAATTAATTGTACTTGATTACAAAGGAAAACCATTGTTTCTTTTCTTTCAAACGTTATGTTATAAACACAAAGATATTACAACTGAAACAATGCAGATTTCTTAATTAATATGACTTTATATTGTCTTCCTTTTTTGAATACCAACTTCCTTTTGTCGATACAAATATTATTAAGGACATTAAAAAAAACCTGTCACCTTCATTCATGAAACAATGGGCTTGTTAACATTTGAAAAATAGGAAGGGCATAATTTCATAATAAAACATATTGTCATCTAATTCTGTTTTTTTCATGGATTTATTCCTACTTGGGTATGATCTATTGGCAAGAATAAAACTTGTAAGTAGTCTTATAGTTATATCACTTGGAAAATTAAGAGCATTGTAGTACCAGTGACAGAAGCAATGGAACTAACAGTGGGAGTCAATTTTGCAATGTTAAGTTTGGTTCTTAGGCACAAAAGCTTTTTTGGATAGAGTATTTCTTCCTCTCAGGGACATTGGTTTTGGTTTCTATAGAGTATTTATTATTGTATCATTATCCACATCACCATGGACAATTACTTGCTTTCGAAGGAGATAATTTACTTATACTTCTTTTATTCTCTGTACTTTTAATCCAGGCAGTAGTGTTTATGACCCCCCACAGGCTTTGGAAGAGATGGTATTGGGATTGATGTCCTAGCTATTTTAAAGTTAAACAAGTCACCACCTCTCACTGATGCTCAGTTTTCTCACCTGTAAAATAAAAGTGGTAATACTAACTGGAAAAATCCATTAGATACTTACTACATTATCAAGGTACAGATAGCCATTTAGTGCCTCTTAAAATTGAGGCCAGGGAACTAGACCTCTCATACATATCTCAAATCAAGAGATGGGAAACTTTTTATGAAAGGTCAGATAATAAATATTTTAGACTTGGCAGATCATAGGTACTCATAGGTCTCTCTGTTCCAATTACTCAGCTATGCTATTGTTGCAGGAAAATGGCTGTAGACAATATGTAAATGAATGCGCATGGCTGTGTTCAATAAAACTTTATGTATAGACAGTAAAATTTGAATTTTCTATAATCTTCATATCATGCAGTATTACTCTTTTGATCATTTTCAACTATTTAAAAATATAAATATCTTTCTTAGTTTTTTACCTGCACAAAAACAGTATGCTAATTTTGAATAGTAAGATACAGTTTGCTGACACCCCTTTCTTAGAGTAGAAATGTGTGAGAGAAGGATAATGGTGGTCTCCATAGCAGAACATCAAGATAACATCTTTTGTAAATAAGGGATTTCAAAATTGTACTTGTGGAGCAACTATAAAGCACTCTGACTCTAATCAAAGTAGTTTTTGGGGAATAATACCATCCAGGATTGTCAGTCTTACTTCCTTAGACTCTTCAGATAAATGAGTGTTTTCTCACTGCATGCCTAATGTCGAGAATTTTCCTACTCAGACGTTAGCAGTTAGGGATAGAGAGCATTTCTCTCTCTGTTGGCTATCATGAAGAGATACGCCAATGGAAGAAAAGGTGTGCTATTGGTTATGACTCCCTTTAGGTAGGTAGGTAAGTAGGTAGGCAGGCATACATACATACATACATACATACATGCATACCTGCATACACGTGGTGCCAAAAAATGTATACACATTGTAAAAAAGGAAGATCTGTGTTAAAATTGTAATACTCAATATATATCAATACCAAAAAATGAAGTCACATTTCACTTCTGAAATTATAAGACGTGCTCAAAATGGTTACCATCAGTATTTTGTAATACATAGATAACATTTCTTAAAATGTGTGTACATTTTTTGGCATACCGGTTATAGATAGATGATAGATAGAAAAATAGATAGATAGATAGATAGATAGATAGATAGATAGATAGATATGCACCAGTGTTCTCAAAGATCTCCTACAAAGGCCTGTTTAATCACTATTGTTTATTATTTTGATCCTACTAGATTTTCATTTCTTGAATGTATTGCCTTCCCTTCCCCATAAGATGCTGAGTCTTTCCTTACATCTGTCTCTTGGGAGAACTATTTTGTAGGATTGGTTACCTTAGCTAGATAATTTGACAACTTTTGGTGCTTGTAAGTGACATATTTAGTTCTAGGAAATCTAAAGACAGAACTATTCTTTCTTCATCTAATTTTATCCCTCAAATATGATAATGATGATATGATGATGATTGCAGCAGCTGTGACTTTTTAAGTTTCTGCTGTATAACAGACTTTTTATAAATACTGCCTCATTCAATCTCCATAAAAACCCTCTAATTCATTTTACATTTAAGAAATTTGTAGTATAGTGATGTGGTCTAGAACAGGTACAGTCAGTGTCATTGCCAGATTTAGACCTACACCTTTGGCTCTGACGTCTTATGCCCCTCTGTGTTTCCATTAAGCTCTGTATATGTCTAGGGCATTGCTCTTCTTTGTTTTTTACTTCAGTGTTTCTAATAAGTAAGTATCAGCAAGGGTAGTGAATGTTTTAATTTGTCTTTGTACTTTCCGTTCCTATAATAGTAGGTACCTATTAACTGTTGATTAAATTAATTATTGAATAATTGAGGACAGATTTGAGTATGATACTGAAATACAAGAAGAATGGTCTCAGGTAAATTATTATAGGAAACCTCCATTAGTAATATAGTATGAGTAAAGAGGGGCATGTAAAGTGGGTCTTTGAAGGGTTCTAGTGGCATTATATACGTTTATTGTCTTTTGAGACTATCTGTATAGTTATATCATTAGGTGTCTAAAGTTACTCCTTTAGGTGATTTTTTTATTTTTATTTTTATGATAATTGTTTAAGGTAGGTAAGTCATGGTCAGGCCTAGAGTAATGCCTGATACATAATAAGTGTTCTTATATTCACTCTCTCTGTCTCTCTCTATATACATATGTGCATGTATATGTGTCCACGGGTATATATATATTTAAGATAATAAATTATTTGAAGTTAATAGATCATGATTATTGAAATGACAATTTTGTTGAAACTTTTTGAGAAGATCCTATATGTGCTGTCACACACAAACGTACATGCACATGAGAGAGATTATAAAGGCATTCTACAGTACAAGCATTTCTCCCATACTGCCATATATGCATCCCCCAAAAGCCTTGTATTTGACACATAAGATAAACAGAGCATGTAGGGAAAATAGGATCAGAAGCAGTTATTCCTCAAAACATATGGAACCTTATAACCAGAATATTAAGAAAAACAGCAACAATTTTAATAAAAATACTAGCACAGTTAAATCTCCTCTGGCATTTGTAATCAGCATGTTTGTCAGGACAGCCTTAAATCCTAGGGCTCTTGTTTTGTTTGAGATGTAGATCTTTGAAGATTGATCAGTTAAATCAAAATGAAAAAAAATGAACCAGTGTATAGAATATTTTATTAATTTTTTTTTTTTCTGAAATGTAGGGTAAATGTCTTAGCATCTTCTTCATCAGCACTCCTGTCTTCTTCAGGTAGCTTAACATATGGAAGGGGTAGTGATTCAGGAAGTCCTTGAATCAGTCACTACTTGAGTGAAAGGAAGGTACTTCCATGGATTATCAGCCTTTTTCTTGTGACCATTATATATTGCAAAAGCTCTGTCTTTATGGGAAAGCTGATAGCTCAAAATGTGCCAAGAAAAACTGATTCTGAATCAATACAACATAACAACATTTTGATTATTTATTGGCGGATATCATTGTCACATTTACCAATTGCAGTTGAGCTAATTTGCTTTAAAGAAACAAATGATAAGAGACTGTTTATTCAGGCTGCAGCTCAAAATAAATAGGGACTTATATTCTGACTCCAAAATAGGAAAAGTTCTATCACTTTTTAAAAATCTTTGTTTTAACTAATAAACATTTAGTCAGGGCCCACTACATAGCATTAGGGGTTGGAAAGAATGTGAATAGAGATGAAGTTAAAAAAAAAACATATCTCTAAGGTTATGCCTTTGTTGTTTAATTCCTGAATGCCTGATTAATTGTAAAAGTGGTCCCAGATAGCGTTATTTACCAGTTTTGCCTCCAGGTTATAGTACATGCTCCATTTAGTTTGCTCTTTTTAAAATCTATGTTTGAGATTCCGTTTTCTCTAGCTTGAAAGTCTTCTGTGATATTTAACATCGTCAGAATAAAATACTCTTAGAATGAGTATTTATGATCTACTTATATGCTCTGCATATTCAACTTCAGCCTTTTAAAACTACTAGCATGTTTTTAAATGTAACATAGTTTCTCTAATGAATGCATGTTTTTGCACAGGATGGTCTCTGTTTCTGGAATGTCCTTTCCTGCTTCTTGTCCGGTTGTCAGAATCCTACTCCTTTAGAATGCTACTCAGAAATCACATGTACTGTGTTGTTTTCCCTTTTATTTTGAGACATGTATTCCTACTTCTTTCATAATTCTAAAGCTGTTACTTTTTATTTTTTTACAACAGTTTATTATTCTTTCTCTTTTCTGTGTCATCTCCACAAGACTACTGAACATCTGGAGAATGCTATTTGTTTTATTTATCTTTGCACCCTGAGTACCAAGCACAATACGAGGGGAAACCCCCAAAAAGAAAACCAAAACGGAGTTACCTTCTGGAGGGTGGGCCCCTGGTGGTACAGGTGAGAGTTCTAGGATCCCATCTGCATCGATGCACCAGCTGGCGTTGTTGTGAGAGCCTGCATTTGGCTTCAGTGAATATTTTTGGAGACTCTTTTAGTACATTTGCATATTTCATGATGAGTGACTTGCACGAATAACATGTTGCTGTCCTAAATGCATTGAGTGTTCAGCAGTTTTTGACCCAAAACAGCTTGGTCCCTTTGCCCCGCTCTCCCTATTCACCTGATCTTATTCCAAGCGGCTTTTATATTGGTTTGTTTCCCCGGATGAAAAAAGTCGTCAAAGGGAAATATTTTGCTGATGTAGAAGAGGTGAAACAAAAAACAGCAGAAAACACTAAAAAGCATCAAAATTGATGCATTCAAAAACTGTTTAGAGCAATGGAAAAAATGTCTTGATAGATATATTGCATGAAATGGAGAGTACTTTGAAGGTGACTGAAGTTTAAACCTGATGAATAAGTACACAACTTTTAATAAATTTCTGGTTTTTTTGGAGGTCCCCCTTTGAATTTTGTATGATTTAGGTCTACAAATGACAGTTAAAGAATTGAAGAAAGGGAGAGGAAAGAAGAAAGGGTTGTGTTGACCAAATTATATGCATGAAGTAAAATGAAATAGACATAGACTTAAATAAAGAATTTGAAAAGGATCATCATAAGACATAAAAAAATTTATATAGAAGGTGATGCCAATTATACATTTAGAAAATATACTTATTCCTAGAGACCAGCTTCATGTGGCTACAGTGTAGACATATGAGTATGTGTTGAAATAAATGGGGTTTATGTCCTTAAATATTGTGAGTCTCATCCACATCAAAACGTTAATATTGATTTTAAAAATTTCTTCTTCCTACTTTTTTGTTGACTATAAAAATATTGTCACTTAGCTTGTAGTATTTATGTAATCAGATAGAAGCCTTAGCATGAATAGCATACATGAAATAGTATCACATTTGAATATTGGAAACCAGTTTCATTTTAGTGCAAAAGCAGCCTTAGACAGTATGTTAATAAATAGCATTGCTGTGTTCTAAAATATTTATTAAAAATTTTTTAATAAAATTACCTCACAGTCTGTGGACTGAAGCCTGTTGATGCACTATGAATTATACCATATTCTTGCTAGTATTTGGTTTTAACTTTTTAAATTGTATGTCTAGGGGTTTTAGAATTTTCAAAATTTGACTAACTTTAAAATAGTTTGTATTCACTTGCCACTCACAGCTTCATTGTTATCTTTGAAGTAATAAAGTAGTATGACATTAATACTTTTTATAATTGTGATTGGTTTAATAACTATAGCAATGATTCATTAATTTTCCATTTGTTTTATGTACTTGCTCTATATTAATCTTTGATGTTTCAGAAAGTTGTAATCCAGTTTGAACTCCAAGAATGGTAATGACTTAAATCTTAACAGTTGGAACCATGAGTTTGATGTATCATATTTTGCCGTGTATAATGCGCACCTTTTTGGCCAAATTTGTGAGGGAAAAATAGAGATGCACATAACATGTGGGTAGTACTAATAATTCTCTATCCATATAAATGTTTTTAATTCTTTTATTTACACTTATGAGTTAAAAGTGTTAACTCTAGAAATCAATAATGATATGCAAAATAATACCCTGGAATATGATCATCATTTTTTGTTTTTGTTTTTTGTTTTTGTTTTTGTTTTTTTTTTGTATGTGGGTAGCTCCCTGGCTGGGAATCGAACCCAGCCCTCAGTGTTGACAGCGCCAGCGCCGAAGCCTTAAACCACTACACCACCAGGGAACTCCCTCATTTTTTTAATATAAAAGAATTTTGTATATAAAATTTCTTGTACCTTGTGTCTGTTTTTGTGTTTTTTAATTATTTGTTATGTAAATTTTTTGCACCATGTTAAAAATTAAATGCTAAAATTCCTTTATAATATAAAGAACAGGTACCTGAATTTAAACAAATAAAAATTTGAATTAAAAAATTAAAAAACTTTTTTCCCGAAAGTTTGGGCCAAAAATGTGGGTGCTCATTATACACGGGAGCGCATTATACATGGCATACTGTTCAGAAATAAGAATTCTTTGACTTTTAAAACCTTTAACTTTGTCAACTAATCTTCACACCCATGTAATCCTTGTTACCTTGAGAAATCTGTGTAAGTCGTACTGTTTTTTGCTCTTTAAATTTACATGTTATCTTAATAGTGTTTTATGCTTGTGTTACAGAGGAAAAATGTAAAAATTAGAACCATAGTCAAGTCATTTAATAAAACATTGGTGTGTTTCGAAGACATGCTATTCTACACAGTATAAATAGAATATGAGCCTAGATAGCCATCACATGCTCTAGTATTTTTAGAAGATAATAGATAAGGCTACATTAAACATGCAGATTTGCTTTTTGTCCCCACCATCAGTTATTTTTTCCCCCTCTCAAAGGCAAGCTAGATGAGGGAAAGAAAGTCATTTTAGTTGCAGGTTACTTTGTGAAAAATATATATATTGGTTATTTTGGGGGAGAATGAGGTGGGCGTTTGGTTGGTTTTGATACATGGTGAAAAGCAATTTTCTAAAATTTTTTAAAATCTAGAACATGGTGATCGATCCAAAGGTTTTTATATTTAAAATCACTGGTAGAATGGAAGGCAGTATAATGACTTAGAAATGCAAAAATCTATCCTCTGATGTATTCTCTGAGATCCTAGATGAAGTGAGAATTAATGATGTTAAGTATCAGAAAATACATGCTTGACTGATCTTGATTAAAAAACATTGCTTTTAATTTCCAAGTTAAGATTTATTATTATTCATGAAAGTTTTAGTATTCAAGGATTTCATAATTAAATCAAAATGTGTACTCTGTCTTCTGTTATAGTTTGTTGAATATTATCATGATTTTGAAAGAGTCTTCTCCAATCTTTACTAACACATGGAATTTTAAAACTACAGACACTATCTACTGTGGGTGACAGAAGATTCTTCTTCTAGTTCATTTTCAAGAATTATTATAATAAAAATTATTAATCCTTCTATTAGAATTTTTAGAAAGAAATACATGCATATGATCCTTCACTCTGTGTGCTTAAACTTTAAGCCAGATGTGATAACTTCATATAGGCACTGAAATTAAAATGCTAAATCAGTATAAGATAAGTTATTTAGAATTTCATGATTAGTGATTGGCAGTATTGGCTTTAAATTACTTAAACCAAACAAAATACTGTTTTATTCCAAGTTATTGTACATTAATTCATATTTTATGCATTATTAATTCAAAAGTTGATTCTATTATGTTGTTTACAGCGTCTTTACAGTGTTCATAGCCTTAAGCTATTTAATACATGCTAATAGTTAAGATACATGTTGGAATTTTGGGCTTATTTATAAAAGAGATGCAGAATATTTGTAATTAATAAGACTCATATATTGGACAATAAAAAAGATTTTACTGAGGTGTCAATTGGTAATACATTTTGTAACGATTACATGTTGATTTATAATCTATATTTTGACTATATTAAATTCGTTAAAACAAAATTCAGTTTCAATTGAAGAGTTGGTTTTAAAAATTATTTTTCTTATAGGAGCCTAGATTTGTTCATACTAATTTGACAAGATCACTGGGATGTGGATTCTGAATAATGAAAATCCTGAATAACAAATAGTGACAAACTGAATATTGATAAAAAAAGAGACTTATGTATCCGTAAATTTTCCAAATGGATTTTACCTGTGGTGAATCAAGTTTTTCTTTCTATTTCTTACATGAACCAAGACTTCTATTAAAATTCAAAATTGATCAGAAAAAATCCTGATGTAGTTTCCTGATTTTAGAATATAAATAATATAGTAATATATTATTTTTAAATCACGAAATGTTTTCTCCGTGTGCTTGTGTATAGCGAGTTTCATATGTATATTTGCAGATCATCTTTTTCTACTGTATTTCACTTATGTATTCACTCACATACACTCAGACATAGCACTCTTTTATGTTTAAATATATACTTATATACAGTAGACTCTCAGTTAACTGGCGCCCATAGGGATTGGTAGATGCTGGATAAATGTAAGTAGACTCTCTGTTAACCGGAACTCGAGCAACTGGCAAACTCTCAAGCAACCAGCAAAAAAAATTGCCAGTTGATTTAGAGTTTGCTGGTTGCTTCAGATCTAGTTAATGGAAAATCTACTGTATAAGCATAATTTATGTCTAATACACGTACATATATATATATGTAATATCTAAAATTTCTGTGCAGTACACTTCTGTTTGCTATTTTCTTTTTTTCAGTTTAAATATACTATTCCGCACTTACTTTTGTGTCATTACATATGTCCCTGCATCATCATTTATTAGCTGAAAGGTGTTCCATTAAATAAATTATCATAATTTGACCCTAGATGTTGATGTTATTTACATATTTTTGTTACTGTAAAACTACAAGGACATCTTTCTGCATATGGCTATAAGAGCATCTACAAGTATTATTGTAGGATTCCAAGAACTAAAATAGCAGATTAGTGAGTATGTACATTTAAAATTTTAATAGGTAACTCCAAAATGGACTACCAAATTTCATTTTTTTTAACAGAGCATGAAAGTGCTTTATCCTTCATAGCCTTATCAGTAATAGAATTTCATTTATTTAAACTGTTGTTAATCTGTGATTGAAAAATTCTTATATGTTTACTTTGAATTTCCTTGGCTGTTAGTGATATTGAGCATTAGTGAAGTCCAATTGTATTTATTTTGTGGTTTGTCTATATTTGTTACCCAGTGTTCTGCTTGATTGTGTATCTTTTTTTCTTAGTAATTATTAGGAAGTCTTGTATTATGAATATTATCTTTGTTATGTATTTTGTTTTTACATTTTCTCCTGGTCTGACTTCTGTCTTTAATTTTGTTTATGCTATCTTTTGTCATTTAGAGATTTTAAGCTGTTTATTGTCAAATGTGTCTGTAATTGCCATTATGGTTTTAAGGTTTCATGTCATGAATTTAAAGTTGGAGAACAAAACTTTGAAGCAGTACAGTGTATTAATTACTGACTGTTATGGTTTGAGGTTACCATTAAATCTAATTTGTTCATTCTTTGCCAATTGAGAAATAAGACACAGGAATCATATAGAAGGAGACCAATTATTAACTTAATATTTAATAAAACTGATCGAGTAATTGTCTAATCAGGGGAGAAAAAGGGGAAAACAACAACAGGAAAAATAAAAGAAACATATGCGCAATTTTGATGAAATCTAATTCCTCTTCTCTCTTGAGTGCCTGCACTAGACAGGATAAAAACACGCATCTAGGGTGAGTTGACTCACTTTGAATTCAATACACAGATCGGTCCATAATGGCAACAGAATGTGTCATTTTACACATTTTGCAGTTTCCTGAAGTACTCATAACCTCTTCTACCATCTTATTCTCAACTGATGACATTCTTATTTACTGAGAAAACTGAATTGAGTCAGTGCCTAAAATAAACTCTATTAATACTGAGTATTGCAGTTGGCCAGAAAATGGAAAGGTCAGTCAGTGGTGGTAGGAATTACTAATGGCTAATTTGAATCAAAGGATGTGGATAGATAGAAAGAAAAAAAGCACAATTGTACATGAATAGGTGTTTAATAAATATTTTTTATTTGATCTCATTTGGGCTTGACAGTAACATTTGGCAAGTCAAGGACAGTGCAGGAATCTACCATAAACTGAAAAACAAAATAAATGCATTGTTACACAATTTTACTTTCAGTTACCACCATCATCTTTGTGCTCTTTGGGCGTATATTTTACCTCTATGTGCAATATGGACCCCACACAGTATTGTTGTTATTTCTACTTTAAACATCTAAAGTGTTTTTAAGGAGATTTAAAGATGTATATGTTTATGTATATATAATTGTACCTGTATATGTATTATATATAAATAAGAATACACTATTTTTAAAAGGTTCTCTTTATTTACCTCTGTTTGGTATCCTTCATTCCTTTTCTAGAATTGAGTTTCTATCTGGTACAATTTCCTTTATCCTAAAACACTTCATATATTCTAGTAGTGCAAGTCTTTTGGAGGCAAATGGTTTTGTTGTTATTTTATGTTATTTTTAAAAAGTATTTTCCATAGGTATAGAAGGTTGTCTTTTCTTCCTTCAAGATTAAAAAAATGTCATTCCATTCCCTCTGGCCACCATTATTTCTTGTGTGAAGTTATTCTTATCATTGTTCTATTATATGTACTCATGGTGTCTTTTACTCTGAATGATTTCAATTTTTTTTTTCTATTTGGTTTTCTGCAATTTGATCATGGTGTGTCTAGATCTTTTATTTATTTTTCCTGGGGTTTGCTAAGCTTTTCAATCTGTTGATACTATTTATCAGTTTTGGAAAGAATTTTTGAAATAATTCTTTACCTCTGATACTGTATTTTTTTTTAATTCTAATGTTTCCATTTGGAGCTTTTAAATACTTTCTATCTGCTGCAGTTCCCCTTCAGTTCATGCATGTTTTACAGTGTGTTCTTTAAAGTATTTATCTGAGTTATTTTAAAGTCTATGTTTGATAATTCCAATATCTGCACCACCTTTGGGACTAGTACTATTGACTGTTTTCTCTCTTTTGATAATGAGACATTTCTTCTTCTTGTACTGTGTGTTGCATAACTTTTTGAATAGAATGCCAAACGTTGAGAATAATATAATAGAATAATTATAAGAATAATATAACCTATGATAAATAATGTTTATGTCAACAAAAAAGGCATGTTTTTTTGACGTTATTAGTGTAGTTGAGTTGGATCTGGTCTTTGCTTTCTGTTCTGTAGTTGAGCTGGGTCTGGTTTTTGCTTTACTTATCATTAAGTTCACTGCAGGTTCACATTTTTTTGAGAGAAGGATCAGAATCTTTCTTTTAGTATGGTTTGTGATTTTCTCTCAGGTCTCATCACCTACCCTCAGACCTCAGTGGTCCTTGGTTACCTGTCCTTACAGAGGGATCTCTTTTAGTGCCTCTTCCCTTCTAATCATAGATTCTCCTGCTGGTGCTCACTGAAAAGTTCAGAGTGCCTCAGGGATTCCTTTCAGTTCTTTGCACTCAGATTTCATCTGGCTCCACGAACCTGCATTTAAAGTGGGGGTCTTTCTCATTCCCTCAGTCCTGTCCCCTGTCCGTCTCATGAGCGTCAGGTGAAGGCTTGTTGAAAAGACATGCAGGCAGGTGGACTTCCCTTGTGTCTAGGATTCTTGGAGATTTTAAACTCTCATGCTAGCTCCCAACTAAATCTTGAAGCATGTGTAAAAAGTTCAGTTGTTTTCTTATCACCTTTCTTCTCCTGCTGTGCCAAAAATGAAAGCTGGTATTTATTCCTTTTCTTCTATGATGGGCCTTTCACTTTAATGATTTTTGTTCATTAGGTGTCCTTGTGAGCTCTGCAGTCTGATGAATATTGAAAGATTAGCTAGTTTACATGGCTTGTTCTTACTGTAATGATGGGATAAAGTTCTCGTGTGATTTTCTTTATTCTAAGAGAAGGGGAAGTAATTGTTAAGTAACATGAGCTACCATACTCACGTACTTAAACATCTTAAGATTCATTCATACTAAATTTAAAAATTACCGTGAATAAAATTGCCAGTAGTTGGCAGCTCATCCCTGTTCTGTCATTTCTTACTCTGATTACTCTATCTTGCCTTCATTACCCACCCTTGTTTTTAAAGTGTTGTCTCCTCTTCTTTTTTACTTAACTGTTTAACCAGAATTTTCTAAATAATTCTTGAAAGTAAGAGTAGCAAATAATTTCTTAAGAGCTATACAAATCTAAAAAGTTCTTACTTAGAAAAATAGTGATTTTTTTTTTTTTTTAGCCACATAAACTTAGATGAAGATTAGTATGTCTGTGCCTTTTGTCTCATTCATTGGTTCAAGGTAAAATACTGGGCACTTTTTTCCTTTTATTACTTAATATTTTATAAGACAGTCTCATTGGTTGACAGGGTTTCCATAGCTAACAAGAAATGTGTATTTTAATGCTCTGCAACTTCGATCTCTATCTCTTATTTCAGTTCTCATTTCTCAGTTTTAAGGATGTAACTGAAAATGACAGTGGTGCCTTGGTTTAACTAATTGGTGAAGACTGATTGAAATGTGAATTAGTGAACCCTTTTGACAGTAAGCAGACAAATAAAGCAAACTTTTCTCATTAGTTGTCTTCCAGACAAAAATTAAACAGAATAACATATTGCCAAAGTTTATTAAGGGGGATCTGTTCTAAGTCAGTATCAGACTACTTGTCTGTACATTTATACGTGAGAACTTTTTTGTTATTTTTAAGGGCTATGTTTTGTAAATTGAGTATAACGTGAAGATAACACTTTTGATTTAAAAGAACATTATCTTTAAATTGTAATTTTAATTAAATTGACATGAAATTAAAAATTACTCTATTTTATCACATATTTAACATTCATAAAATTTGAGCCTGGTTTTGAGTCATTTTGATATATAATGTAACTATATAACTTATATGAATATTTATTGATGATGCATTTTTCAATTTGTTCATTATAATAAATAAATAAGGTTTTCAAGGTTAATTTTCCTTGTGAAAATGTTTGTCACACTCGTTTTTCTTTTCTTTAAAATCCCAATTTAAAAAGTGTGCTGATTCATTCAACACATTTAGTTTTTGGCACATCTGAAAAAACTTTTAAAATAAATTGCCTAAATATGGAGAATGTCTGTAATTTCTTCATTTACTTTTTTGTCTTTTGCAGTTTGTATACTTCTAAATATATAAACTACTTTGTTTACACAGAAGTTCTTTTGGGAATCTTTTATCATAATTAAAGTTTATATGTGGCTTATATTTGAGATGGATAACAGAGAATAAAACTTATCCTGACATTTATTTTTAAAAATCAACTTAGTTTATTATTCTTCCATTATTGCCTTTTAAATATAAATATAACACTTGGTAGATTCAAAAGAATATATGTAATATATGAGGGCTGTCTGGAAAAAATCCAGCCAAAAATGCCTTTATTTTTTGTATTACATGGCTGGATACTTTCCGAACAGCCCTCGTGTATTTAAGTTTTGAAGTAAAATCATAATAACAGATATCATTGACTGTTTGCTAACAAGTTGATTATCAGTTTATTTGCTTTTTTATTTCTGAGGGGATCATTCCCCCCGCCCCCCCCCATTTGTGGTATTTTTCTGATCTTTTTCTCTTCAGTGTTTTCTAATTTCTCTTTTGTTTGTTTAATGTAGGTTTGTATCTAGTTGGCTTCTTGGGTTTGAGGTTTACTGCCTTTCAACAGTTTTGTAAAATTCTAAGCTGTTATCTTGTTAACTATATTACCTCTTTCCCATTTCTTAGCATCTCCCACTGAAATCTAGTTAGACACATGTTTGGTCTTCTAAGTCAGTACTTCTATCATTTAACCAAACGTTAATACATCCTTTTTAGTTTTTTTCTATTTTAGATGCATTTTAAATTATCTTACTGTGTTTCTTCCATTTCATTAAGTTTTTCTTCAGCTATATTTAATCTGTTGTTTAACCTGTCCAATGAGTTTTTTACTTCAACAATTAAATCTGTCATTTCTGTAATTTCCATTTTTCTTTAAAATGTGTTTATTGCTGTTTCTTTTTTACTGTTTGCTTCTCATCGTGATTCCATACTTTTATACTTCGAACATTTTATACATAGTTGTTTTATGTTCTGTATTCAGATATCTCCAGTGCTTGAAAGTCTAAATTGGCTGTTTGTTGATTTTTCTGACTCTCACTCTCAGTGGCTTGCTTTTTGCAGTGCTTACTCACCTTATACAGCCATGTTTCCAATATTATTGCAATCATATGTTTGATCGATCCATTCATTTATTTGTTCAGAACTTCTATAGTTCTATGAATATTATTCATGCCGTAATCACGTTGTATCTTATCATTAGTTATCCTTTGCTCTTTAACATCTGTTTTTCCTTTATTAAATAGTTGTTAAGTTTTCCATGTACCTGTTGCTAATTCACTGTTATCCTCCTGGGGTTTCTGATCATTTTTCTCCTGTGTTTGATCTTTTGTCTTCTGAATTCCAGTGCTTTCTTCCTTTTCTTTTCTTTTTTATTTTATTTTGTTTTGTTTTGACTTCTTCTTTTATTTTTGCTTTTACTTCCCTTACCTTTGAGGTCAAATTCATAAAATCTCCTCTGAGACCAAGGTCCATTAAGTTTAGCATCTATATATTTTTTTCTCATTTATGTTTATTTTTCATTTATATTTGACATGCAATATTATATTGGTTTCAGGTGTATAGCATAGTGATGAGACATTTATATAACTTACAAAATCCTTATTCTGATACATCTGGTTCCCACCTGACACCATATATAGTTATTACAATGTTACTGATTATATGCCCTATGCTGTAGTTTACATCCCTGTGACGATGAATTTGTACTTCTTGATTTCTTTCCCTTTTTCACTCACCTCTCCTACCCTCCTACCCTCCTCTCATCTAGTACCCATCTAAGACCACCCATAGTTATTGCTACATTATTGACTATAATCCCATGTTATACTCTATATCCCCATAACTATTACTTTGTAATCACCAAACTAAACTTCCCAATCTCTTCCCCTTAATTCACCCCCTCCCCTCATCTTCCTCCTATCTGGCAACCAACCAAATGTTTTCCATATGAATTTGTTCCTCTTATACTTGTTTATTTTCTTCTTTGGATTTCACCTATAAGCAGAGTAAACTCGCATCTGCCTTCCCGTGTTTGACATTCCACTCAGTGCAATACCCTTCATGTCGTTTGATTGGAACTTTTAATCCATTTAAATTAAAGGTAATTGTTGATGTGTACCTACTGCCATTTTATTGTTCATAATTTTGCTGTTTTCCCTCATCTTAAAGCAGTCATTCTCACACTGGAGGCGATGAACTCCTTTAGCTTTTTCTTGCCTGAGAAGCTCTTTATTTGTCCTTTGAGTTTGAATGATAGTCTTTCTAGGTAGAGTAATCTTGGTTGTAGGTCCTTGCTTTTCATCACATTGAATATTTTATGCTACTCCCTTCTAGCCTGCAAAGTTTCTATTCAGAAATCAGCTGATAGTCTTACAGGTGCTCCCATGTAAGTAGCCAGTTGTTTTTCTCTTGCTTCCTTTAGGATTCTCTCTTTGCCTTTAATTTTTGCCATTTTAACTATAATGTGTCTTAGTGTGGGTGTATTTGGGTATATCTTGTTTGGAACTCTGTGCATCCTGGATTTGTATGTCTGTTTCCTTCACCAGGGTAGAGAAGTTTTCTGTCATTATTTCTTCAAATAGGTTCTCAATTCCTTGCTTTCTCTCCTCTCCTTCTGGTACTCCTATGATGTGAATGTTGTTGTGCTTCATGTTATCCCAGAGGCCCCTTAAACTATCCTCATTTTTTTGGATTCTTTTTTCTTTTTGCTGTTCTGACTGATGTTTTCTGCTACTTTGTCTTCCAGTTTGAGCCTCTGCTCCATCTAGTCAGTTGGTGATTCCTTCTCTTGAATTCCATATTTCAGTTATAGTATTCTTCATTACTGAGTGGTCCTTTTTTTATATTTTCTGTGTCCTTCTTTATGCTTGCTATTTCTCTGTTGAAGTTTTCACTAAGTTCCTCGAGCATCCTTAAAATCATCATTTTGAGCTTTGTATCTGATAGGTTGCTTACCTCCACCTTGTTCTTTTTCTGAAATTTTCTGCTGTTCTTTTATTCGAGATACATTTTTGTATCCTCATTCTGGATACTTGTCTGTGTTTGTTTCTGTGTATTAGTTAGATCTGATATGTCTTCTAGTATTGCTGGATAGCCTCATGTAGTAGTTGTCCTATGGAGCCCTGGCACTGTCTCCTGGTCACCTGTGCTGGGTACTCCTGTAAATTCTGGTTTGATGCCAGAGGTCTCAGAGAACACCAATGCCAGTTGCTGCCAGCCTGGGGCCTGTGGACTTTAAATACTTTTTTTTTTTTTTTTTTTTTTTTTTTTTTTTTTTTTTTTGCTTTTTGGTATGTGGGCAGCTCCCTGACTGGGAATCAAACCCAGGCCGCAGCACTGACAGAGCCAGCGCCGAAGCCTTAAGCCACTACACCATCAGGGAACTCCCTTAAATACTTTTTCAAAGACGATTGCAATGCAGGTAGGGGCTGGCTGCTTACTGGAGAAAGTGCCTCTGGTGTTAATGGAGTTGGGTGAGGTGGGGTTCCAGTGAGTCAGCAGGGTGGAGCGAGTAATGCTCAACAGGCCAATTGGGTTCAGATTTGGCCATGAGGGGGCGAGCGCAACACAGGAAAGATGGTGCCTACCAGCTGGCTGCGAGGAAACAGGGTGCACACAGGAAAAATGATGACTGCCCTCCAGCCCTTGTTCCAAAGACACACACCTCAGTCTGCTGCACCATATGCCTCCAACACCCCCTGAGTCACCTTCCCTCTGCTGGAGCCGAGGGTGAGTACCCATGAGTGACTGAGTCTTCATGGCACTTTAAGAGGATGTCTGGGGTTCCTGGAGTCTTCTGTCCCAACTAGACGGTCGGAATCCCCACTGTTTTTCATAGTCAGATGTTGTGAATCTCCTTTTCCCAGTACCAGTGCTCCAGGCTAGGTAGCCTTGTATGGGGATGGGGTCCTTGTCTCCTCTGGGGGAACCTCTGCAACTGGGATATCCCTTCTGATTCTCCACTGCCACCAAAGGTTTTACTTCTTTCATGTCTGCACCTCTCCTACCAGTCTCGTCATGGATTCCTCTTTTTTGTATCTTAGTCATAAAGCTTCTGTTCAGCTAGATTTCACATGGTTCTCCATGTTGGTTGTTCAATAATTTAGTTGTAATTTTAACATGTTCATGGAATGAAGCAGGCAATGTTTGTCTACTCTGCAATCTTGGATCTCTCTCCTCCCAGTGTTTTCTTTCTTGTTAGAATTCCTCCTTTTGGTGGAACACACTGTTTATTGTTAATAAATCATGTATTATTTGTGGTGTTTCTTTACATGTATATGCTATTAATTTTATGAGGACTATCCGGAATGTATCTAGTCATTAAATATAAAAAATAGAGGCATTTATGGCCGGATTTTTTTCAGACAGCCCTTGTAAAACAGTTTGTATTATGGTGGGCTCATGTGACAAGCAGTGGCTCATAGTATTTAAATCTAATTGTAATTTTTTTATGTGTATGGATTTTAGAAAAGTGTTTTAACCTTTAGGATTTATGTTTTTAAATAAATTTCTCAAACTTTCTATTTAATATGTTCAACTTATTTCTTTAAAAATAAAGGTTTTAATAAACAGTTTTCATATTTTAATAATGAATAGTGTTTTATATTGGTGAGAAATTCTTTTTCTCACCTAAACAAGAACAGTATTCAAATTAACTCTTACTATTTACTGTAATACTATATTTCTTTTAGTTTGTGGAGATGAGAGTCTGCTATAGAATTGTTTGATAACTGGATGTAATTTTGGAAAAGTATTGTGTTATTTCCCTATATATAATGTAGCATTTTAAAGTTGTTAATCAGTACACTACTGGTATTTGAGAAATCGAAGAATTTAGGTTTCAGTGAGAAATTTGCATTCTGTTACAGAGAAAAATATTAAATTGTATTTTTCAGTTGACTTCAATTACAACGTTTTTTGCAATCATCTTATATTATATTTAGCTTCTCCCGTCACTTCTTCCTGAAATATATTTGAGTCATGGCTCACCAATATATGCATTGGTACATGGACAGTGGGTATTGCTTATGTTGTCTCAGTATACTGCCTAGGAGTCTATGCTGATTCTGCATCCATGTGGGAAGTACCACTGTAAAACAAAACAGGTCTGAATGCACGTGGCAAATTTTGCTTATTTGAAAATTATATGCAAAGATTTGAAAAAAGGGGAAATTTATCTTTCTCTTGCTTCCTATTTATTTTTCTCCTCCATCCTATTTCCATATCTATGTACTTCACTTCTCATTTGACTCAGTATTAATACTAATTATACTAATACTAATTGTTTAAATAGTGTGTGATATTATAGAACAAATAGGCTTTTTCAGCTAACTTGAAAATCTAGCTGCTATTTATTTTGACTTTTTTTCTGCCCCTGCTTTGTGGCAGGTACTTTTCTAGATGTTGGAAATGCAATTGAGAACAAAACTGGCAATCACTTCTTTCTTCATATTCCATACAACTTGGTGAAGCTAAAATTTTTATTAAAAATTATGTAGAAATGCAAAAACTTACATATGGATAGATATAACCTACATATAAACTAATAATGGGATATTTTATTTAGTTAAGTTATGTATAGACTACCAGAGAGGGACAAAAATGTTTCAGTTAGTAAGATTGAATTGCTACTTTTACACTTAAACTTTGTGTTTTATATCAAAATGTTAGCCTGCATTTGTTCTAGGCAGCTCTCTCTCTTTGCTTCTGAAGATTTAAAGCTATAATTTACAATGTTTTATTGAGTGATTATAATGATGCTTCCTTTTTACATCATGAATTAGTCTTGTAATATATACAAAAGAGGGTTCATTCTCATGGGCATTATAGAAATTGCTGTTTGCCTAAAAATATTGATTATTATACTTTTTAAAGACAAATGCATTTTAATGATATATAATTCACATTCCATAAAATCATTATTTTAAAGTATATGAATTAGTGGTTTTCAGTATATTTACTAGGTTGCATAATAGTCACCATTTTCTAATTCCAGAACATTTTCATTACTCCCAAAAGAATTTTATATCTTTTGGCAGTTATTACATTTCTCATTCTCCCTTCCCTCTGGTTCTTGCATCCACTAATCTCGTTATTTTCCTCTATTTTTGCCTGTTCTGGCCATTTAATGTAAGCGGAATCATACAGTATGTGGTTTTCTGTGACTGGCTTATTTCACTGTTTTCAGTGTTTATCCATATTGTAGCACGTATCAGTACATCATTCCTTTTTATGGCTAAATAATTTTCCATTTTATGGCTATGCTGCATTTTCTTTTTATCCATTCAACAATTCATGTACATTTGTTTTGTTTCTACTTTTTGACTGCTGATTAATGCTGCTGTGAAAATTTATGTCCAAGTTTTTGTGTGGACATATGATTTCAGTTCCCTTGGTATATATCTAGGAATGGAATTATTGGGTTGTTGTAACTGTATGTTTTGCTTTTTGAGGAAATGCAAAACTTTTTTGTCTAGTATTTGTAGCATTTTGCATTCCCACCAGTAATGTATGAGGGTTTGAATTCTTTCACATTCTTGTCAATACTTGCTGTCTGTCTTTTGTATTATAGCTGTCTTAATCAGTGTGAAGTGATGTTAAGCTTATTATTTTTTATAATAAACTTATAACAATTTTAAAATCTTGCTTTTTAGGTGCTGTACTTCTTTGTAGTGTACAAGGACTAGCAGTTAATATTGACCCAATTTTGTATACCTGGCTCATTTATCAGCCTCAGAAACGAACCAGTAGACATACGCAGCAGGTGAGAAATTTCTCTAATTCTCCAAATGAATAATTATTTTTCTCTGTCATTTGTTTGTTATATATTTCTTCTGTTAATTTTATTTATGGGTGTACCAGAATATAAAAATATTAACTAAAAAGTATAACCCATTTCTCAAAGACCATCTTCTAAAGGTTTTCCTTCCCTTCCTTCTAATTTCATTTGAAATTTCTGCCCTCTCGCCCCCATTTTATTCTTCCTTTTATCAAATAATTATAGAATATGAGGTAGCATGCTGGATACTGGGGCACAGAAGTGAAAAGTCATGACTGAAAGTAACCCTTCCTTGAAAGCTATTTAGTTTATTTGAAAATATTAAGGCATATATTAATGCCATTCTTAGTAATTTCTGTGTTAGACTTAGGTACAGGATTATATGAGAACAAAAACAAAAAATAGCTCTTACAAGCAGATGAGGGTTTTAAGAGGAAGAATTGACGGTTGACCTGAGCATTGCAGTAGTAACCAGACAGAAAAGGTTGTTTAAAGCTGACCCATGTGAGCTGAGGCAAGGAAGATGCAATAACTTGGCAAGAAAGGGATAAGATAAGGGTCTCCAGACTAGAGCCAGGTATTCTTACAGGGACTGGTAGAAGTTGGAAAGCAATTCATAAAGTATTTTATTTCTAATGCTAAGTTTTTGGCACATTATTTTGGAAGATAATGAGGAAGTAAGTATATAGGAAACTGATATGAATAGATCTGAATTTTTGAAATTTACTGTAATAGAATGTAGAGTATGAGTGATGGAGAAGTAAGACCAATGGCAGAAACCATTTGAGAAAAACTTTAGTTCTACATTTTATTTTTTATTTAGATATAATTGACATTTAACATTTTATCATTTCAGCGGAACAGCAGAATAATTTGATATTTTTGTATATTGCAAAATGATCACCACAATGAGTTTAGCTAATATCCATTACCAATACAGTTAGTTACAAATGTTTTTCCTTGCAATAGAACTTTCAAGATTTACAGTCTTTGCAACTTTTAAATATACAATACAGTATTAACTATAGTGATCATGATATATATTATATTTTATGACTTGTTTATTTTGTAACCGGAAGTTTATACTTTTTTATCCCATTTACCCATTTTGCCCACCCTTCACCTGCCCCCACCCTGCAACCTCTGTATGTTCTTTATATATATATATATAAGTTCAGGGTTTTTTGGTTTTTGTTATGTTTAGATTCCACATATAAGTGAGATCATACAGTATTTGTCTTTCTCTGACTTACTTCACTTAGCACAATGTCCTTTTTTATGCCTTTTTTATGGCTGAATAATTTTCTGTTATAAATTCTTCATTTGGTTATTTTGTTTTGCTTTTTAATAGTTTTAGGTGTATAAAACAACATAGTGATTAGACATTTATGCACCTCGCAAAGTGATAACCCCAATAAGGCTATTACCCATCTGATGCTGAACATAGTTATTACAATAGGTAGACATACACCTCAAAAAGTAATGACCCCGGGAAAGCTGTTACCCATTTGACAGTGGATGTAGTTATTATAATGTTACTGAATGTGTTCCCTGTGCTGTACTTTATGTCCTCATCACTAATTTTTAAAGTTATAGTTGACATTCAGTATTAATTTGTTATTTTTAGGTATACAGGATAGTGGTTAGACATTTATATAATTTAAGAAGTGATCCCTCAGTAAGTCTGCTACCCACCTGAAATTTTATATAGATTTTAGAATATGATTGAGTGTGTGCTTTATACTGTACTTTACATCCCCTTGAGCATTTTGTAACTACCAATGTGTACTTAATTTCTTTACCTTTTCTACCCAGCCCACCAACCCCTCTCTTATCTAGTACCCATCAATTTGTTCTCTGTATCTGTGAGTCTGTTTCTGTTTTATTTATTTTGTTCTTTATATTCCACATATAAGTGAGATCATATGGTATTTGTATTTCTAAATCTTACTTATTTCACTTAGCATAATATCCTCTAGGTCCATCAATATTGTCACAAAGAGTAAGCTTTTATTTTTTATGGCCAAGTAATATTCCATTGTTTGTATGTACCACTCCTTCTTTGTGCAGTTTTCTATTGAGGGGCACTTAGGTTTCTTCCATATCTTGGCTGTTATAAATAGTGCTGCAGTGAACATATGGGTCCATATATCTTTTTAAGTTAGTGAGTTTTGGATTTCTTCGGATTAATATCTAGAAGTGGAATTGCTATGTCACAAAATAGTTTGAGTTTTAATTTACTGGGGACCTGCCATACTATTTTCCATTGTGTCTGCACCAGTTATAATCCCATGAATAATGCACAAGGATTTGCTTTGCTTTACTTTATTGCCAACACTTGTTTATTGAATTATTGATGGTGGCCATTCTGACAGGTGTGAGATGATATTGTGGTTTTAATTTGTATTTCTCTGATGATTAGTGGCATTGAGCATCTTTTTATATGTCTGTTGACCATCTGTATGTCCTTTTTGGAGAAATGTCTATTTCAGATACTCTGCCCATTTGTTAATTGGTTTGAGGGTTTTTTTTGGTATTGAGTTTTATGAGTTTTTAATAGATTTTACATATTAACCCCCCCCCCCATTGGACTTATCGTTGGCAGATATATTCTCCCATTCAGAAGGATGTCTTTTCGTTTTGTTGACGGTTTCCTTTGATGTGCAAAAACTTTTTGTTTGCTGTGGTCTCAGTTGTTTATTTTTTCTTTTGTTTCCATTGCCCAAGGGGATGTATCAGTATAAATATTACTAAGGGTAATGTCTGAGAGTTTACTGCCTACGTTTTATTCTAGAAGTTTTATGGTTTCAGATCTTACATTTGTTTAATCCATTTGAATTTATTCTTATATATGGAGTTAGAAGGTGGTTCAGTTTTTGTATGTATCAATCTGGTTTTCCTAGCACTGTTCTTGAATAGACAGACTGTCTTTACCCCAGTGTATATTCTTGCTCCCTTGTCATAGATTAAATGACCATATAGGCATGGGTCCATTTTTTGGGCTCTCTATTCTGTTTCATTGACCTCTGTCTGTTTTTATACCAATACATTCTGTTTTGATTACTGTGGCTTTATTGTACAGTTTGACATCTGGTTGTATGATATCTTCAACTTTGTTCTTGTTTCTCAAGATTTCCATGGCTATTTGGGGTCTTTTATAGTTTCATATAAATGTTGGGATTATTTTGTTCTAGTTCTGTGAAAAATACCATTGGTGTTTTGATAGAGATTGCATTCAATTTACAGAGTGCTTTAGGTGGTATGGACATTTTAACTATATTAATTCTTCCTGTCCATGAGCACTATATATGCTTTCATTTATTTGTATCTTCTTTAATTTTTCTCTTAACTGTCTTATATTTTTTTGAGTAAAATCTTTTATCTCTTTAGTTAAGTTTATTTCTAGGTTTTTTGTTTGTGTTTTTGTTTTGGGGGGGATGTAATTATAAGTGGGATTGTTTTTTTAACATCTTTTTCTGACAGTTTGTTATTGATGTATAAAAATGCAACTGATTTCTAATACTAATACTAATTTTGTATCCTGCTACTTTACTAATTTTATTTTTCAGTTCTAATAGATTTTTTAGTGGGATCTTTGGGATTCTCTATATGTAGTGTCACATCATCCGCAAATAATGTTCTTCCTTTCCATTTGGGTGCCTTTTATTTCTTTTTGTGTGATTACTGTGGCTAGAACTTCAAATATTGTATTGAATAAAAGTGATGAAAGTGGCCATTTTTTCTTTTTCCTGATCTTCAGAAGAATGCTTTAGCTTTTCCCCATTGAATATGATGTTAGCTGTGAGTTTATCATATATAAAACACACAAACACATGGAGGCTAAATAAGATGCTACTAAACAATGAATGGGTTAATAGTGATATCAAGGAATATATCAGATGATAACTTCAGACAAACAAAAATGAAAACACAATGACCCATAATTTATGACACAGAACAATTAACAATACTATAGGAATTTATAGCAGTGCAGGCCTACTTTAAAAAAACAAAAAGAAAGAAAAATCTCAAATAAACAGTATAAGGAACTAGAAAAAGAACAACAAACAATGCCCAAAGTGAGTAGAAGGAAGGCAATAATAAAGATCACAGACGAAATAAACAAAATAGAGCCTAAAAAAAAAATACAAAAGATCAGTGAAACTAAGAGCTTGTTTTTAGAAACAATAAACAAAATTGATAATCATTTATCTAAACTAATTAAAAAGAAAGAGGACCCAAATAAATAAATACAATCAGAAATAAAAGAGAAGTGACAACAGACATGACAGAAATCCAAAAGAACTTAAAAAGATCCTATGAACAATTATAAGAAATTGGACAATCTGGAAGAAATGGATAAATTCCTAAAAGCATACAATCTTCTAAGACTGAATGAATCAGGAAAAAACAGAAAACCTGAGCAGACTGATTACTAGTAATGAAATCAACCGAGTAATCTACAAGCTCCCAAATAGCTTCACAGATGAACTTTATCCAGCATTCAAAAGAGAATTAACACCTGTTCTTTTCAAACTATTCAGAAAATTTCACAAGGGAAGGCTCCCAAGCTCATGTTATGAAGGCACCATTACTCTGATTCCAAAACCAGACAAATACGTCACAAAAATAGAGAACCATAGACCAATTCTTTACTAATTATTTTATAAATGGTGCAGTAATCTCCAGTATACCATAAATACCCCTGAAGGTCAAATAGTGTTCTAGCAGGTTAAGTAAATTATATATTCTCTTGATTGATCCCAAGTACCTTTAAAGATTGTGACTTTTAATTTTATTTTTATTATATTGTTTTATAACGATTTAAAATTAAATATAAATATATTTTCTCTAAATTCAAAAATAATAGTTTTTTTAAAAAGATAAATTAGCAAATACCCATAATTCTATTCATCCAGAGTTATAGGTAACATGAGGGCAAATATCTTCATAGCTAAATATTTATATTTTTCTTTAATTTTTCACTTAGAATATACTTTTAGTAGCATGATTAGTAGTTTCATGCATGTAGGTTAGCCTATTTTAAGTCCATTTTAATATTGCCAGCTTGCTTCCAAAATTGGTATACAGTGTACATTTGCATCAGCACTTTATAGTATTACTGTTTTACTACATTTCAGCATATCTCAAAAATATACTTTTTTATTGCTTTTATTATTAGTCTAAGAGGAGAGAATAGTATAGTTGAGGATTATGCCCTTATGACCCAGGTTCAATAATTATTAAGTCATGAATAATCTTCACTTTAAAAATCTCTTAGGTGAACAAATGCCTGTATTCGGTAATGGTAAAAATGTAGAAAATGAATTCATATTCAACTGTTGTGAGAGAAAATTGATAAATTTGGCAATATCTAATAACTGAAAATGAGCATACCCTGTGATGCCAACATCCCACTTTTTGATACACCTATGCTCTTGCAGTCTTATTTATATGAGCCTAAGCAGTCATATGTGAGCCTGTTATTGCATATTAATTGCAGTAGTATAATTTTGGAGACAACCTAAATGTTGGTCTCTAATGAAGTGGATAAATAAAACATGAAACATTCACGAGACACAAAACTTTATTGTTAAAAAAATTATAGAATAGGTCTTAATATAGATATCTCAAAATTTTATTTAATGCAAAAATCAATATATGCATTATGAGAGTAGCTATATATATTTTAACCCAAACCACCTTTAAGTAAATAAGTGTGTAAGTAATCAATTTGAACAATTACATCAATATCATAATAGTCATTGACGTTGGAAGCTATGGGCAATTGGTTAGCAGTCACAGGAAAATTTATCTGTGATATTTATCTCCTTTTTAAAAAAGAAGCAAATATAAAATGGTAATAGACAGTAATTATTGCTTATAGTGAGAATATGGATGTTGCTTTATTTATAGTTTTCCATATTTTAACATTTACTAAATTTATAAATTGAGGGAATAGGAACATGGTCAAGAAAGCTTTAGGTATTTTGTGATAATGGGATTTTGAATGGGCAAGTATAGAAAGATCTGGGGATAGGGTAGAGCTGAAGTTTGGGGGAAATATTTAATACCAGAAGGCAGAAGCATATAAGCAGAACAATGGTAGGTTTCCAAAAATAATACTGCTTATATTGATTTTTTGACTGGGGTAACTGTAGTTTCAGGAAGGTTTAGGGAATCATTCATCTTATTCTTTATCTAGTATCTCTACATGCCTGACATGTAGCACCTTTATTAGCAATCTCTCAGCAAATATTTATGGAAGGTCTTTTGCACACCATGTAGTTTTTGGAATATAGCTGTGTAGAAGACATCTAGGAGCTTGCTTTCTTGTTAGGAAAAGTTTTTGTTTGGTCTTTTTCTGTATTTCTACCTATGTGAAAATGCACCCAGAGTTTCACCACCGAACAATTATTTTTGTTTGTTGTTGGATATTACCAATGCAATGGCTTTCATTAATCTCATCTTTTGATTATTGTGTTTGAATTCAGTATCACAGTTTTCCTCTATTTATTATACGTTAACTTGGTCCTGAACTTGGTTGTAATTTTTAGAGTGCTTGGTTGTATTCTAGGTTTATAAATAATGAGCAAGAAATTCAAGAGATTATGGAATCACTAAATGTTAGAATATATAGGGGTTTTTCAATAAACTTCTCTACCCTGGTATTTTATAGATGAAGAAATTTAAATTAATCAAAACTTACATTATACTAAGCATTACTCATCTAGTTAAATACTATTCTCTATTTACATTTGTATAAATACAGAGGATGCCAAAAATGTATACACATTTTAAGAAAGGAAAAAACTGTATTAAAATTTTAATGCTCAATATATATCAATAACAAAAGTTGAATACAAGTCATGTTTGATTTCTGCAATTACAAGAAATGCTCACAGTGGTTACCATCAGGGTCCAGCCACTTTTGATTATGGTGAACTACTGCTTGAGCAACGTAGACCAAAATGTCCACTTGTATCGTAGCTCGTGCTTTATCAATTTTTCCCAAGTACTGTCAGTGTAGCCAGTTTTCTGTGGTACACCACATCCTTTAAGGTCCCCCATAGGTAGAAGTCAAGAGGCGTTAAGTGGAGAAACTCAAACATTCTCGAATTTCGAATACTCAAATTGGTCTTGGTGCTCCTTGAATGACAAACGTGCTTCTGCCATTTTTTTTTTTTTTTTACTGTCCTGCCTGTCATATAGTGGCACTAGCATTCATTTGATTGACGTCATCTTTTGATTGAATATCATACTATACATTGCTATCGTAATTCAGTTCAACTTCGTAAAGTAATAGATAACACCGCTTAACATGTGTATACATTTTTTTGGCACCCCGTTGTTACCAGTTTGACTTAATGCTTAACATGAAAGCAGGTACTGTATATTATGATGTTTCCCACAATCTATTTAATCTTCATTTTCTCATTATCAGCTTTCTTGACCTTTTACTCAGCCTAAATAACAATTTTTAAAACAATATGCCTTTTTCTCTCTAGGTCATAACTTGATTGATAATATTACATAGTTATAGAAAGTACCTATGTTCTCACTGAAATATTTATTCATAATCTAAATAATATTAAGTACTGTTAAGTTGGGTGAACTTAAAGTTGGATCTGTAAAAAAGCGTCGTTGTTATGGTGTTGAGGGTAACATTAGACTTCACTGCAACCTGACCAAGCCCCTCCAGATTCACCATTTGATGCAGCTGTACTATAGTTATCACCTGTTGTTTCCCAAGCTGCAATTTCCTTCTCAGTTTGTGGCTAAAACCCAATATTTGATGATTGTTTTCCACCCAGTTCACCAATGATCTTTGATCCTGCAGCAAACTTAAAAATACCTATGTGTTATTATTACTTTTTGCCAGAAATCTGACAAGATTGTATTGGGCGTCATCAGCAGTAACATCAGACTTTATTTCAGTGAATAAAGATGAAACAGCTGCTTTATTGTTCAGCTCAGCACTCATGCATTCAATACAGGTTCATAATGTTTTCCAGCTTTCTTTAGCTATAGATATTTTTCTGTGCTTTCTAAATATGCAGTATAGAGCACTTGGTCAGACAAAATATAGAAGTTTTCAACTATACTTTAAAAGTATTGGACTGTCCATTTTAACATGTACAGAACCAGTTTATAGAGGTATGTCTCTACAATATTTTATAATGATAACTTTTTATTTGTTAGTAATCAAAATTTTCAATTGATTTTCATTTTTACTTGCTTTTACTATGTTGTCTTTATACTCCATACTAAAGGTTATGTTAAATTTTATTTCCAAGTTCTCTTTGGTTTTCATACACAATGATAACTTAAAATTTGAATTATGACCATGTGAGAAAGAGGTAGGGGGTGGAGACTGAGAGAGAAATTGAAAGATACAAAGATGGAGGGTGAGATTGATTGGTTGTTTGACTAATTCATTTAAAATAATAAAGCCTCAACCCCAAGTTGTGAAGGACTTTTCTCAATAATGCCATGGTATACCTTCACTGCTTAAGAATAGTAAATAATTCGATTTTCATTTAACTTTCTCCAGCAGGCTGTGATAGCTGTTCCTCTTGTTATGCCAATTAGCAGAAGAAAAGAGGATGAAGCCTCTGTTGGAAGTGCGCCCTTGGCAAAACAACAATCATACCAGGCCTCTGAATATGCCAGCAGCCCTATAAAAACGAAAACAGTAACAGGTATGTGTCAAGAGCTCTAAAGGGTCTATGATGTTGCCCTACCTCTAAGCTAGTAAGTTAAAGTTAACACTCCTAAAATAGAAAGAAAGGACTTTATTATAGCATTACTGGTAATGAGAGTGCTAGTTAGTACTTTATTGTGTCCCTGCTTTGAGTCTAATTTCCATAGTGTGTCACCAAGAGGAGCCAGGCAATACCTGTAATTACAGAATGGGAATCTTCAATTGAGGGAACCAGAACCTTTTACCAGGGGTAGAAAGCATGTGTGCAGGTTTTCTCTAGAGGGATCCACTATATTTACCTTGCAAGACTATAAGTAAACAGGCCCTTTGCTCAGAAGGGCCTGTATTTCTGAGCAGTATTTCCGTCTTCTGAAGCCATATGCTGTAAAAGTACCCTTGAAAATACAATTGGGAATAAAGGCACTTACTGCCTCTACTTGTAGGACGTACAAAAACACAAGAGACCCATGGAGAATTGTCTCCCAATAAGTTCCTTCTTAAAGAGAATTCTTGCAAATGACAGTACATCTCAATTTTCTTTCCTCCTACTTCTCTCACTTCCTCAGCTAGATCATCCTTGCAAATATAAAACAAATTTTCTTCCATAAAACAATTCCTTTTATCTAAAAAAAAGCACTTTATGACTTCATTTTAAGTGGTGTTTCTCTCTTTATCTTCTAATGTTTGTGATGACAGGCCACCTATCAGGTGTTTTTATATTTTTCCTTACATGTTTAGCTTTATTTTATATAACTCATTACCAACCATACTGAAAAAAGTTTTGTATTTTCAATAAATCAAAAACCAGTTATTGAATGTCTGTAATGGGCAAGATTGTATTGTAGGCGATATTGAGGGTAGAAATTTTAATAAGACATGATCCCTATCCTTAAGGAATTTAAAATGATCGTACACGTAAGGAAGTTCAAACTAACATTTGTAGTTTAGAGGAAAAGTTAGTATTCTTATGTCATTGAACAACAACCAACATGCAAATATCCATTTTTGTGGAGTATTTTAGGTAACTATTATTATTCTGTGCTCTATTACTTTGCTAAAATATGATGTTATGTTTATTTTATAGAATCATTAGATCTTTCACCCATCAGTATTCACAGCCTTTTACTCTGTTGAGATTTTCATTTGACAGTATGTACATGCTTAATTTTTGTGTTGTAGTAAGATTATTTGTAACATGTATTTAGTTTTTAATAAAAAGTTAGGTATTTTTTCCTGTAGATAACGTGCTAAGTGTTAGACTTTAGATTTGATTTCTTTAACTGGTGATTTATATAAAGGCTTATAAATATCACCTCTTAATAAAATAAATGTCCACTAGGTGTCAATTGATAAAAATAAACTTAATCTTTTATGCATATTAACCAGATACTCAAACCACCTGCTTTACTATTTAAACCTGGTCTTTAAATCCCACTTGATAATTGATTTAAATTAATTGTTAAGGATAGGTAAAGATGAAAAAAAGCTTATAATTTAATGAAATTACATGACAACTATATAAAAATATCATAGATTTTAAAATATATATGCTGTGTAGGAGAAATTTTATGTATAATTACATCTCATCAGTTGTATATCAATTCACAAATGATATTAGTTAATATCTGAGATTTATTTTGCTTTCCTATACATTCCCATCTTTTATAAGAAATTAATGTTAATTTTATATTGAAGAAAATAATAGAAGCCAAAAACATAATTTCCTATCATTAATTATTACTTTATATAATATGAAAACATATATAAACAACAATGTTTTTTATTTCAAATTACAATGTGAACTATGGTTCTTTGCTTTTGACTTGTAGATATTTGCTTTTTTCTGTCTTTAGTGTTTCCCTGTCTCTAGAGCACATAAGTTAGATATCTCTTTTACCAAATACAGACTCTTATACAGACTAGCATAACAATGATCAGTTATCAAAGTAATAGGTGTCTTTGCCTTGTTTTGTCACTAAAGCATTAAGAGAAGAAAAAAAGCCTTGGGTATAACATTTATTCTTTAAGACTTAAGTATCTTCCCTCTTGGATGTCCACCATTTTTACTTCTCTGGAAACCTTGATGGTCGTGCTCTCTTCTTTTCTTGAGAATGCTCTTTCTTTGCCAACCATATTCTTTAATTAGAAGTAAGTTTCAAGAATTTCTGTTTTATTTTTAATTGGAGTATACAGTTCCTGTTCTGGTTTTAATTTAAAATATTTTATAAGTCCTTTGAATTTTTACTTCAAAATGTAGTTATCACTGTTTTTATTAATTATATTACATTATAAATTGTAATAGATTTGGTAAGGTATTCATCATTTTTGTTGCTTTTGTTTCACGTTTACTATTTTAACCTTTTAAAGTTTATAGTTCAGTAGCATTTTGTTTGTTTTGTTTATGGTTTCCTTTGCTGTTCAAAAACTTTATAGTTTGATGTAGTCCCATTTGTTTATTTTCTTTTTGTTTCTCTTGCCTGAGGAGATAGCTCAGAAAAGATATCACTGAGAGCTGTGTCAGAGAGTTTACTGCCTGTGTTCTCTTCTAGGAGTTGTATGGTTGGGGGTCTTACATTTAAGTCTTTAATTCATTTTTAATTTATTCTTGTATATAATGTAAGAAGATGGGCCATTTTCTTTCTTTTTTTTTTTTTTTTGCATGTATCTGTCCTGTTTTTCTAGTATCATTTATTAAATACTGTCTTTATCACATTGTATATTCTTGCCTCCTTTATCATAGGTAATCGACTATATAGGTGTGGGTTTATTTCTGGGCTCTCTATTCTGTGCCTTTGGTCTGTGTATCTGTTTTTATGTCTGTATCATGCTGTTTTGATTACTGTACCCTTGCAGTGTACTTTGATATCAGGTAATGTGGTGCCTCCAACTTATTCTTCTTTCTCAAGAGTGCTGTGGCTATTTGGAGTTTTTTGTGGTTCCATATACTTTTTAGGATTATTTGTTTTAGTTCTGTGAAAAAAATGATATCGGTGTTTTGATAGGGATTGCATTGAATCTGTAGTTTGCATTGGTTAGTATGGACATTTTAACGATTTTAATTCTTCCTATCCATGAGCACAGTATATGCTACTATTTATTTGATTCTTCCTCATTTTCTTCTTCAGTGTCTTACAGTTTTCCGAGTACAAGCCTTTTACCTCGTTGGTAAATTTATTCCTAGATATTTATTTTTTTGATGGGACTGTTTTCTTAATTTCTGTTTCTGATAGTTTGTTATTGATGTATAAAAATGCAACCAATTTTTAAATAGTAATTTTGTATCTTTCTACTTTATTAAATTCATTTGTCAGTTCTAACAGTGTTTTGGTGGAAACTTTAGGGTTCTCTGTATACAGAGGGTGCCTAAAAAATGCATGTACATTTTAAAATTGTAATACCCACTATATACCGATAACAAAAGATGAATACAATTCATGTTTGACTTCTGCAATTGTAAAAGGTGTTCAGAGTAGTTACCATCAGTTTCCAAACACTTCTGATTATGGCAATCTATTTCTTGAGCAATGTGGGCCAAAGTGTCCACTTGTATCACTGCACATGCTGTTTTCAATTTCTTCCTGAAGTACTGCCAGTGTAGCCAGTTTTCTGGTACACCATATCCTTTAAGGTCCCCCATAGGTAGAAATCAAGGGGTGTTAAGTCAGGAGAACATGGGAAGACTCAAAAAACATTCTCAGATTTCAAATACCATTTCAAAATGGTCTTGTACTCCTCAAATGTCAACCATGCTTCTGCCTGTTGTTGTTTTTTTAACTGTCCAGTCAGTCACATAATGATCCTAGCATTCATTTGATTAATGCCACATCTTTGAGTGAGTGTCATACTACACATTACTACCGTAATTCAATTTAACTTCAAAAAGTAATACATGGATAACATCTCTTAAAATGTGTACACATTTTTTTGGCACACCTGGTATATGTGTAGTGTCATGTCATCTGCAATTAATGAGAGTTTTCCTTTTTCCTTTTCAATTTGAATGCCCTTTATTCCTTTTTCTTGTGTTATTGCTGTGACTAGGACTTTCAATACTTTGTTGAGTAAAAATGGTAAAAGAAGACATGCTTGTCTTGTTCCTCATCTTAAGAAAACACTTCTAGCTTTTCTGAATTGAATACGATGTTAGCTGTGAGTTTGTCATAGATGATCTTTATTATATTAATATATATTTACTCTATTCCCACTTTGCTGAGGCTTTTTATCATAAATAGATCTGGGATTTTGTCAAATGCTTTTTCAGCATCTATTGGTATGATCATGTGGTTTTTATACTCGATTTTGTTTACATGGTCTATCATGTTGATTTTTGGATACTGGACCAACCTTGCATCCAAGGACAAATCCCACTTGATAAAGGTGTAATATCTATTAAATGTATTGCTCAGTTCAGTTTGCTTATATTTTGTTGAGGATTTTTGCATCTGTGCTCATCAGGGATGTTGGCATGTAATTTTCTCTTTTTGTAATGTCTCTGTCTGGTTTTGTAATCAGAGTAATGGTGGCCTTGTATAATGATTTTGGGAGCTTTTTCTCTTCCTGAATATTGTGGAATAGCTTGAGAAAGATAAGTGTTAATTATTTATTGGATGTTTGGTAAGGTCTACATGTGAAGCCATCAGCCCAGGACTTTGGTTAGTTTGGAGTCTTGGATTACTGATTAGATTTTGTTAATGTAATCTTTTCATGTTTTCTGTTTTTTCTTGATTCAGTGTTGGAAGAGTATATGTTTCTATGAATTTATGCAGTTTTTCCAGATTGTCCAATTTATTGGCATATAGTTCTTTGTAGTATTTTCTTATAATCCTTTGTATTTCTGTGGTGTCAGTTGCCACTTCTCTTTCTGGTTTTATTTTTTGAGTCTTCTTTCTTGTTTTCTTAGTGAGTCTGGTTAAAGGTTTGTGATTTTTTAAATTGTTTTAAAGAACCAGCTCTTGGTTTCATTTATCTTTTGTATTGTTTTTTTTTTTTTAGATACTACTTTGTTTATTTCATCTCTGATCTCTATTATTGTCTCCCTCTACTCTCCTTGGGTTTGTTTGGTGTTCTTTTTCTGGTTCCTCTCGGTATAATGTTAAATTGTTTATTTGAGGTTCTTGTTTCTTGAGATATGCCTGCATTGTTATGAACTTTTCCTTAGGCCTTCTTTCACTGTGTCCCATAGATTCTGGGTCATTGTGTTTTCATTTTCATTTGTCTCAAGGTATATTTTTATTTTTTTCCTTTATCTTCTTCTTGTACCATTCATTATTCAGTAGCATCTTATTTAGCCTTTATGTGTTTGTGTGGTTTTCAGTGTTTTTCCTATAATTGATTTTCTGTTTTATACCATTTTTGTTGAAGAAAATGCTTGGTATGATTTCAGTCTTACTGAATTTGTTCAGACTTGTTTTGTGGCCTAACATGTGGTCTATCTTGGAAAATGTTCCATGTGTACTTGAAAAGAATGTATATTCTCCTTTGGCATGAAATGCTCAAAAAATATAAATTAAATCTATCTAGTCTAATGTATCTGCTGTTTAAATAAGGCTGCTTTCTTATTTGACTTCTTGTTTGAAAGATCTAGCCGTTGATGTCAAGGGGATGTTAAAGTCTTCTACTATGATTGTACTACTGTCAATCTTGCCCTTTATGCCTGTCAATATTTGTTTTATGTATTTAGTTGCTCCTCTGTTGGGTGCAAAAATGTTTGTAATGGTTATAGCCTCTTGTTAGATTGTTCCCTATATCATCATGAAATGTTCTTCTTTGTGTCATATTATAACCTTTGTTTTACAGTCTATTTTCTCTGATATAAGTATTGCTATTCCTGCTTTTTTCATTTTTAGTTGTATAAAATGTTTTTTCATCTCTTTTCTTTCTCTCTATCTTTCAATATGAAGTGAATCTCTTGTAGATAGCATATGTAAGGGTTTTGTTTTCTAACCCATTTTTTATTGTTAGACTTACTGGGGTGACATCTGTTAGCAAGGATTACATAGGATCCTGTGCTTTTTGATTGGAGTATTTAAGTAATTTATATTTAAAGTATTATTGATAGGTATGTAGTTATTACCATTCTATTATTCATATTTTCATTCTCCCTACCCTGTTTTTCTTTTAAGAAGTCCCCTTAATATTTTCTGTTACAGTATGTTGGTGGTGATGAACTCCTTTAGCTTTTTCTTGTCTGGGGAGTTCTTTATTTCTTCTTCAATTTTAAGTGATAGTCTTGCTGGGTAAAGTAGTCTTGGTAGTAGGTCTTTGCTTTTCGTCACTGATTATTTTGTGCCAGTTTCTTTTGGCCTACACAGTTTTTGTTGAGAAATCAGTTAACAGTCTTTTGGGAACTACCTTGTAGATAACTACATGCCTTGCTCTTGCTCCTTTTAACCTTTGTCGTTTTAACTATGATGTGTCTTGATGGGGCCTCTTTAGGTTCATCTAATTTGGGTGTTTTCTGTGTTCTTTTTAGTGCTTCCTGTCTCTTTCTTGAAGTCTCAATAAGTTCCTGATGATTCTTATAACCAGTTTTGAACTCTGTATCTGGTCTATTGCTTACCTCCATTTTATTTAATTCTTTTTCTGGAGTTTTCTTGTTTTTTCATTTGGGACATGTTTCTTTGTTTGGGCTTCTACTCTGTGTTTGTTTTTATGTATTAGGTAGATTTTCTATAATTCCCAGTCTTGCTAGGGTGGTCTTACAATAGTAGATATTCTGTGGGACTCAATAGTAGTCTTCCTGATCACCTGAGCCAGGAGCTCCACAAGTATCACTTATGTGTGTTGTGTGTGCCCTCCTGTTGTAGCTGAGCCTTGATTTCTGCTGGTGCATCAGTGGGTAGGATTGACCCTCAGGCTTACTGGCTTTGAGAATTGGCAGAACCATGGCATATGCGCTGTCATGCAGTGGCTGACTCCATGGTGGGGGATTTACTCTAGTGGGCTCTGGTGCCTGCCAAGACCCCACTTTAGGTGGGCTGCTTGTGAGGCTAATCAGTTGTGATCTGTTGTGGTCTGAAGGTGGTCAGCAGACGTGTTGGTTCTGGGGCCTCTTCAGAGGGATTACTGTTGCGAGCCAATGTCAGCCTCTGCCTATGACTGGCCTGGGGCTCCCTAGTAGTGGGTACAAAGCAATCCTCAGTTGATAAGTACCTGTACTGGACCTGGGAGCATATTGAAGTGGGCATGCTGATAACCAAGAGTGGCTGTCTCTAGTCCTGGGCCTTGGGCATCTCAGCATAAAGCTCAGGGCAGCCCGAGTCCTGCTCTTCCTGCTGGGTGTCTGTAAGTCTCAGCTACTGCCAGAGTCTTGGGGGAGGCATGATTGCAGGGATTCCCCAGGTTAGGGCGAGTGGTGTTCACCATATTAATGCAGATTCAAATTTGGCACGAGCGCTGAGTATGGGGACACTCAGTGAAAGACACAGGACACACTAAGGCCAGCTGCTGCCCACCTGAGGCCTGCTAACCTTTCAGAGTTTTTTTTATGAAAGATTGTAGCCTGGTTGAGGCTGGCTGGCTGCTGCTAAACGAGCCTCTGGCAGTGCTCCTGTTGAGGGGTGAAGGGTGACAGGGAGTCATCAGAATGGAGTGAGTTGAGTTCATCAGGTTAATATGCTAGTAGATTCAGATTTGGCTGTGTGGGAGGAGATCTCAACACAGAGGACAATGGTGTCTGTGCCTCCAGCCCTTTCCCTGAAGTTACACTACTCTGTTTCTTCCTGTGTGTCTCTGGTGCTTCCTGAGCCACTGTGCCTCTGCTGGAGCCTAGGGTGAGTGCCTCCTAGTGAGTCTGTGTGTTGGCCCTTTAAGAGGATGCCTGTTTTTCTAGCAGCCCCCCATCTAACCTTGACAGAAGGAATTTCCCCTGATTTAAATAGATGTTGTGGGGGCTCTTCTTTCTGGCACTGGTGCTTTGGGCTGGAGATTTCATTGCGAGTCTGGGACCTCCTTCTTTTTATGGAGGCACCTCTGCAGCTGGGATATCCTTCCTGATTTTCAACTACCACATGTGGGTTTGGGGCCAGCCTGTTTTGTTTCTGTGCTCCTCCTACGAATCTTGATGTGACTTCTTCATATCCTTAGTTAGAGGACTTCAGGTGTGTCTCCTGATTGATTGTTCTGTAATTTAGTCGTAATTTTGATATGGTCATGGGAGGAAGTGAGCATAGCATTTACCTACTCTGCCATCTTGTCTCAATCGAAGGCCTTTTAATTTGATTCCTCAAATACTATGAAGATAATAAAGACATGAAAATTAATTATGTAAATTTTAAGAGTTAATGCCACAAATGAAAAGTATGGAACTTTAGCTTTTGACCATGGTGGAATAATAGAGACTAGATTTATAATCCTGATGTAAATAACATACTGGTCAAAATGCCTGAGAGAAAAAGGTTTGTGGACATTGGACAATAGGTTGTACAGGAGTGGGATCCTTCATAGAAGGGGAACAAATAAAATGAGGCCTGGAATTGCCCTGGCTTTCTGGCTGAAGGCACATTCCAGACCACAGAGGAAGGTGTGATATATATCAAACAGAGCTCACCTATTTTGCTAAATTGAAGTTTAGGGAGGCAGAAGGATAGAAATATATGGACGCAGACGTGATTTGAAATTCGAATACAAAGTTCCAGAAAGAAAAAGCTATTTAGCCGCAGAGTTCCAGAAGCAGCAATAGAGCTCTTCTTGAGTATTTGCTAAATAGTAATGTTTGCATGCATAGGAGGAGACTCTACAAAGTTGGGCAAAGGGTGACCAAGGAGCCATGATTTGATTGATTCCAGAGCTCACACTGGGCTGGAAGGCATTGAGATTTCTACTGTCCATAGTACATAATTTCCATTAATGATTCAAAACATTCAATAGAGAACCCAGAAAAGCATGCCTTAGTAGTTAGTATAGCTAAACTATTTATAGAGTAAAGGTCACCATAGACCCACCTTAAACAAGCTATACTACTTCAGTCCCCTGCCCCCCAGTAGATTTAAAAAGTGACCCTATCCAAAGGTGGTAGTGTAACTTGTAGGATGGTTTTAAGTAGGGCGATTATCAATTTTTGTTAATAATACTCGGTCCTCAATGCACAGATGTATTTTGATTTTCTTATTTTTAAGAATTTTGGATTATAAGTAAAATGAGTCACACCAATGTAGTTATTCAGCTAAAAGTGTTTAGCTGTTCTTAATGTGATTAAGCTTGAATGTTGAGCAAGTATGTTCTTAATTAAAGTATGGGATTAGTATTAATATACAAGAAATACATTTCTGTGAAATTTTTTTATTAGAAGTTACTTTAATCATGTAGTTTAGCATAAATTTCCATTCCTATGTGATTGATTAGATATTTGATTTTATTGGAAAATATTAAAGCATGACAGTAGACACTAATGCATAATTGCAATTGGTTTTATTCTTTCAGGAGTAAAATGTCATTTAAAAATATTTTCCTCTTTAAATAGAAAAAGGTTTCAAATGAAATGAAGTATATCTAGTGAAATACATCTAAGAAAACTTAAAAATGTCAATGAGAAAGTAATCAGTATTTAATGAAAATATAGATTTACTAAATTAATTTTTCCCTTTTGTACTTGTTAAGAAAAATCACTTTTTTTTAAACCTCAAATTTATGGGAAAAAGTATTTACAGTCTACAGAGCTTAAAATGATACTTAATGTTCAAATTATAAGTTATTTCTTCACTATTCTGGGCAATGAGCATAATTTATAATCTGACATTTCTAAGCTTAATTTCCTAAAGGATTTCAACAGATGCCAGATGATTATGTGCTTGCTATATTAGCTTAGTGTAGGGAAGCCCAAAGGTTGGACACCCATAGCCTAAATGGTTGTAGCCATAGGCTAGAGTTACTTAACACTTAGATTTTTTTTGTTTCATGAAACATTTTTTGATTATTTGATTGATAATCTTTTATAGATATATTTGATAATTGTGCAACTCACTTGGCATTACCACTTACCTCAATTTCCTGCATTACTAAGGTTCCTATGAGCATTTCTCAAGTAAATCATCAGCTCATTAAGAAATGTAATTTATACTTTTTTAGTGGGTCTCCTAATGTGTCAGCAGAATGTCTTATAGTTAGTGTTTGTTGATTAATTTTAAGAATTTGTTCAACTTGTTAAGCAAACTAGGTTTGTTGATTTTTATTTTTAAATGTACTATAATTTATATAGCATGCTCATGATATCTTTTCTTCTTGGGACCTTAATTCTCCAGTAATTATTTTATATTTAATTTTTAAAGAATCTTATTTTCCATCTCTTTGGCTCATTTGTTGTTTCTCTGGGACTGTAAAGCAAATTTACTTATGCATGTTTTTACAAAATATGTTCACGTTTTACTCTCATTTTAACTTTAAAAGAATATAAACTTCATGGAATTTTGCAAAGGAGATGGTTTTAGAAGGTAAATTATTTTAATGTTGAGAAATTACTTTTAAATTCTACATCCTATTTGAGTTATTTTATTTTGACTACTATTGTCACTAAGTCACTCTTTCCCCTTTTATATATCCTAATGCAAGCCTGTATCAAAACAAAACAAAGAGGAAAAAAAAAACAAATGAATCTGCTGGTTTTGGTTTCTTTGAATATAGCTGAGACAGGCTTATGAATTACCACAAGTACAGGAAACAGAAATTACTTGGAAATAGTTAATCTTAGGAGTAGTAGTCTATAAACTTTTTTCTCAGTGAATTCCTGTCAGCAAAAATTGTTGAGCAAGCATCTGGAGTATATCATTTATTTAGGCATTAAATATATGTATCACTTTATTATAATGCATACCAGATAATTTTAATTTTATTAACATTTAAATCTTATTCTGATAGAATTTTAATAATAGGTCAATAATATTTTAATTAGTGTTATATTGTGTTCAGTATTTAAAGTTTAATACTTAGTTATGATAACTTAAAGGTTTAGTTCTTAATTCAGATTATTTAATAGTTGATTTTAATGGCTTACATAATTCCTTTTTCAGTCTCATTCAATTTGCAGAAGCCTTGGTTTCATATCAGGCTAGTAAATTTCTACCTTTATCAACAAGGTACTGTTCCAAATTGTTGGAAAGTTGTTGCCTTTTCTATTTAAATAAATTAGTGGTATACTTAATCCATATGCTTGGGTATATGCCTTTTATAGGAATCTTTTAAAAGTGTGTATCCAAATTATAAGGATTAGTTTAATTAAAGATAGGTAATTGAATTTGTATATAAGATTATTTGATTATTAATCTGAATTTGTATTGTATACAATGTAATATGCGAGAGTTAAATGAAAACAGATGAAAGAATGAAGGTCCCTTGCCAATTTCTTGTTATTAAATGTCTACTTTTCATTCAGTGTACTTAGCATAGTGTTATCTGTGGCCTTCTGGCATTGGAATCAATGTCATTTTTGTTTATGAAATATTAACAGTGCATCTTTCTTATTTTTAGCTAACAGTAAATATGAATAGATATTCTCACATTTTCCCCCAACAGCTCAATGTGTTGACTTGTAGTTTTATGTGCCACATTTTTGGAAGACACTGATATATTAGGTGTTATTTGGAAGTTTTAGGGTTACCTAGACAAAGTCCCTCATATAGTGCCCAGGTTGGAGGGTCCCACGAAGCCAAGTTAGACTGAAAAAAATATTGGCTGACATAGTATAAGCAGTGTTCTGGGGGCAGAGAAAAGTTTAGAGAGTAAAAAAATCAATAGCATCTCTAAATATGCAGTAGTAGGCAGGAATTCATCTGTATTTTGATCAGTGAACATGGTAACATAAGGAAAGAGAGGCAGGTGAGCTAATTGGGCAATGACGTTGAATAGTTCTTGAAGAAGCAAGCCTGGGAAATGTGGATGTAAGCCCCATGATATACTTAAAGCATTTTGGGACCTATACAGGCTATGTAATGAGATCGCTGGGTAGGTACAACTACCAACATATTGCCTAGTTTTTCTCCTAATTAATAGGTGATTTCTTTACTATGGAAGACACATTTGTAAGTTAGAAAGGCCTCTCTGCAAGAGACAAGAACTATATTGAAATAATTTTAAGTTAAGAAAAAAAACAACAAAGATATTTATTGATTCCCGTAACCAAAAAGTCGAAGGTAGATCTTTTCTTTTCTTTGGAGAACCAGACTCCACACCATCAGGACCGTCTTTTTGTGATTACTTAACTTTGTCTTACTGAACATAAGTTTCTTAACTTAGCAGTGTACATAGCTGTGGCACATCTGGACTCACATACTTAACTCTCTGTGATCAAAGAGAAACAGATTGGATCCAGTATCTGTTGAAAATATACCTGAGGAGAATTTTGTTTGGTCTGTTTTGGATCATGTGCACCCATCTTGGATAATCATTGTGGCTGTGGAAATTCAGTACTATGATTGGCTCAGTGGCAGCTCAGGTTGGGTAATGTACCCACCTCTGTGTTCGGGGGCATGAGATGGAATACTAGAAAATGTAGGGATAGCAGAAACATGGATCCTGGGGATAATTTTTGAGGGTCAGTCAGCTATTCCAGTTTATGTCTACTAATTTTTTTTCCATTTACAATTAGTCACCACAGGTTTAAAATACCAAATATTTTCCATATAATACTTAGACTAAATCACATATTTCTGTTTCAATAGACATGAAGTAAATGCTATGAAAGTATTGTACACATGAACATAAGGGAACATAGGGAACAATGGAAAAAAGAATCTGGAAGAGATAGACATGGTATGCATAAGATACATTGTAGACTTTATAATAGGTTTTTGTTTGTTTGTTTATTTGTTTCCTAGCCTAAAGTTTATTTATTTGGGGAAAGGAATTAGGAAGTTTTTTGGTTGTATACAATTGTGAACAATACAATTTTGCTGTGGACAAATTATTAATTTTGTAACTGTTTCTTTTTACAGATTTGTTAATTTGAGTTATAACATGGTTTAAACTGTCAGGTAATTTTAAAGTTTTTTGAGAACACATGGTGATGATAATAAATACATTGAAAGTTTTTTGAATATAGAGTTAACTCTTCTTTGAAAATAAGTAAGTTACTCTAGTTTTTACATGAACTGGCTAGAATTCAGCAAAAATTTAACCAAATTGTTTTGTATGCAGTCTCCTCCTCCCCTTTGTAACAGTCAGAACAAGATTATAGTTTCCAGATGAAATTCTGAATGTCACATAGTGATGACATATATTTTCCTGGTTGGCTCAGCATGAGATGCAATTTTGCATGCCATGTCACGCTGACTTGCAGAATCCAAAAGCCATTATTTCCTAAGGGGCTTTCAGGAGTGATAGTATCTAATGTAGTTTGAATTTTGATGAAAAGTCTCAGGCATTATTGCAGTTGCTATGGTAAGTTGCTTAAAACTTTATATGTTATCTAAACTCCAGAAATTTAAAAATAATACTACTATGTAAAAGTAACTTTTTCTTAAGGTCATTTAAATTTGTATTACCTAATAAAGTTGCCAGAAGTAATGATCAGTATAAAATATAGTAAAACAATTCAGAAGATAAGGTAGAAAAGACAGTGGACTGGGGACCCCCCTACCCCCAAGAAAAAGAAAATCTGGGTTTAAATCCTATTCCCAAGTCAAGCTAACTTCAAACAGCCACATTTTTTTTTTTCATTTATAAAATAGTAATGTAAGTATGCTCAGTATCTCACAGATTTGTCTTCTTATAAGACTTAAAGAAAGTAAAATACATGAAAGTTCTATAAAATAATGAAACAGAATTCAGATAGAAAGTAAAGATTATGTTTTTATATGTTTGCTTTTAAAAAGTTAATGTATAGGCTTCAAGCAAGGTGAAACTCATTTCATCTATTGACTTCTGACCCTGCAGTGTTTAATTTTATTTTTTTATATTTGATCTTAATTTCTTAAAAGTTGCCTTAAAACCCAGTATTTCCATTCATACTTGTATAATAACATTTATTTCATGCTGATTTTTTTTTTTAATTCTACATTTGTCTTAACTGACTTGTTTGTTATGTCAGTCATTTTTTTTTCCTTCTTTAAAAGGTGTCTCATATCCAATTGCCTAGACATCTCTATTTAGGTATTGTGCATACTACTCAGGCCTACCATGTATCTAATCTGAGCTTTGTGTTCCCCTCTCCCTACTGTCATTGACCATGTTGCTCAAGGCTAAAACTGAGAATTTACCCTGAGTGTCTTTTTCCTGGCCATTCTGCCTCTAAGTTATGTCTTGAATCTTTCATTTCAGTCTGTTTGTATGTTAGAATCCCTGATCACAGCCACATCATTTCTTATGCAGCATAAAGTAAAGATATCCTAACTAGTGTCCTGGTGTCGATTCTAAATACCTCATCATCTTCTCTCAGTTAGCCTAATTCACTTTCCAGGTGACAGCAAGCCATCTTATTAAAAATCTAAATGGGATCATTTTATTCCCTATTTAAAACACTTCAGTGACTTTTTTGCACTTAAAATAATATTCGGGGAGTTCCCTGATGGTGTAGTGCCTTAAGGCTTCAGCGCTGGCGCTGTCAGCGCTGCGGCCTGGGTTCGATTCCCAGTCAGGGAGCTACCCACATACCAAAAAGCAAAAAAAAAAAAAAAAAAATTCAAACTCCTTACCATCTCCTACATAGTTTAACCTGATGTAGTCTTTGTCAGATTCTTCCATTCCATGTTGTATCAGTTTTCCTTACACTCATCCTCTTCCATTTCTTCAAACACACCATGCTTTTTCTTGCCTGGGATATGTTATTTCTACTGGCTCTTTTCATAGCTGTGTACTTTTCATACTCTAAGTCTTAATTTAAAGGCTATCTTTTCAGCAAAGAAACCTTCCCTATTCAGTCTTTTTAAAGTAGGTATGTGCCACTCCTACAAGATTTCCTACCTTAGTACTACTCTTTTCTGTCCTTGTAACAAACACTCTTTGTAGTTTTAGATTCCTTTTATGTGTCTCTTCATTTAGAATGTGCCAGGGAGCATATCGAACTTCTTTACTTTTATGTTCCCAGAATCTAACAACTATTTCTGGTAATGAGTAACTATGTAGTAAATAATTGTTTCATGAATAAATGAAATGTTTTCTTTCATTTTTATTTATTAGTGGCTTAACAGTCTCATTCTTTAAACTTTTTAACCCGCTATCCTTTAATTGATTTAAATTGATGTTTTATAACTTTTCATATCTGTTTTCAGATTTTTCCAGGATATTTATCAAATATTTAGGAGAATCTAGCAGCTTTTGGTATTGTTGCATAAAATCTTTCATAGTGTTCTTGCTACATCAGAAATTTTAGTATGTTTTTAAGTGTTGAATTATGATAATAGTCCAGGTACAACCAGGATATTGAGGTAAAATACTATCTTTAAGTCATATAATCAGTAAATATAACCATGAATTCTTTCAATATTCTTAACTCTGTGCTAAGTGTTTAGGGAAATTGAAAGCAGTGTATGACACGGCTTCTGTTCTGATGGACTTTAAGTTCTACTTGGAGAGAAAAATAAGTAATGTGCAATGTGGTAAGCTTTATAGAACTGAGGAGAATTTAGGGAAAGGAGCCATAACTATAGACTTTAGGAATTGGAGAGCTATAACTTAAGGTAGATAGGAATTGCAGTAATAAAAAGGGGGCACTTCACTTGGACGGAAACAGCCGGGGAAAGATAGGAATTGAAGTTAAGATTCTCTAGCGGAAGTAGTGAAAAGTAAAGTTGAACAGATTTAGAGAGACTAGCTTATACAGTGCTTTGAAAATCAGGGACCTTTGATTTTCTTTCAGATGCTATTCATTATTAAATAATATTCTATGTTTGAGAATAGTCTGTAGGTTGGATTTGAAGGGGAAAGAACCTTTGCAGAAATGTTGGTTACCCTATTTTATAATGTTGAAGATTTCCAGTAGTTTGGTTGCCTTGGAATTAGAGAAAAAATACATATTTAGGTCATTTTTGCACCTGAAAATTGACTCTCTTCTTACCCTTTGCAAGAGGTATATTTATATTTCTTTCCAGTGACAACAAAAATCATTATTAGGATTATGAATGAATAATAGCTTCTTTTCCATAAGTAAACATTTGTGGTTTAGAAAAGACTGAAAGGTCATTATAAGACAAAGCTACTACAGTTATTACGTTTCCTATATTATGATAAAATTTTCTAAACTAGTTCTGTGTCACTTACCCATGTACTAAATTTATTACCCTTCCATTTACCTCATTCATATGTAAGCTCCTCAAAGACATGACCCCAGTCTTATACATCTTTGTTTTCCTAAGTCTTGGCATAAGTAAGTACTCAGTAAGGCTTATTGAATTGAACTAAGTAACTTTTCCACAGCTCATAAGTCTTGGAAGAGGTCAGTATTTTCCTTTATCTCATTTTCAAGTGCTTTCCAGGCCACACCAATCGGATGGAAGAATAGTAACATAAGATTCACAAATCAGCATCTGTGTGCCTTTGGCTCTGCTGTGCTGAAATTCCCTAAGTCCTTGTGAGATTTCCTACAGGCTGAAGGAAATGGGGGATTGAGGGAAAGTGGTGTGGACATGATTTCTCTTCTACTGTGTTCTTCAATTCAGTATTTTTGCCAGTATTATTGCCTTCAGACAATAGCAAGGAAGACAACCCAGCTGGAGCAGAGCACTGGGAAGAAGGGTAGACAGAAGTCAAAAAGACAATGGAGAATCCAGATCCCATAAGGACTTATAAGCGCCATTGTAAGAACTTGGACTAGTAAAAGTGAGTAAGGTGGAATGCCACAGGAGGGCTTTCATTAGAGGAGTGCTGTGCCCCCCCTCCCCACTTTCTTTGTCTGTTTTAACAGAATTCAACACTCTGGGTGCTATGCTGAGAATACACTGTAGGAAGGAAAGTATAGAAACAGGTAGGCCAGTTGCCATGTGCTGTTGCTGTAGTGTGTGCCTCTAATCATGGTGACTTGGACCAGGATAGTATTTCTAGAGAACATAAAGTCAAATTTAGGGTATATTTTGAGATGCAGCAATAAAATTATGCAAATTATCTGGATGTGTGAGAGAGGGGTCATTTTTTTTGGTGTGTGTGAGGGGAGCATTTGGGAAGATGGATTTGCTATTTATTAAGACTTGAAGGAATAGAAAAGGAAAGGTGTGGGGCCAGAGGGAGACTCAGGAGTTTTTCTTTGGCTATGTTAAGTTTGATATTCCTGTTGAATAGAGATGTTGAGTAGATAGTTGAATAAATAAAGTCTATAGAGTGTAGAGGATAGATCCAAACTATCCCCTGGGAATTTTAACCATATAGAGGATACTTAAAAACCATGGCATTGAGTGAGATCATCTCAGGAAGAGGGTGTTTGTAGAGAAGAGAAATGGCCCAATGACTGGATCCTTGAACCTTCCAACATTTAGAGGCCTGGAAAATGAAGAACTAGCAAGAAAAGCAACGAAGAGCTGCCAGTGAGTTGGAAGGGGAACATAGGGACAATGGTGTCAGGAAGGAAGTGAAGAAAATGTTTAAAGACTGTGATATATGATCAACCGTTTGATCCCTCTAATAGGTGATATTAATCATTGTTGTTCAATGGCTCTAAAACATTACCACAAAAATCTCAGCGACTTTACACAATAAAATTCATTTCTTGTTTGAAAAAAATCCATTGTGTTCACAGTTTGGTATTTCTCCAAGCAGTGACTTAATTAGTTACACTACTAATCTGATCCTTGGATATTCTGCATTTAATCAATAGATTAACAAAGAGACATATAAGTGAGGGGAACATATTAGCTCTTACTTGCCTCCAAAGCTTAGAAGCATCACTTCATTTTGTGTTATATTTTATTATTAAGACTCATTGACATGGGCTTGTTCAGATGCAGACTGGGTAATATAGGGGAACAGATGGACTGTTTAATGAGTGTTGTTGTCTCTGACACAAATGACAGTGATATAAGCTAAAATCTCCAAAGAATGAAGGGGCAAGGGTACTTACCTCAGAATCAGATGGATCATTCCAATACATAGGGGTGATGGGTATATGTGTTTGGATGACATGAAATTCAAGGTGAGGTTTCTTTTTGTGGGGAGGAGGTACAAAAAAGACTGGAAATGGCAATGAGGACCAGGGAAGCCATTTACCCACTTCTAGGCCTAAGCCTATGCAGAATATGTAAGAGAAAACATGCACTACTTAAGAGGATTCCACTGAAAGCAGTGTCCTCAGATTTGTTATAACAAGATGAAAAATAAGTTCAGAGGAAAGTTTCAGGAAGATACAGGAGGTTTTGCTGATAATGTTATCAGGAGTTCTAGTGGATTGAATGGAAGAGATTTCAGTGTCATGGAGTGAAAGATGGGATCAGTTGGGGGTTGTACAGATCTCTTTGGTGATGAGAGTCTGGGTGATAAGGGGTGTATTTGGAATTTTGTGCTTCTCATGGTGGCTAATACAAATGAAGATAAAAGGCATGAACGTACTAATTCTTGGGTTCATAAGGCAGAATTAGATAGCAAGGCTGTGACTGTTAGGAGCTAGAGGAATGTGGTCTTTCCAGTATCACTCAGGTTGTAGAGTATTATCCCAATTTTGTAATATATGTATGTGTGTCTGGCACAATTCTTGGTTCTATAATCAGGTGTACCAAAATGTAACCATTTTTCTGTAGCAGAGACAGAACTGTATTTATCTTTGACCCTTAATTCTACTTGCTTAAGAAGTAAAGTAATGTAAAGTCAATTCAGGGTCTCTCAGAGTTGTGTTTAATTTTCAGTGAAATAATATTGAGGAAAGAATTTGACTTGAGTGGACTCTGTGGCATCATTTCTATCTGGCAATGAAAGAAATATCTTTAGAAATGGGAACATGAGTCAGTCTCTGTCTTTCCCTCTCCCTCTCCCTGTCTGCCTCCCTCCCTATCTCTATCTTGTATTTTAAACCGATTCGAAGGAATGAAACTTAAATGATACATTCAATAAATACTTAAAATTATATACTTAGTGTATACTTAAAATCACTGTAGTTATATATGCCAACTTAAATCACCAGACAAAAGAATAATAAAATTTTTGTTTGGATTGCATAATGCTCACACATTAAGAATCACTACTTTTATTTCTTGCTCTCCTACTTAAGGAAAAAGGATTAAATGCAGATCAAATTAACACATTTTATAACTTTATTTAGGTTAATTTTCAGACTATATACTGAGGTCATAATAGATCAACTTACAGTTTCTGTATCAGCAATCAAATAAAATGAGAATACTGTGGGATGCTAGCAAAACAGCTCCTTGAATGGTCTTCGAGTTTCACTCCTGCTTTTCCAATGAGAGATCCTTTGTGTTATTATGAAAATTTTAACTTCTAAGTCCTAAATTTTATTACACTTCCCTGCTTATTCCATCATCATTTTAGTACCTTCAGGATACTTTGTTTCTCAGCATGAAAGGCCTTCAAAACTAAGCCTTAACTTACCTTTCTGGCCTACATCTAGTATATCATTTTTATTTGATGTGCAGTGTACTGAACTCACAATAAACTATTTGCCATGCACTTTGTGCTTCTGTGCCTTTGTTCATGTTCTTTCTGCCTGAATTTCTTTCTTTTAATTTGAGAATTCTGTCTCAACCCAATTCTTTATCATCTCTTTTATGAAGACTTTCCTGCCACTGCTTGATTGAATTAGGCAGTCTTTCTGTAGAATATTTGAATAATATAACATTTTTCCTACTTCATGATAATAATCATATGTACAGTAGTAAGTCCCATTGAACATGATAGTTTCTTGGAAACTGACTTTAAGCAGAAGAAAGTATAACGGTACCGATTTTATCATAGGCTAATTGATACAAACTAGTTAAGTTCGTATGGCATATTTCTGGTCACAGAAACATCATCAGACTTCTAACTAAAGACCCAAAACATTTACAAGATTAAACATTGAAATAAATGTGAGTCAAACATACATTTAAGAAAGATGAATAAACACAAGTAAGATAATTATTTTCTAAGCTGCTTACTCCTGCTCCAGGTCTCATTCCAGATCCTGTTCCTGCAGCTCAGGACACAAGGTGAGCAGCCACCCTGGACAGGACACCCTTCCATTGCAAGGTGCACTTAAACACCCACACTCTCAGCCTGGGACAATTTAGACATACTACTTAACCCAATGTGCACATCTTTGGGATGTTGGAGGAACCCCGAGTACCTGAAGGAAATGCATGCAGACATGGGGGTAATATGAAAACATCACAAAGACAGTGGCCCCAGTCAGGAATTAATTTTTTTTTCTCATCAACATTGTAATGAAACTACATTGAATAAATCAACATTATTGTAAGACCTGCTGCATTTAATTAAGTTTATATCTCCTTTCAAGATGTCAGCTCTTCGAGGAGAGGGACTGTGTCACATTTCCCAGACTAACTTACTACAGTACCCTGTTTATAGAGTACATAGACATTGATTAAGAACTTTGAGTTTATAAGAAACAAGGTTTCTTTCTACCTTCCATTCCCCTCCTCTCTTCCCTTTTCCCTCTGTGCTTTCCAAAATACACGTGACCATTCAAATTCTAATAGCATTCTAACTAACCATGATTTTCTCATTCTTTTTTTCTTATTGTTAGACTTATTGGGGTGACATCTGTTAGCAAGGATTACATAGGTTTCAGGCATACAATTCTACAGTGCATTGTCAGCTTGTTGTATAATAAGTTCACCACCTAATGTGACTTCTCTTTCCATCACCTTCTGTTTAGCTTCCCCCACTCCTCTCCCACCCCTCCCCTTTCTCCCCTCCCTAACCCACTTGTGCCCGAATAAACATTAAACTATTGATTGTGTCCATGGGTTGTTTGTTTGTTTGTTCATTTCTTTTCTCTTTGTTGCTTTCGGTTTTATATTCCACTTATGAGTGAAGTCATACAGTTTTTTGGTTTTTTCTGTCTGGCTTATTTCACTAAGCGTGATGATCTCTAGGTCCATCCATTTTGTTGCAAATGGCAATATTTCATCTTTTCTTATAGCTGTGGTACATATACACAATGAAGTATTACTCATTTATTTTTGTATAACCCCCTGGTTAGCTTATCTTCAGTTTCTCTCTGAACTCATGTAACTATAAAGACCAACATTTAGGTAAGGATTTATCTGCAGAAGGAGAAACAGTGTGAAGATGATTTTGAAGGGCAAAGGTAAAATATCAACACTAATATCATACGACTACATGAAAGTTAGTTTCATTATTTTAGAGTTACACTTTAACTCATTTGATCTTTTTATTGAAACCTTTGTCCTGAGTGTAAAATATGTGGAAAACAATATCAGCTTGGGTAAGAATTGCAGCTGTAAGCAAAAAGACTGCCTCTTCCAACCTAAAAGTTCTTGATGCTCCTCCAAGATCTTAGGATATTATTTGGAAGTGGTATAGCTCATATTCTACCCTCTGCTGTTATTTCTGTGGTGGTGGTGGTGGTGGTTGTCGGTGTACACACACTGAGAAATTCATGGACGTTCAAAAATTTTGTTGTTTGTTTTATTTTGGAAGTGAAGTCAGGGTGAAAGAATGTTAATGGTCTCAGTGGATCGTTGTGGTATAAGTTAAAGGGTAGATTCTGGAGACATTCATGTTTTTGTTTTACTGCTTATGACAAGATGGTGTTACTCATCTTTCTCTTCTTTATTCCTCCTCTCTCACTTTCTTTCCTTCTCTTTCTGTAATTTTCCTTTTTACTTTAACAGACAGCAGAAATCCCTGCCTTCATGATTTTCCATGATTTTCCATGAGATTTAGGCAGCCTTTAATATTTATCTTCTGAAAGTTCTAGATGAGAAAACTGAAACCTAAGTAGTTAAAGTGATTCTAAGATCACATATCTTAAATTGGTAGAATAAAAAGTGGTATCTAGGTATCCTAATTGCATGTGCATGCTTTGAGGAAACTTTATGTAAATATATTTATCCCACTGGTGTCTGAAATCTCAGAACTGAAGTTTTCTTTAATCTTAAACTTCTCTCTCTCTCTCTCTCTCTCTCTCTCTCTCTCTCTCTCTCTCACACACACACACACACACACACACACACACTCACACGGCCAGACAATTTCACGTATTCATCCTAGAAAAAGTACTCCATACCTCATTGCTGAATATTATTATGGTCACCTTCAAAGTACTCCCCTTGGGAAGCTATGCACTGACACTACTTCTTAGTCCACCCTTCAAAATAATTTTGGAACTCTTTATTTGGCATGACCATTAGAGCTATTTTCATCCCCAAAATCTGACAGTTAGGTTTGTGAACTTGCCACTGTGTGCTTACCTTGGCAGCACTGTACAAACAACTAGGTAAGGTGTCATAACCTTTGTGAAGCTGTACAGTGCTGCCAATATAGGCATATGGTGGCAAGTTCATGAACTTAATTACCAGATTTGGGGGACAATGACAGTTCTGATGGCCATTTCAAAAAAAGAGTTTCAAAACTGCTATGAAGGGTGGACTAGGCACTAGTGTCGGTGCATAGCTTCCCCAAGGGGGTTACTTCAAAGGTGACTGCAATGATACTCGGCAGTGAGGTTTGTAGCACTTTTTCTAGAAAGAGTTTGTAAAATTAATTGTCTGAACACACACACACACACACACACAGGCTGTCTGGAAAGTATTCAGCCGTGTAATATGAAAAATAGAGGCATCAAAGGCTAGATTTTTTTTTTCCAGACAGCCCTCATGTATGTGTGTGTGTGTGCGCACGCACGCATGCCATGAGATTGAGACTGTGTTTGTTTTGTATACCAGTTTTGTTTACCATGGTATTCCCAGTTCCTAACAACATAGACCCTAAAACATAGTAGGTGTTTCTTAAGTAGTTTCGAATGACTTTTTTGTTTTGCGTGTTGAAATTATGGAATATTTTAATTTCCTTCCATTATTTTTTGGTGAGTTGTATTTTCTGATTTTTCACCTATTAACATATATTAATTCTGTCAATAGTATTTCCACAAATATCATACATGGGCAAGACAATACGTTAAGCCCATGAACAACTAACATGTTATCCAAGTCTTCTATGATGCATTGTGAACAAGGCAAGGAAATGTGATACTGCATATCACTATTGAGTTAAAGTCTGATTTCTCTTCTGAGGGATTTACCTATATACCCCACTTTCACATCCCTGCACAGAAACCTAGAAAGTATGCTCTTCTATAATAGGTAGCCTGGTGTTCACCATCCAGTCTTCTGCATTCTACACTTGTGCTAAAACAACTCTATAGCCCACTTCAAGTGTTTCTGAAGCATCTCTCTCTTTTCCAACCTTGCAACTCTCCCTGCTTCATCTCAGAGGAAGCCATGATTTTTCTTAGAGGCTCTTTTTAGTAGTCATCTTCTTTCTGCTTATGGCTGTTTAAAGCATGCTGCCTTTCCAGGATGATCTGTGACCTGAGATTGCAAAACCTATGTTCAGGGCATTTTTTATTTTTACCTTTTAAGTTTTGTTTTTTTTGTTTTTGTTTTTTTTTAAGTAATTCATTGGTTTAAGATAGCTACCCTGGCACAATATTGTTTTGGCTGTGAGTGCATGGCTGAATAGCTTGATTTTCCATGAACGTAAAGGAAACATAAAGATTGGCATACTTTTCTTCTTGGGAATTATTTAAAATTCAAATAAAAATTAAATCATAAATGTGTACCTTGCACAAAGTTACAATTTTGACAAAAATGTCAAGTAATATGCCATTAGGGAATGATTTCAACAAGGAATGTATTTTTTCTCTTTTTGAAAAGATATCAATTGATTAATTCAACCAATATTTATTTAACAAGATACTTATTATGCTATTGAAAGGTGCTACATGATATAAATAGATGAAGAAAATATAGATTGTCTTTTTAGTGAAATGAATACCGTCTTGGTATAGGCACTATATTGAATAAAGTGCATAAGTGTAAAAACTGATGGTCAGAAACACAGTGGAGGAAAGAAACCCTCTTCAATAATTGCTGCTGTGAAAATTGAAAAGCCACCTGCAAAAGAATGAAACTAGACTGCTATCTGTCACCATATACCAAAATGAACTCAAAATGGATCAAAGATGTAAATGTAAGATCTGAAAAAATAAATTTCATAGAAGCAAGCATCGGTACTAAACTTAAGGACATTGGATTCAGAGAGAATTTTATGAATTTGACTTCAAAGGCAAAGGAAGTGAAAACAAAAATAAACGAGTGAGACTGTATCAAACTAAAAAGCTTCTAATACCTCCAATAAGAGGCTGATATCCAAAATATGTAAAGAACTCATACAACTCAATAACAAAAATACAAACTGTCTAGTGAAAATATGGGCAAAAGAACTGAACAGATATTTCTCGTAAGAAGACCAAGAAATGCCCAACAGATATATGAAGAAACACTCAACTTCACTTTATACTAGAGAAATGCAAATCAAAACCACAATGAGATACCACCTCAGACCTATTAGAATGGCTATTATCAATGAAACAGGTAATAACAAATGTTGGAGAGGTTGTGGAGAAATGGAACCCTTGTGCACTGTTGGTAGGAATGTTAAGTTGGTAAAACCACTATGGAAAACAGTATGGAAGTTCCTAAAAAAAATTAAGAATAGAATTACCATATTACCCAGCAATTCGTCTTCTGGGTATCTACCTATAAAAATAAAAAAATATTATCTGTAAAGATATATGAACCCAGATGTTCATTACAGCATTATTCACAGTGGCCAAGATATGGAAACAGCTGAAGTGTACTTCAGTAGATGATTGGATAAAAGATGTGGTACATATATACAATGAACTATTACTCAGCCATAAGAAAAAATGAAATACCGCCATTTGCGACAACATGGATGTATCTTGAGATTATGATGCTAATCTAAATAAGTCAGACAGAAAAAGTCAAAAAGCATATGATTTCACTCATATGTGGGATATAAAACCAAAAGCAACAAACAAACAAAAACTCATAGACCCAGACAACCAGAGGGGAAGGAGTTAGTGGAGTGGTAGAAGAGTGCAAAGGAGATCAAATGTATGGTGATGGAAGGAGTACTGACGCTGTGTGCTGAACGAACAATACAGTACACAAGTGGTGTTTTATAGAAATACACACTTGAAACCTACAGGTATGTAATTTTACTAACCAGTGTCACACCAATTTAATAAAAATTTAAAAAAATTGGTGGTCAGATACGTTAATGGTTAAAGGAAAAATTTCTAGAGGACTTTTTTGTTGTTATTATTATCTTACTAGAAATGATTCTCCCTTATTGATCAAGTACTAACCTTGCCTACTTTTATGATACCACCTCTATAAGGCTTTTACACAGCGCATGATAACTTGAAACAAAAAGGTTTTTAATTCTGAGAAAAGTTTAGTATGAGAAATGAATTTTATTACTGTAGCTGAACAAATGTTTTTACTCTTTGATATCATTAAGTAACCTTGTTATTTGAGAATGTTGAACTTCAAGAACATAAGCTATTTGGTATCAAATGTCAATATTATGTGCCATTGTTTTACATATACTATAGGGTATTTAGAGTTACCATTTAAACATTGACATTATTACTCAAACCTTCAAAATAAGAACAGAGGTTTTTGGCATACTGACTAATTGTTACCAGGTTTCAGTTTCCCTAAGTAGGAAAAGGAATGTTCTGATATACATCATTGATTGATACGTAGATGCCAAAAATATAGTCATTTAATTGTGCGGCCTGGAATTTCTAGCTTTATGCTTCCTTGGCCAATTTTATCTAATCAGTGTTATATTAATAAATATGTACATAAAGTTTTTTCTCATTGGAAGAGTAAAATTAGTAGTAGAACCCTGAATATTATCATCAAAATCCAACCATTAGCCACTACTATTTTATTGCTATACTATACAAGTATGCCCTGTTGCTACTTTTGGAAAGATAAATATTCAAATGGTTAATATTATACCATGAAAATTTAAATATATTACACAGAATTATGTCAGAATTCTGTGAGATTATAGATTATAAATCTAATTTGGGGAAATCAGTGACCATTTCTTAGAGGAAATGGTATGTAAGGTACAACTAAAACAATAGGTTGATTGTATTTAAGATACAATAGATTGATCTTGTATTTAAGATCCGGTGAACTTTAAGTTCTTTTCTATACATTATAGCCAGTTTCTTTTTTCTTATCATCACTATTGCTTATATTTATAGTACATTCATGAACTGTTTTTATGTACATTATAAATTTTAAAGTGAATAGTATTCTTACATTAGGTATAGTTATTATTAACTTCTGACCCTTTGATTTTTATGGCAATGGTACAGGTGAAACTAACTCAAGTTGACTCCAAGTGAAGTACTCCAAGGCACAGAAATGAAAGATTAATATTGTACTATGTTGTTGATATTATTTTAAACAATAAGGTTTGGGTCTTAAAATTACCTTGTTTATTGTTGAAAATAGGCAATGTAAGAGATAGATATCAGACTACCATGTTAATGTAGCTTTTATTTAGCTCCAGTGGGAATGAACAAATCTTATGTTTTCTGAACTATTTGTGGTACCATCATCCTTAGTAGAAATATGCTACCTTTATTGTGGATTTGGTAGAAATAGAAATAAATGCACAAGGTTTGAATAACAGAAGAGGGACCATAGTATAGTAGTTAAAAGCATGGGATTTGGAGTCAGACTGCCTAGATTCTCATTCCTGTTTGTTACTTACCAGCTGGGTAACTTAGGATGTTACTATACTTAACCTCTCTATGATCAGTTTTCTTATCTGAAAATGGTGGTAATAGTCTAAATAATAGTGCATTCCTCATGGGGTTGTGATGAGGTTTAAACTGGCTTATATTTGTAAAGCACTTAGAGCTGTACCTGACTTGTAGTAGGTATTACAGAGATTTTGGTTAAATAAAAATATGGATCAAGATTGGCAGAGTTTCATAAAATATAAACATCTTGCTTATAAAATATATGTGTGTGTGTGTGTGTGTGTGTGTGTGTGTGTATGTAGGTGTGTGTGTGTGTGTGTATATATATATATATATATACACATACACACACACACACACACCTACATAAAAAATTTTTTTAATGCAAATTTGTCTTTCCATTATCTTTCAGAAAATATGATGGATTGAAAAATTAGTATATCCAAAATAGTGTGCTTTTACACTTCTGGTAGCCAGAATATACTATTTAATGAGAAACTTTAACTGATTATGTTTGTCATAGCTTTTTGAATAGCACGTCTAAGCCAATTTAGATTTCAGGGCCTCCTTTAATTATTTTTTTTTATAGATCACCACATTAGAGAATATGGCATTTTTAATGAACATGTGGCTCTTTTGGTGAGTGGTGACTTGAAATACTGCTTCACAATCACAGACTTCACAAAAAAGTACATACTACTTGGTAATGGTTGCATTTGTTAGATGGGTTTGTTTTTAAGTTGTAATAATGCTATTTATGACTGAAATTTCTTTCAGTAGCTTTTGAAAATAACCCTGAGCCACTTTTGTGGAAACCTTTGGTATTCATTGTTTCACATAGTTTTAAAATGTTGTCTACATTGAAAATATTTATCTTTTTGTAATACTTTTTAGAACAGTTTTAAATTCACAGCAAAATTGAGGGGAAGGTACAGTGATTTCGCATATATCCACTGCTTCCACACATGCATAACCCCTCCCATTATGAACATCCCCCACTAAAGTGGTACATTGTTATAGTATATTTGGTGAACTTACATTGACACATCATAATCACTGAAAATCCATAGTTTACATTAGGTTTCACTGGTGGTGTTCATTCAGTGGGTTTGGACAGATTTATAGTAACAGGTATCCCCCATTATAGTATCATACAGAGTAGTTTCACTCAATTAAAAATCATCTGTGCACTCAAAACTCCTGGCAACCATTGATCTTTTTACTGTCTCTGTAGTTTTGCCTTTTCCAGAATGTCATATTTTGGAATTAAACAGTATGTAGTAGCCTTTTCAGATTGACTTCTTTCAGTTAGTATGCATTTAAATTTTCTCCAGATGTTTTTATAGCTTGATAGCTCATTTCTTTTAAGTGATGAAATAGTATTCCATATTCTAGATATACCATAGTTTATCTATTGATTCAACTATTCAATAACATCTTGGTTTCTTCCATGTTTTGGTGACTGAACTAAGGTGCTATAAACATCCATGTGCAGGTTTTTTGTGTGGTTGGTCTGCATTTAATTATTTCAATAGGCAGAGTTCTATAAGAGGTTTAGTTAACTATTTCCTTCTTGTAACTACTAATGTAAAAGAGAAAGGTAATGAAGTCCAAGTGAGTAGAAAGTAAATTAATGTTAGTTGTATTAAAACATTATAGTAGGTAATTCATTGTCATAAAACATTTAATTCTGAAATATAAAGAGTTAAATATCCCCCACCCTTGCCCCTCATAAATTTCATTTTACTCTCAGAGGTAACCTCTGTCAAAGGTTTACTTTTTACTGTTCTATAACTTTTTCTGTATATGGAGTAGACAAATATATGCTCAAACTCACATACTACTTCAAAAACGTATTTGCGTTATGTGATACATGTATATTTTTTCAATCACAAGGTATCAAAAATATGCTTTATGTCATACCTTTAATTGTTCCTAATTTTTAAATGATTGAATGATAATCTTTGTTGCAGGTATTCCAAAGTTAATTTAACCATTTAGTTTTTAATGGGTAGATAAGGTGCTTAGGTTTTGCTTTCTCTACTTCCTCCCCACTTTTTTTTTTTGCTATTTCAAATAATACTGCTGCTACTAAACATCCCTTATAAATTCTTTATATGCATGTACTCTCACCTGATTTAGAATTTCTGTATCATAGAATATTAGAAATGGGATTATTTTATAAAAAAATGCATGTTTAAATTCTGATAGATACAAATTGGCCCTCTGTTGCATTTCTACTCTCTAAACCATACTTATGTATATTTCCAGGCCATGAAAAAGTCTCAGAAGAGGCTTCAATAATGATAAATTTTGTAAACAGACAAATTAACTCTTTTAACCATTTGCCACAGTGACTGTTGGAAAGGATATTTGATTGTTGCCTTAATTTTAATTTCTTTATTGGCATGTTTAAGCTTCTCTTAGTAAATTTATTGGCCAAATTACATTTTTCTATGAATTACCTGTTCACATATTTTTTCCATTTTTTATAGTTGTTTATCCATTACCATCTTGATAACTCATTTATATGTCTAAATGGAAATCTCCATTTGACAGGTCTAAAATTGTTTCTTTTTCTCATAATTCTCCTTCTCTTACAGCTCCATTTTTTCAGCTGTTCAGACCTTAAACCTTTCAGTCATCTTCTTTACTTTTCTCTCTTACTGCAAGGGAAGGTCATTAAAATCTTGTAACAGAGGAGTTATTGGAGAAGTGAGAGTACTAGTGCATGCAGTTTGATTGTATGTCTATTTATTAGGATATGTGCCAAATTTCAGGCTACTTACATCCATATTCTTTCGGTATTGCTGAAGAAGCATGTAAAACATGAAGAAAACCCCAAGTATGGATAAAATTGTATTTTGGGCTGTCATTAAGTTCCCCACAAAACAAGGGAAAGCCCCTCAAACCATTTTGAAAGAGATGTTAGCAGTTTACATGGACTACTTGCTCTGGGAAATCCATGGCTTACAAGTGACATAACCTTTTCAAGCAAGGCAGAGAATCAATTGAAGATGACCTTCTGGGATGCCTTGTTAAGGCCACTTCTTCAGATGTCAAAAAAGTTAAAAACTTGTAGTGGAAGATGCCAGATTGAATAAAAAGCAACTTGCAGACATGATTAGAGTATCACCTACAACTATTTTGAGTATTCTCCATCAACATCTAAGGATGTCAAAAGTCAGTGCAAGGTAGGTGGGTAGCGAGAATGCTCATGCTGCTTCAAAAATTAAGCCAAATCATGGAAACAGTCAAAGTGCCCTTTGATAGATGACTGGCTAAAGAAATTATGGGACATACACACATTGCAATATTACTCAGCCATAAGAAAAGATGAAATAGGGCCATTTATGACAACATGGATGGACCTTGATAACCATCATGCAAAGCGAAAGAAGCCAGACAGGTAAAACCAAGAACCATATGATTTCACTCATTTGTGGAACACAAGGCTGAAAGCGACAAAGAAACAAAACTCACGGGCACAATCAGTAGTTTAGTGGTTCGTGGTTATCTGAGGGTATGAGGGCGGGGAGTGGAAAAGGAGGGAGGGGGAGTCAAATATGTGGTGATGGAAAGAGAACTGACTCTGCGTTATGAACACGTTAACACAACACAAAGTTGATTCATTATGGAATTGTACATCTGGAACCTATGTAATTTTTACTAATCAATGTCACTCCAATAAAACTAACAATAAAAAGAAAAAATATTAAAAAAGAAAACAAAAACAATAGTGCGTCGAGTGTTCATGACACTTTGGATCTCTGCAGAGACAACAAAGATGAAGTTTTAAACTGGATTGTCGGTGGAGATGAAACTACATTCACCATTATGAGCCTGGGTCAAAGCAGGAGTCCATGCATGCCAACCCCTAAGAAGTTTAATGTGTTGCAATTGGCTGGAAAAATTATTGTTACTGTTTTTTTGGGATATGGAGGGTATCCTATTGATCGATTACAAGGTTAAGGGGTCCTAATAATTGGAGAGTACTATCCAGTCTACTGAAACAGTTAGAAGAAACTGTGAAGGCAAAAAGAAGAGGAAAATGGACCAAAGGGGTGCATGACATTGTGCCCGTGCACAACAGCAGTGTTGCATTGGCTACTCTTCATGACTGTGAAATTGAAAAATTAAACTATCCTATCTACGTACAGTTCACACCTGGCTCTGTCTGATTATTAATTGTTTTCAAATATGAGAAAACAGCTTTGAGGGAAGAAATTCACAGACCACAAAGAGGTTACAGCTGCCATTTCAGGGCAAAATCAAAACATTTTTCCCCTGAGGGTATAAATAAACTTATTGAAAGATCTGAAAAGTGTATTAGGGTTAAGGGTGAATATATTGAAAAGGAAAAATAATAAATTGTTATTTCTTACCCTTCATTCCACAAATTCTTGACCACCCTTTGTATCTTGTCCATTAGTAAATCCTCTTTGCTATATCATTGAAATGGATACAGAATTTCACTTCTTACTGATGATGCTGCTATCATCTCTCACAAGCTGTCTTTTTGTTTTGCTACTTGATCCATGTAGTCACTTTTCTGTATAGTATCCAGATAAATTCTTTCAAAGTATGTCCATTGATTTCATGACTGAATTTAGAATCCACTATTACATCCCAGCTCCTTTGTGTAAAAGCTAACCTTACCGTGGCTATGTAAGCTCTGTATGATTTGGTCTCTTTTGATTGCTCTGACCTCATCTACTCTTTTCTCATGTGGCTGTGCTTTAGCCACCCTTGCTTCCTCTGCACTGTTTCTTGAAAATCCTAAGTACACATATAACTCAGGACATTTGCGTTGTTCTGTCTTTATAGAGTCCTCTGTTTCCAGACATCAGTGTGAATCTCTCCCAAACTGTTGTATTTAAACAACCATTTAAAAAAATTTCTAATATATTAAATATGGTAGACTATGGTATTTTAAGTATGAGAAATAAAGGTCTATGCTCCATGCCCTTAAGGTATTTTAGTATGAATGCAAATTTAGTATGAATGCAAATATATTAACCAAATTGGGAGAGGGAAAATATGAGTGGGAATAGCAAATATTCTCATATTGAAGAGCATCGTAGGATCATCAACTTAGTAAAAGTCTTGAAAAGCAAGCTCTGATTGATTAAATTGTGCTATTCAAAGTATTACATATAAATTATATTTGCATTAACATAGAATGAATGAATATATATATGGGTCTTCTAGATATATTTTATGAATTATTTAATTTCTGAAAATTTACATGATAAGAATTGTTGAAATTCTCTTATTTCTTTATTTTAGATAAACATAATTTTTATAACATTATAGTGAATGGAATATCACATTCATATTCTTAATATATAAATCTGCCTTTTATGTAATCACATACTTCTTTTGATTACCATCAAAGTCAAGTTTTTGGAATTGAGAGATTTGTTACCAGGAAAATTCATATATGGGAAGACCCATTTCCTAAATATCAGTAATTCTATAAAATACAATGATATGATATATTATAATCTCATATATTTTCAATTTTAAGCAAGGAAAGAATAACCTTAAAATATTTTCTGTATATTTTTTGTGAAACTGTAAGGTATATTTCTGTTAATTAACTAACTATTCTTTCTTATACTTAGAATCCAGACCATTGTCAGTTCCTGTGAAAGCCATGCTGAATATGTCAGAAGGCTGTAGAAGTCCTGAAGAGAGAATGAAAGAATTTATTGGAGCAGTATGGAATGCAGTAAAGAGTCTCACACTGCAGGTAAAATAAAAGATGGGAATATTATGGTTTTTAATGTCTATGATCCTTTTTCGTTTTTAGCACCTTTAATGTTAGTAAATATTATCTTATTAGTAACACTTACAAATACCATCTCATTTTCATCATTTCCATGAAAACTATTGATGTACCTTGCATATCACTAACAAAATGATATGAAACACATATTACAGCCTTTTTCTGATAAAGTTATAAAATATACAGTTTGAGATGTTCTTTGAATTAAAAAAATTAATTCATTCTACTTTTTGTTTCTTTTTATGCGTTGTTTAAAACATTTTAAATATTCAATGTACAAATCACATTCTTATCTGGAATTAAATTTAAAGAGTCATTTAATTATTATGTTAAATATGAGGATGATAATTATTAACTCTTATGAAAATGGTAATTATAACTACTTATTTTATTGTTATTAGATTTTCTTTTCATTTATTTTAACTTTTAAGTACCCAAAATTTAATCTTAGTGAATTAACCTCCTTCCAGATCATGTTTTACTTGATGAAAATGCAATTAAATGTTTACCTAATCTTAATTTTAAGTGAAAGTGTATAAAGTAAATAAAACTCAACAGTTATAAATTTTAAGTTTTTCTGTAGAATTTGTTCTCTTTGAATAAGGTATGAAAGATTAATGATACCAAAGTCATCTTTAAGGAATTTTATTTGTACCACACAGTAATATCTAAGTACTGGAGCCTTCTACTTATGTTTAAGTTGTACAAAATTGCAAAAGGAAGTTGCTCCCACTTTAAGAAGTAGAACAAGATTAACAATCTACACATTATTCCAGGATACTTCACCACAGAAACTGCAAGATAATACGTATGTGATGTTTTTAGCTGTTGCATTTGTGGTAATTTGTTATACAACATAGAGAAGTAATACAGATACAGATATGTTATGCATAACTATAATATATTCTGATTATTATAATGAAAAGTATAACTTGTTTATTTAGAAAAAAATAGCAAGTTCTCTAGTAATACGTTATGGAATGCTTTCTTTCCCTCCATTATTCTTTCATTCATGCTCACATTCAGAGCACTTAATTTTTGTTCTGTATCAAGCTAGAGGCTGAGGAGTTAAATGAAACATAGTATTTCTCTTGGTCTATCAAGAAAAAGGCAAAGAGCCATTCTACAAAGCATCTTATGGGAAGCCTCTATTAGAGGGATCCCTTAGAAAACTCCTGTGGTCCCAAAAGAGAAATAGGAATGTCAAGGTAAATGTCATTTACTGCTAGGACGCCTAAGGCATGCACTGCCTGGTTCATGATGAATTTACACACTCTCCCAGATGAGTATTTACTGATTTGTAGAAGAACTAGATGACACTATTGCATTATCTGGAATATAATACGTACAAAGAATATTTAGGTGTTTGAAGTTTATTTTGGTCCTAAAAATTATTTCATAATGATATAAATACTTCTATTAAAAGTAACCTCATTCTCTTTTTTCCATTCCTCAAAAAAATTGACTAATTTACTGTAACTACCCATTGCTGATATCATTTGGAGTAGTTGGGTAAGGGGTTAAGAAGGATGATACTAAGTTACACAATTATTTGACAGCTCCAGGAAAATTTTCCAGTTTAATAATATTCCAAGTGTTATAAGAAATTTGGTATGTGTAATCTCACAAGTAGGCACATGTATATCCTGCACATAAAATATACTGTAGAACAGCCTCCTGCCCAGGATGAAGTATCAGGGACCAGACTTATCTTACTTCCTGAAACAACCAAAGAATGCACAAAGTATGTTAAAAAGTGTTTTCAAAACACTAGACAATGGACCACATTGGACAGTGATCCTGGAGTGACTTCAGGGAAAAGTAGCAGGACCTAGTGATTAATGGTTTGGGGGAATGAGAGAAAGGGGGCTATCTAAGTGGTGTTCCAGGTTCTGGTTTTGGTGTTTGGGTGCATAGTGATGCCACTAATGATAGACCTTTTCAGAATTAAGGGTAAGTAGGGAGTTTGAATTTACATATGTATTTGAAATGCCTGTAAGATATCCAGTTATCTATTAGACAGTAAGATATTTATATCTAGAGGTTAAGGAAGAGATATAATTTTGGAAATCACCTGCAGGTGGTTAAAAACCAGTAAAACAGGTTGTCATTCAAACAAGTACTTAAAGTTTAAAGAGCAATGGGTCAAGGGAATACCAATTCTAAATTAGTCAGTAGAAAAGAAAGTGTCCTTAACGGAAACTGTGAGAATGATAGGAAATATGGAAGGAAAGGAGAGTTAATGCAAGCCAAGGGTGTGTGGAGAGTTTCTGAGAGCCAGTGGTCAGCAGTATCAAATTTGAGATGTTAACTAAGAGTTTTACTTTGCTTATCTACAATATGAAATGGTTAGATTAAATAATTTTTGGATATTTCTAATTCTAACATTCTTGTGAGATTCTTTTGGTTCTTTTGCTTGCTTTGTAATGATGCAGTACCTTCATTAAAACCAACAATGAAGTTAATCTTACATGTCATTATGGATTAGTTATAAGTAGAGATACTGATATTCCTCATTCTTCTTTCTGTTTTTATTTTTAATTGTGGTAAAATACACATAACATAAACTTTACCATTTTAGCCATTTTTAAGTGTGGAGTTTAGTCTGATGTTCCTTATTTGTCCTTCTCGAGCATTAATTAACATATAATTACAGAAGTACTAAATGATGTATCTTTGTATAGGTTATCTTGGATATGATCTATGTACCTTGCTTGCCTCACCCCTAGTTCCAATTCTGTATTATACATACTATATTTAGATATTCCCAGATATTAATGTATTCTGGAAAAGTTTGAAGATAAAACTTTATTCTCATTAACTGATTAAAATCTAGGCCCTAAATTTCTGAATTTTTTTAAAATGTAATGTCTGTTTTCCAAGATGTTTTATAAACCAAAATATAAAACAGAACCCTGAAGTTATCATCAGATAAAACAGAACATCATAACATAAAGCCATCAGAGGATCATTCTTTTAGTGGAAGTTTGAACAAGTAAAATGTCTTTGGAATAAGAGTTTCTGGAAAGCTGATTTTGAAGCCAAAGTTGATATTTGCTAGGCCCATGTTCTTTTTTACTTATGATAGAAAGACTTAAATTACATAAAAACATAAACAATATTTGTTGTTTAGTGGGAAAAGGAACTTCCACACTTCATTGTAGCAGGTTATTTTATATTATAGTACTACATGTAGTCTAACAATTTTTGGGGGGGGAGCTCACAATAGATTAGCATAAACTCAACTGTTCTTTGCAATTTTTCTCTATCTGCTGATCAGCAAAGATCCTATTTATTATACTACAAAAGCCACGTTTTTATTCCAAAAGCACGTACCATATTTTGCCACGTATATGCGCACTCCGCCACCCAAATTGGTGAGGGAGAAACAAGGATGCACATTATCCATGGGGTAGTACTAATTCCGTATCTATATAAATGTTTTTAATTCTTTTATTTATGCTTATGAGTTACAAGTTGGATACAATATCCATATGCAAAATACAAAATAATACCCTGGAATACGATAAATGCATCTATATAAATGTTTTTAATTCTTTTATTTATGCTTATGAGTTACAAGTTGGATACAATATCCATATGCAAAATACAAAATAATACCCTGGAATACGATAATTGCATTTTTTTATATAAAAACAATGTTATAGGTAAACTTTTATGTGCCTTCTATCTGTTCTTGTGTTTTGTAATTGTTTGTTACATAAAATTTCTTGTACCATAATATGTTAAAAAATAAATGCTAAAATTCCTTTATAATACAGAAAACAAGAACCTATGTTTAAACAAGTAAACATTTGAATTGGAAAATTAAAACAAAATGTTTTTCCCTGAATGTTTGGGCAAAAACATAGGTATGCATTATACATAGGAGTGCATTATACATGGAAACAATATAGTAATTAGCGATAGCGTGCCGTTGGCAAAATACTATACTCCAGCCTGGAATTCACTAATAGGGGAGAACATTGCCCTGGTGGCATTTTTGTCTTTTACAGTGGAGGTTATTTTGCTGTCCTATGGCATTTCCTGGGTCTTTTTTGTATTTGTGAGGTCTTCTGAGTAGACAGTATAGTGTAATGGACTCTATTTTCCATACCAAACATCCTTGTCTTTTTCTTTTGCTAATAATTCTCTATTGTTCAATAGGAAACTACTTCCCATTCTGTGTAACTCTGGTGAGGGTATCAGTGAAAGTGTGTCAAGTACCATAAGCTAGTTGAGCTAAACCAAGATTTCCCTCTCCCAGGAAGCTACATGTAGAATATGACCAGTTGTGCTCTATTCATATTGTATGATAGACTTGATGTCCTCATGTCCATTGAGTATCCTGGCTTATTTCCGAGATTAAAAGAGTAGGCATTTCAGGCTAGATAACTCAACTGTTAATCATCTTAATTGTAACAGTAATTTTTTACATATAATGGTTAAAATGTTGCACACAGGACCATATTTTTATTAATACACATTGAGAACATGACAGCAATTGCGTGGTAATTTGTTAAAAGGATGAAGTCTGTAGTACAAATAAATCTACTAATCTTTTTGTATCGTCCCCTGACAAGTATTTATGGAAAAATTGGGCACATTTATGATACTCATTCTGAAAAAGAAGACAACTAAGGTTCACTTTTGAGGTTTTCAACTTAATCCCCTAAATAGGTGTATTTAGATTTCTACTACATATTAACCAGTATTTTCATAGTGTATTGAGAATTTGTAAAATAGTTTACATATTTGTTGTAGTGCAAATGAAATATTTTATTGGCCTGTATATACATAGATAGTTCAATAATAAGTAACAGTATTTTAAAATAAAAAGACTGTGAACATCTTCTATAAATCTGTGAGGGCTAATATGTTATATAGATCTGGTATATGAGGGCTGTCCAAAAAATATTCAGCCATGTACTATGAAAAATAAAGGCATTTATGGCTGGAGTTTTCCCAGACAGCCCTCATATAGCAGATATCAGTATGTTTATTGACTTTATTTATTTACCAGACATTTAGGAGGCAGATAATCTGTTATATCTATATCAACACTGATTTCCCTCTATTTACAGAGAAGGAGACTGAAGTAATGGACTTATTAAATAACTTGTCAAAAGTCCCACAGCTGGAGTTATACTTATTAGGCTGACAAGTCAGTTTTTAAAGTTATCCTACCAGATTGTCTGAGGAAAGAAATATGAACATGCATTAAACAATTCTTTTATTTAGCATCTATATTGATACTAATACTTATAATTGTGTTCATTTATTTAGTAATTATTTATTTAGTACCCACTAGCCACTGTACTATGTACTGAGACTGTAAAATGAATAAAGTAGACAAAGTATTTGACATTATAGAGCTTGTATTCTAGTGAAACTTCTGTAAGGCTATAGGTATTTTAAATTTTTTAAGTGCAGGAATTATGTGTCTTGTCTCTGTGTTCCTGACTGACAGCTCAGTTCATGGAAAATATTGAAGAACTCATGAATTAAAAAAGAAAAAGTGAATGAAATTACACCCTGTGAACTATTTCTTTATTTTTGTTTTTTATTTGAAACTGTTTTCTGAAGAATAAAACATGTTCATAATGAGAACATTTTATTCTGTAGAAATTTTGCAAAATATAATTATGACTAAAGTTACAAATTTTAAAGAGAAGGAAATATGTTATTTGGGAATAAGAAATAGGACCATTATTTAAAAGGGCGGAAAATATAACATTTTAGAGCATTTATATATAAAATACTCTGCCTATGGACATTGGGCTAAGTAAAATATCCAGATTAATATATAAATGAAACCTATCTTAATTTCTTCTTTTTAACTGACTTGTATCATAGTATAGAGCTCAGAAATTAGAAAAATCTTAAGCTTACCAGACCTTTCATATGGGGGTACACATATTTCTTTTCAAATGGCACATAAACTTGGAACTTCAGAAAAAAAAGTGCTTAACAATCATTTATTAAAATAAGAATACTGAATAATTTCTACTTTATTAGGTTATTCTCAGTATGTAATAATTAGATATGTAGTCCTTGACCTAATAGAAATCAAAATAGAGGTGGTTCTACTTCAAGAATTTATAATAATTCCTTCACTTTAACTCATGAATGTGTTCAATATTGGTGAAAGAACATGTTGCTACCAAAACTGAAATAAGATCCTTGAAACAGAAAGGATGTTGCCACGGAAAAATGAAGTAACACTCAGTGCAGCTGTGATGCATTAATGAATAGGATATTTTTTTAAAAGATCATTTGTGTTTGGTGTGGCTCAGAGGGTCCCAACCAGATGGTTTCCATGAACATGATCTGACCCCTGGTTTGAGGACTTCTTACTGGCAGATTACTTCATTTTCTTTCCCTTGGATTGTCAGATCCTTACATTAATGCAAAATTTACTGCTTCAGATTTCTCTTCACTTATATAAATCATTCAACATTTTACATTAAAACCACAATTTTAGACATATAGTTTAACAGTTATTTTAACAGTGTAAAAAGATTTATGTGATAACTTTAGTATATATAATAGATGTAACATTATAAGTTTGACCAATTTGGATTATGTATGTTTTGGTTCTCATCATTAAAGAAGTCCCCACAACATATATTTTAGAAAGTTTACTTTATAGAGTTGTTAAGTATCCCATACCAGTGTACTGTTGATCATTAAAGATTGCTCAGGTTGTTTAAATTTGATGACATAATTTATTTCTGAATTAGTGGAATTTGCATTACATTGTGATTTTGTAAATTTGGGTACAATTTAAATTCGTTTCTTAGGACTTACATATATAAATTTGTATATGGTGGCATATTAAACCAATTAACTCATATTATTAAAAGCATTTTTCAAGATAGCATCATTACCTCTATGAAGTGTTAAATACTGATTCTTCACAATTTGACCTTATTACCACAATTTATATAGGAGAATATGCTCTCAAGCATGCCATTTTTAACTTGTACAGTTGAATACCAGCCATGACTTATGTTAAATATTTAAAAACTTAATGTGTAATACATCTGAGACAATGTACACTTCCATTTCAGAATTAAAAATATATTGTGATCTTAAATCAGTTAACTACATAACATATACACACAAATTAAGAGGCAAGATAGAATTCTAGAACTAAAATATGAGCTCATACTTGCATGAACCAGTGTATTTATTTTTGCAAAATTTTACTTATATTTTTCTTCACTGAATTCATCAGTTTGTTCATGCACAGAAATGTTGAAGCAAAGATGAGTAAGTTTGCTTATTTATAAGGCTGGCAAATTATTTATTGTATCAAGGAATTCCAGACATTTTATATATTGTTATGTTTTCACTAAGGAATATTATTAGGCCCAGGAGAAGTGATATTACTGTTTTTCTTAGTTATCTTTGCTAATATAATTTGCTAGAATATCCAAGCATTTATCAAGCAAACATATTTTGGGTTTTATTACAATTTCAAATAATACCTTTGTGTGCCAAATATTTTACAGAAAATTACTAGGTCAAATTTTTTATTTTCTCAAAATAATTCAAGTATGCTAGTCTTCTGAGTAATTTACTAACCTGGTACAGATATTACTAAGAACCAGCTAAGACTAATAGACTAACCTACATTGCTTTTGAGTTAAGAGCTCATGATAAATTCAAGTTTTGATTTGGGCTTGCTTAATCTTATATTACCTCTCAAAACGCATAGCAACCTACTACACTGGGAGTAGGGAAGTATAAAAATTGCACATGAAATCACAGTTTAGGTAATAATTTGAAGTTTGATAAAAGCTAGGAATAATGCTCTGATTTTTAAGTCTGCTGAATTTTCTTAAGTATCATATATCTGTTTATACATAACATATATATGTATATACTCATATACTATATGAAATATAATATGTTTACTTGAATCTTGGTATACATGTATGTAAAGAAAGAAATTATGTATAAAAATATGTTCTATGTTGATGTTTGCCTACAGGTATAGTCTGAACATACTGTAGTCTGTAAAGTAAAAATGCATGGGATCAATTCACATAGAAATAGCAGTTTTGGGGGCTTTGGGTTGTTTTTTTAAATCAGAGCAATAAAATGCTAGTTAGTTCTAAGGCCTTAGCTGGTGTTAACAAAATCGAATGAATTTAAAAAGGAGGGTTTTCTCACCATTTTTTTGCCAGCAAATTTTCAAACTCAATTATGTTTCTTGGAAAGAACTGTGGAAAGGCAGATATATTTTCAACTCATGTCACTGTGCCGTTTGATCAAATTTATAGCAAAAAACAAAACCTCTTCAAGTGTTTGTTGTGTTCTTTAGTAAAAGTAACTAATAAAGACACAAGTATGGCACATTTTCTTTTTTGTTCTCTTGCCTGTTTATTGTGGTCAGGATAGTAGTGTTTGAGGGTATGTTTACTCCCAAATTTTTGATCCAAATATTTTAATCCTGCTTTTTTTTTCCCCTAGCTTGAAGTACAATCTTGTTGTGTGTTCATCCCAAATGATAGCCTGCCTTCCCCAAGTACAATTGTATCTGGTGACATTCCTGGAACAGTAAGAAGTTGGTATCATGGACATACCAGCATGCCAGGAACACTTGTTCTCTGCTTGCCTCAGATAAAGATTGTTAGTGCTGGCCACAAGTATATGGAACCACTGCAGGAGATTCCATTTGTCATTCCACGACCTATCCTTGAAGAAGGTACTTTTAAAGACATTGTTTTTATTATATTTTATAGTGATATTTTAAATTTTGTTGTTTTTCTAATACGCTACTGCATATGTAAATAATTATCATTGAAAGAGCTACATGAAGATAAACTAAATGAACTACAAAGTAATCTAAAAAGAAATATCTATAAAGTAAATGAACATGAACTAAATGGTGCTATTTATTGACATCCACACTTTCTAATCATATTCATATATGTGTATAAATGTATAAATGGAGACTCTCTACAAAAATCATATGCAGTATAATATAATCATTGAAACTATAAACATTGATAAAATTAACTTGAGAAGAAAGTTGTTTTCAGATACATAGAGGACTGTCCAGAAAAAAATCCAGCTATAAATGCCTCCTTTTCTTGTATTACATGGCTGGATACTTTCTGGACAGCCCTCGTACATTAGGCTGAATTAAGAATGGTATGTAAGATGATCTTAATTTAAACCACTTGATTTATGAATGGCTATATTATAACATGTAAATAAGCAAATTAACATATTACTTTTATCAAGCATAGTGTATTTCTAGAGTTCTCATTTATTTAAATAAAATAGATAATGGTATGATAATTGGAGCCATGACTCTTTCTGAAATACTCAATTTCTGACATTGCACTGTTTTCAGTTGCAAATTCATACCCTTTTGAACTTTGACATATTCATCTCAAACAGTATGTGAACCTGGAAAAGTTTTAAGTCTCAAAGTAAATAATGTGAATCTATATTTTAATAACAAGGTTCAAATTTTTGACAGTGCTGAACAGGTCAACACCTTGTTCATATTATTAGGATGTAAGTGTATGAATCCTGATATCACTCAGATTACTATACGTACTGTGATTGAAAAGCAGATACAGTTGGTGAGGTTTTTTTACTGTGACTTGATGTTGATTTCTTCTTTTCTCTGTATTGAAATTTTCATTGAAATCTAGTTTTTTTTTAGATTAATCATAAGTAAGCATGATTTTAATGCCAGAACTTAATGTTCATAATTTTTAAGATTATTAAATATTAAATATAAAACTATAGGATTTTAAGGGTTAGAAGGAAGTTCTTTAGAGTTTTTCTTGTGTGACCTTTGTATTGATGCAAGGATCATTTCTGTAGCATAATGGACATATCCATTCTTTGCTATTTGCTTTTGATTATAGGAGATTCTTTATTATCACAGCAGTTATTGTATATCATATCAATTCATAAAGTGAGCTGAGGAGTGCTCCCTCAACTCTGGAGTAATTTTTTTTAAATTCATTTTTATTGTTAGACTTATTGGGGTGACATCTGTTAGCAAGAATTACATAGGTTTCAGGCATACAATTCTACAGTGCATTGTCAACTTGATGTATAATAAGTCCACCACCTAATGTGACTTCTGGAGTAATTTTTGTAGTATTAAAATGATTTGCCCCTTGAGTGTTTTGTTGAAACTCATATTTGTATAACCACTCTTTCAGATGTAATATTCATATCTTAAAATTCTTCCTTTTAAGCATATAATTCAGTGATTTTTAATATTTAATTTTATGCCATGGTTACCACTATCAAATTTTTAAACAGTTTCGTCATCCCCCGAAATAATCAGCATACTGATAGCAGTTACTCTTCATTCTCCCTTCCCCTAGCCCCTGACCAATCACTAATTTTTCTGCTTCTATGAATGTGCTTACTCTAGGCATGGCATATGAATAGAATCACACTGTATGTGGTCTTTAGTGTCTGATTTGTTTCACTTACTGTAATAATTTTAAGGTTGATTTATGTTGTAGCATGTATCAGTCTTTATTTTATTTTATGGGAGAGTTATGGATATACCACATTTTCTTTATCTATTCATTAGGACATTTAGGTTGTTTCCACTTCTTGGCTATTTTGATTAATTCTGCTGTGATTATCCTTGTACATGTTTTCGTGAGGACATATGTTTTAATTTCTGTTAGATATACAAGGGCTGTCCAGAAAGTTCCAGTCATGTAATATGAAAAATAAAGGTATGTATGGCTGTAATATTTTCTGGACAGCCCTCGTATATGTATACTTAGCAATAGAATAGTTGGATCATATGGTAACTCTATGGTTAAGGTTTGAGGAATTGATAGAATGTTTCCTAAAATATTTGTGCCATTTAACAATCCTATATTGATAAATTAAAGTTCTTGTTTATCCACATCTGTGTCACCACTTGTTATTGCCTGTCTTCTAGCCATCCCATTGGGTGTGAAGTGGTATCTTAATGTCATTTTGATTTGTGTTTCCCTATCTTTTCATGTGCTTGTTGGCCATTTGTAGATCTTCTTTTATTTGTCCTTATTGTATTTAGATCATTTGTCCATTTTTTAGTTGGGCTATTTATCTTTTATTGTTGAGTCACAAGAATTCTTTATACATATAAAATTCTTTATATGTATTTTAGATATTAGATCCTTAATAGATATATGATTTGCAAATATTTAGTGAAGACTATCTTGTTTGCTTTATAATATGTTTTTAAATTCCATTTTGTCTCTGTTGTATTGGAAATTATTCTTCACTATTCTTTTTATTTTAATCTTAGAAATTAACAATCTTTCCATAAAGCAAACACTGGTCCTAGATATATTGATGCATATTTATTTATTAAATTATGTAGAAAATCAAGCTGTTTACTCCTAAATAATGCAGAGATCTTAAAATACTTTAATTCAATCACTCTCACCATGTTAACCAATTGTTATTATATTTAATTATCTTTTGTTTATTTTTTTTACAATTTTTAAATTTTTCAATTACATTTGACATAAAACATATTAGTTTCAGGTATACAACATAGTGATGAAATACACACACACACACACACACACACACACACACACACTCACACACACTATAACTTAAGAAGTCATCACCCTAAATCTGGTATCCATCTGATACTATACCTAGTTTTTACAATATTATTGACTGTATTCCCCATGCTGTGCTTTACCTTCCTGTGACTATTTTGTAACTATGAATTTGTATTTCTTAATCTCTTCCCCTTTTACATCCACCCTTCCAACTCACTTCCATCTGGCAACCATCAAAATGTTCTCTGTATCTGTGAGTCTGTTTCTGTTTTCTTTGTTCATTTACTTTGTTCTTTAGATTCCACATATAAGTGGAATCATATGACATTTGTCATTCTCTGACTTACTATACACTCAGCACAGTACTCACTGGGTCCAAACAGGTTGTTGCAGGCAAGATTTTATTCTTTTTTATGGCTAAGTAATATTTCATTGTGTATATGTAGCACCACCTCTTTTTTAAATTCATTATTATTTTATGTTAATTTTAGCATAGTGATTAGACATTTATATAATTTAAGAATTGCCCCCCCCCTTACTAGTCTAATACCCACGTGGTACATAGTTATTATCGTATTATTCCCTATGCTTTACTTTGTATCACCATGACTATTTTATAACTACCAATTTGTACTTAACCCCTTTACCTTTTCATCCTGCCCCCAGTCCTTTCCCACTTGTCACCCCAGCAAATCTAGTACCCATCTGACACCATACATAGTTACAACATTATTGACTATATTCCTCATGCTATACCTTACAGCCTCATGACTACTGTGTTAACAACCAATTTGTACTTGTACTACTTAATCGCTTTGCCTTTTTTTTACCCACATGCCCAGTCTGAAAACCATCCAAATGTTTTTTGTATTTCTATTTTGTTTATTTTTTTCTTTAGATTCCACATATAAGGGAAATCAGATTGCATCTGTTTTTCTCTGTCTGACACTCCTTTCAGCACAATATCCTCCATGTCTTTTGATTGGATCTTTTAATCCATTTAAATTGAAAGTAATTGCTGATAGGTATGTAGTTATTTCCATTTTATTGTTCATAGTTTTTACTTTTTTTGTTTTCATCTTAATTCCCTTTAACATTCCTTTTAATCCTCGTTTGGTGGTGATGAACTCCTTTAATATTTTCTTGTTTGGGAAACTTTTTTTCTGTCTTTTAATTTTGAATATAGCCTTGCTGGATACACTAATCTTGATCGTAGTTATTTGCTTCTCATCACATTTTGGCAGAATATTTTCTGCCAATTCTTTCTGGCCTGCAAAGTTTCTGTTGAGGAATCAACTAACAGTCTTATGGGAGCTCCCTTGAAAGTTATTAGCTGTCTTTCTCCTCTGCTTTTAGTATTCTGTCTTTGTCTTTAATCTTTGCCATTTTAATTATAATATTTCTTGCTGTGGGCCTGTTAATTTCCACTGGTTTTCACAGCCAAATGTTGTGGGGCTCCTCTCCCAACATTAGTACTGTGGACTGGGGTCCTTGTGTGGGTCTGGGGTTCCTCATTCCTCTGGGGGGAACCTCCTTGACCGAGATATCCCTCTTGATTCTCAGCAATCATGTGGAGGTTTGGTGCTCTCCCATTTTTTATCTCTGCCCCACCTACCAGTCTCAACATGGTTCTTCTTTATATCCTTAGTTATAAAACTTCTGTTAGGTACACTTCAGATGGTTCTCCTTGTTGCTGGTTCAATAGTTTAGTTGTAATTTTAATGTGATCATGGAATGAAGCAGGCACAGTGTTTATATACTCCGCCATCTTGGGTCTCTATCTGTCTTTTATTTTTTTAAACTTCATGAGATAAAATGAAAAAAAATGTTATGTATTTTATATAAGTAACTAATGTGGTGTTTGGAAAATTTATTCAGTACAAAGCCAGATAGTAAATATTTTCAGTTTTATCAAATAATGCTTTCTGTCTCAACTACTCTTTGTAGTACAGGCACAACCATAAACCATATATCAATGAATTGATGTGACGGTTTTCCAATAAAACTTTATTCACAAAATCTGACGGTCAGCCAGATTTGGTCATGGGCCACATACACTCACTCATATACTAGTGCATCTCAGATCATGGCATTTTTGTGGTGATCTGCTGTTACCAAATGGAATTTTTTTTGGTATGAAAATGTCTGAATTTTGCCCTCTTTTTTAAAAGATATTTTGCTATAAATACAATTTCTTGTTCATAGTTATTTTCTTCTGATCTGTTAAAGATATTCTTGGGCTGACTGTTAACTTTTCATTGCTCTTTTGAAAGATCCACTGTCAATAGGTGTTTTCTTAAAAGTGTTTTGTCCTTTGTCTCTGGCAGCTTTGAAATGTTTTTAATCTCTGAGTTTTGAAGTTTTCGTATTGGCAGCTTTTATAAGTTCTGCCAGCATTCTGGGATTCTCTCTTCAGGTATTGCCTCTGTCTATTCTTTCTATATACAAGGGGATGGCCTGAAACTATTCAGCCATGTAATATGAAAAAAAGAGGCATTTATGGCTGGATTTTTTTCCGGACAGCTCTCATATATGTGACTTTTTTTCGCTTTTTAATTATATATCTTTTTGTCTTCTTTTTGTGCTTTCATAATTTTTCCCCTTTGACTTGCTGGTCTGCATTCTGAGTTACCTCTTTAATCTGATTCTCCAGTTCACTAATTTTCTTTTTAATTATATGTAATATGCCATTTAACTTGTTTGTTGAACTTCTTTGAGTGCATTTTTATATAATTCTAATATAATGCAGAAAACTGCACAACTCTTAATGTACAGCTTTATTTCATAAAATAAACCCACCTATGTTACCATCATCTCATTCCAGATCAACGGTATTAGGAGCACCCAGGAGATCTTCTGTAGCTTCTTGCCATCCGCTATTTCTTTAAGGCAAACTGACTCTTGACATCTAAAAGTATAAATTAGTTTTCTAGCTTAACACTTTATTTATTAAAATTTAAAATTCACTTATGATATTCTTTTCATTTTGTTTACTTTTAAAAACACCTTGGTTTTCATGATTTTAGAGGCTTCCTTGTATTTTTTTTACAGAGTAATTTATTTAACATTACTGTCTAATTCCTAGTATTTCTTGGGCATTTTTTTTGAGACTAGCCTGAAAGTTTCTTCCTGTGCGTGTTTGAATTTACTCCTGACATATTAGGAACATTACTTGTTCATGACCACTTGAAACTAAATTTCTTATTAGAGGTTTTTATGCCACACAGATATTATAATAAAAATTGGAGTCACAACTTCCTATGATGCTTGGCTTGTAATTATGAGTTATTTATCTTCCTCTGTTTAAGTTTCACTTTTCTGGTAGAGTTTGTGATAGTGCCATATAGACACTTTTATTTTTGTTTACTCTAACATTAATATTGTAGGCAGTTGCATATGAACCTATGTCTTGTCTTACTGAGTTCTCCACTTTGAATGAACCTATGGCTTTATCTGTAATCAGCCTTATTGTGAATAAGGATGTTCAGTTTCACCAGTTTTGAAATGCCTCAAGCCATTTGTTTTCCCTACCTCAGACTTTCTGGCTTCCTTCAGTTCCTGGCATTAATAATCCTTACTTTTTGGGAAATTCATAAATAAATTTAACCCTTTGCTATGATGTTAGGTTATATCTGAATGAATATTTCCATCCGCTGACTGAGGTGTTTGAGTTTGCCCCATGAATTAAAAAACAAACAAACAAACAAAAAATGTTTTCTCCATTTACAAGATTTTTAATATGTTTTTCTTGGCTTGCACTATCAAAAACAAAGATGTTTTGAATGCCATATTGTGTAACTCTTTGTAGTAAATTTTTTATATCATCAATGCCATTAGATTCTAATTTATACTTTAATTGATGTCACTTCATTTTGAGTATTTTTTGCTAAAATTAAATATAATGGTAAATTTGTTACCATATAACAAAAATTTAAATAAAAGTCATTTATATTCAAAAGCAGCTCAAAATGTTATTAAACGCATAAACTAGTTAAAATACCAACTTTTTCTTTTTTGTGGCTTTTGACACATTTTGAAAAAACGCAGTTAATACAGTGAAAGGGTTAAGAAGATATTTTGTGTGTATGTGTGTAGGTAAACTAATGTATATAAATTTCAGTGTTACATATAAGCATTTTAGAAATATATTATTATTTTTATTTTTTTTAACATATGGATCATTCAGAGCACCAAATCTACCATATTACGGGAAATAGAATCCTTCAGGGATTCAAAAATGTTGTGACAGTATTATACTCCCTTTTTTCTGATGAATTGTATAGAACTGTTAAAAACTCGCCACTATCCTCTGTCTCTTCAATACTCACTCAATATCCTTCTTATTCCTACAACACTCTTGCCAGCTTCTACTGTTTGTACTTTTTGCATGATAAAATATCTTATTCTCATCTTGTCTCTCAAATACATTATGAATGACTTGGAACTACAGAAGTCCCCATCTGTAAAGCATAAGATTTTATTGTATTCTCTGATTTTTTCCTGGAACTGAGCTTGGATAGCATTTTAGTTTATTTTTAACCTAAAAAAAAATGTCACATACCAAATTTGTGGGGGATGGTGAATCACATAGAAACATCTAAAGTCTATTTTTCATACTCCCTAGGATAATACAGAGTGACTATAAAATCAACATTGAAATCTAAATTAGAAAGAAATTTTTAACTGTATGGTTATTCTCATTGGACAAACCTACTTTGAGGAAAGGAGATTATTGCAGGATATTTAAATCTTCTTTAGGTGTTAAAAAACTAGATATTAACTTTTTATAAAAAGATATAAATATAACTTTTTTCATTTAAAAAGGTGCTTACAAAAATATTTGGATATAAGGCTTTGATGCACATGTATAATATTAGTAAATAGTTTACTCTCTATCCTTCCTTACACTCATACATAAATGGAGAAAAAATCTAGAGGTCTACTCACTCATTTTATCAGTTTTCTGCTAGTCCTCCTGGTTTCTTGTTATTCTGCATTCTCTTTTTTAAACGTACTTAAGTATTAGAACCTGTTTAGGATAGATGTCATAAATCACTTTTATCCTTTATAGGTTAACATTCTGGGCCTCAGTCACTTGACATTTATCTATTATCTTTCCATCTTTAAACATTTTGTGGTAATTCTTGTCTGCTGTCATGTCTGCTTCTGTTCTTATAGTCTTTTTTGATTTACAATTTTTTTCTCTCATTGTCATTTCGCTGGTTTCAGAATGTAGATAAATGTTTTTCAGTCATTCATGTTCAAATAAATATAGATTGTGTCTAAATCTTTACCACCTTACCACTACACTTCTTTCTAGCCTTTTTCCCTGATACTGTTGTTTTTCTGTTCAGCTCATTTTTGTTCAGTCACTGTTTTTTAGTAAGTATAGAAGATGGATAGGAGGGGGTCAGTGCAAAGGAAGATACAAAAACTGGAGGGAAGGAAATTAGTTAGATATTGCAGCCAGCTATTATAGTTGTCTAGAAATTTGACTGTCAGAACCAGGATGGTGGTGATGAGGATGGAGAGAATGGAAAGAATAGAGAAATATTTAAGAAATCAACAAAAAATTGTCAAAACTTTTTCACTGTATTAGTTATGGATAATGAAGGAGAAGTAAATGTGTAGCTTAGCTCCATGGTTCCTAACTTGGATGTTTATGAGGTTAATACTTTGATTACAAATAAAAGAAGTGGAGTTTAGGTTTTTGTGTGGAAAGTGAGAAGGATGAATTTAGATTGGGACATATTGTGAATTGTTTATGAGGCATCAGGTAAATAATGAAGGCTCTCCGGAAAAAAAATCCAGAAATAAATGCCTCTATTTTTCATACTACATGGCTATATACTTTCTGGACAGTTCTCATACTTCCAATGGACTGTTTTATATATGGGACTGTAGAACAAAAGAGGAATCTTTGTTAGAAATATATGATAATAGCAGGGAAAACCATGAAAATTGATGTAATTACCGAAGTCACTTATATAGTGTCAAATAAGGAGAATCCAAATAAGAAACGGGGGAAGGTGATTTTTTATTGAATGAAAAGGAATAATCTATGATGGAAATTACAAATAAAAGATCAGTAGAGGAAAACCATGAGTAAATAGTATTGTGGAAGACAGATGATTGAATCATTTTACTTTGTAGCAGAGATACTCAGTAAAATAAAGATAAAAAGGGATTTCACAGTTTTAGGTTCTTGGATTCTCTTACCACAATATTTTCAGAGGAACAGTGTTAAGGCAAGTCAGATAATGGTGTCTTAAGGACGGAACAGAAAGTGAAGAATTGATACAACAATGCAGTATTTTATTAAAAATTATTTGAGAAATAATTAAAGAATATAATTAAAGAATAATCCTTGAGAAAGGATTAAAGAATAGAGTTCACTGAAGTTTCCTACTAAAGGCAGAAGTGGCACTTATACACCTCACTATCAAACAATTTTTAAATCTCTATTAGTCTCATAGACATTTTTATATTTTAGAATTCACAGCAACTCTGGTCAAGGGGTTTTTCTCTCCCTGGCTCTTCTTTCTCCCTCTTTGATCTCCTGACCAAAGGAAATTCAAATTCCTCTCACTTTGTCATGTACGTATTTAGTTATTTTTCCCTTCCATGGCTTCACATCAATATTTGGGTCTATTTAAAATCCTTAACTTTACCAACTAGATCCTATATGAGTTACCCCTTCATACCTCTCCAGCCTCACTTTCTGCCACTGTCCCCTCTGCTAACAGTTGCCCAACCCCTGCCCTGTACCGTGTCCTGTGTTCTTGGAACAAGCACAGCCCTGTCCTACCACAGGCAGAGCCTTAGCATATACTGCAAATGTGACTTGCTGCTGGTCTTTTCTCCAGGCTTCCTTCTTCTTCAGGTTTCAATGTATTTCACTTGTCAGATCTTCTGTTCTCTGTTCATCTGACTCATCACTTTTACTACCCTTATCCCAATAATTATTTTTGTTCAACATGTGCACCTCCTGGTAAGGTGAAAAGAGTGGGAAACCTATCTGTCATGTGCCCTGTTCCTCTTCTGTCATCTAGCACAATGCATGGCACAAAATAGGAGCTCGCTAACTAATTACACAGGATGCTATTCAGTAAATAGTTTTTGGTTACTATAGGAGAAGAGACTTTAAAAACGAAAATGTTAACTGCTCTCTTCAGGTTCATAAACAATTGAAAAGAATTCCTAGTCATTATGATATGAAAAAAGAAAAGAAAAAAACAGACTCCACTATTGCAAAGATGATCAATAGGCCAAAGAAGCTGGGTTCTCATTAAAGAAGATTTGAGGCTCCTTCTGTACTGAACTTCTGAAGTTTCAGTGAGAAACTCTGCGTTGAAATGTGTCATCTGATTTCAGTTGCCATGGGAAGAGAGAGATGATCTCTAATATACTCTTATATAGCCAGATTCAATCTGCATAGGGTGTTTGGGTCAAAGTCAGCATGTTTAGTTTCATTAGGGAGCACTTGCTGTGAGGCTTGCAGATGTAATTTGCTGCATCCAGCTCACACCTCTGAGCAGATGGGTTTCTACACTGTGCCTAGTGGAGGTTTGTTTTTTCTTCTTTGAAAGACTTGCCTGTGACTTTAATAAAATATTTTGACAGAAATGGAATATCGAGATCATTTATAAATGAAAACTTTGCTGTTGTTGGATTTAGTGAATTTTAATAGAAATTGGTCTGAAAATTGTTGCGTACCTATGGAAAAAAAAGACTAATTTTTCCAATTAATCTTAGTGGTTTTATATGTGTTGTTCCATTTTAGATTTTTAAAAATATCATAGTTTGGTAATCATGATTTCACTTGTTCTGAAAGATCATGTACTGCTGTAATAGTTTCTTTCCAGTTTTTTACTTTAATCCTAAACCATACGTAAATGAGATTCCTTTGGGACAGTAGGAAGCCTAGAAAAGAACTTCAGATTTATTCTTGATGATGTTGTTTTTAAGTAAATTGCTTGCAAACTATCTATATGTATTAATAAAATTAAACTGTTGAACTGCCTGACTGTAGTTAATATACCTGCTGTGGATGTTATTGTCTTCTAAGCTCGTATTCAGCCTGCTCCATCATTGCTTAGTAATAGATTCTGTGACTTTTAAAGACTATACAAGGTACCTTATTTTATTTATTTTCTATGAATCAAATTTGCATTTCCTACCCCATACACACTTATTTTAAAAGCAGAAAACCAATATAATCGTTCTAATATGCCGTCATAGTTTTTCCTGATCACCTTTTTAAAATAAACTATATAATTCATTTTGTTTTATGATCTTGAAAATGTGTTTTTAAAAATGATACCAAGGTAACATTCTCATTAAAGAAAAAATTTTTGAGGTATAACTGACATATAACATTGTAAGTTTAAGATGTATTATTTATTTGATACATTTAGGTATCACAATATGATTACCATATAACTAGCTAACATTTCTGTCAGGTCACATAAATTCCATTTTTTGATGTGGTGAGATCTATCTAGTCTCTTAGCAACTTGGAAATACATAATGCAGAATTGTTGACCGTAATCATTATGCTGTATGTAAGATCTCCAGGACATACTCATCTTCTGGTTGCAAGTTTACACTGTTTAACATCATCTTCCCTATAACAATGCCAGTTTAAATTTAAAATTGTCCATTCATCTGAGTAGTCTAATTTGTTGAGACATACAGAGTTGTTCTTAATACTCCTTTTCAATTAAACAAAATTTTCTTTTAGTGTTGATAGTAATATTCCTTCTTTTATTCCTGGTTTCCGTAATGTGTGAATTCCTTTTTATTTTATTTTTACTTATTTTTTTTTTTTGAGTTTACCTTACCTCAAGGGTTTTTAGGCTGCTGGTCTATTCATAGAACCAATTTTTAGTATCAGATTTTTCTATTGTTTTTCTGCTTTCTGTTTTATTGATTGCTGCTCTAATATTATTTCTTTTTTTCTTACTTGCTTTGTTTTGTTTTCTTACTTGCTTTATTTTTTCCAGTTTCTTAAGGGGTAAAACTTGGATTATTGATTTCAGAAATTTATTCTTGTATGATATAAGCATCCAATTTTTTAAGTTTCTCTTTAAACACTGCTTTAACTGTATCCTAGAAATTTTGATGTTTATATTTATATTTACTTAAAAATATTTTCTTATTTTCCTTATGATTTCTTCTCTGACCGTGGGTTATTTAGAAGTATGTTACCATACAACCAAATATTTGAAAAAAAAAAGTATTGATGCTGTTTTGTAATCTAAGTTCACTGTAGTCCAGAACATATACTATATGATTTTAATTTTTACTAATTTATTAAGACTTGCTTTAGGCCTAGCATGTAGTGTATTTGGAAGAATGTTTCATATGTGCTTCATTGTGTATACTTCAGTACTGGGGTATGACATTCTGTAATTGTCAGGTGATTTGATTAATACTGTTGTTCAGTTCTTCTATAGCCTAACTGACTTAATGTCTGGTTTTTCTATCAATTATCAAAAGTAGAATATTGAAATATTCAGGTATTATAGTTGACTTTTTTCTTTAAATTCTGTCAGTTTTTGCTTCATATATTTTGAATTTTGTTTTTAGATGCGTATGCACACATAATTGTTATGGCTTACCTAAATATTGACCTTATTGTTATTATGCTTTGTCCCTCTTTATCTCTATACTTACTTTCTTAAATTTGTTTTATCTGGTATTATAGCTACTTCAGATTATGATGGTTATAGTTTTTATGGTATACCTTTTTAGTCTTTTACTTAATCATAGTTGTGTTTTGAATGAAAGTCTTACTCATTTAAATAGCATTTGGTTAGAGCTTATTACTTTTTTATGCAGTTTGACAATCTCTTATTCTTAAATGGAGTGTTTTGGCCATCTCTATTTCATGTAATATTGACATATTTGAACTAAATTGGTTACTTGCTACTTGTTTCTCTCATGTTTTTTGTTTCTCTCTTTTCTTTTACTATTTTGTTTTAAATATATACTTTAAGTGTATCATTTCATTTACTCTGTTGCTTTTTCTACTTTATATTTTTTAAAAGGTAGCTCCAGGGATTATATTTTGCATCTGAATTTATCACACTCTACTTCAGATATATTCTAACTTATTTCTGGCAAATTATAGAAAATTTGTTCTAACATATGTAGTTTTATCCTCTACCATGTTCTGTTCACATATATATAAATATCAGTGTATCATAAATATAACATTATGGTGTTATATTTATTGTTCTATGTAATCAACTGTGTTTAAGTACTTTAGAGAAGAAATGAGAAATAACATATTTATAGTGTTTCATATTAACCCACGTATTTGTCATACAAAGGCTGTCCGGAAAGTAGCCACGTAATAGGAAAAATAGATGCATATGTGGTTGAAATTTTCCGGACAGCCCTCATATACAGTAGTCTTCATTTCTTTCTGTGGTTTTTAATTACCACTGAAGAACTTAGTATTTCTTTTAAGTCCACTTTGCTAATAATGAATTCTCTCAGCCCTTGTTTATCTTTGAATGTTTTTATTCCATCTGAATATTTAGAATATGGTGTTTCTGGATATAGAATTCTTGGTTGACAGTTTCTTTTTTCCTTTTATGTCTTTAAATGTGATTTTCCGCTGTCTTGTGAACTTCATTATTTCACATAATAGTCAGCTTTCGACATAATGGTTTTTCACTGTATGTGATGAGTTATTGTTTTTTTGCTACTTTCAAGATTTTATCTTGTTCCTTAGCTTTCAGAAATGCAACTATAGCTTCGTATTTACATCTTAGTTTTTGCTTATTTGGGTTGATGCTTATATTAATGTTATTCATCAGTTTGAGCATTTTCTGAGGCTGTGTTAAGTTTTCTTCAATATATATTTTTTGTTTGTTTTTCAGGTTGGATGATTTCTATTGATCTGTCCTCAGATTCATTGATATTTTTCTTGTGATATCATGAATCTGCTATTGAGCTGCTCTACTAAATTTTTTATTTCAATTGTTATACTCTTCTACTTTAAATTTTTATTTTGTTCTTTTTTTAATTTTGTTTCTCTTTATGAGATTGTTAATTCATTGTTGTGTTTTTCTTTAATTAAAAAAATTTTTTTTGTTCTACATTCAATATATATGGACACTCTTTTTATTGACTATATTTTTTTGCTGGCCTAGGGCACACTTGCCTATGTCTTTGTATATCTAAAGTTTTTAAAATATTAAACATTGTGTGTGTGTGTGTGTGTGTGTGTGTGTGTGTGTGTGTGTTTCTTTTACTCCTGAGGGTTAGGTGGTTGTTCTTTTATATTTGTTTCCTTCTTTGTATGGTAACTTTCTTGGGCTAAATCTCTTTCTTCCCAACTGTGTGACCACTGAAGCCTCTGCTTATTATTATTCTTGGTTTTATTTTAACCCTGGCTTCTTAGGTGTCACCTCTGTGTCTTCTTTTCTTAGCGATAAGCCAAAATTGAACAGAGGTTGTTTCAAATAAGTTTTTTGTGTGTACAATTATATGAGTACATTCAGTGTTCTGGCTATTTTCACATCTCTCACCCTTTTACTTTTTTCTGAGCCCTTGCATATGTCCACTGTGCATGTTTGTTACCTCAATTGGATTTATACTCATTCCAATCACATGTACAATCCCAGGCTAGTGGAGTTCTAGACCCTCCCTGTTTGACCACTGCCAATATCATCATCACTAATAGCACTGGTGTACGGTATGGTGGTTGTTCACCACTGCAAATCAAGTAACCTCTCTTTAACCATTCCAACCATGCCTCTCTAGTCTTTGTGGCCTGTCACATTGAGCAAGCTGTTGAGGAGATAGGTGTGGCTGCTTGCAAGAATATTACAGACTCTTAACTATTCTTACCCAAAATTCAGTAGTTTTTTAAGTATAAATGGTTTTCAGATTGTTGTATGCCTTTCTGTGATTTCCATAGTACTGAAATATTTTGTTTTGTGTTGTTTTTTAAATCAGTTATGTTCAACTTTTATAATTTTTGAAGGGGGGCGGAACCAGGATTTTGTTAACCTCCTTACTTGGCCATAACTACAAATCTCACTTGATTCTCTTTCTTTTGTCAAGCCACTTCATAGGCTGCTAGTGTTCTTCATCTTTAGCCTGGAAGTGATTACATTTCATTATCTCCTGAGTGTTTGACCCATTAAGAGTCAGGTAGTACAATGCATTGTGACTTATGGAAAAAGAATTACCCATGACTGCATTATACAGAAGACTATGAGTGGGGTGGACACTTAGAGTTTTAATCACCGTCCACTACACTGTGTATAATAAATAAGAAAAATGTATAGTTACATACTCTCATGGATTCTCAGATTATTGGAATGAAGTGCAACCTTGGATCATGTCAACTATTTGATGTCTGAGCTTCTCTTCTGAATTTCCTGACAATTTCTTGCACAAAATTACTTCTGGTCCTTATTGGTAATTTTTAAAAAGCCTTTTATAATTTCATTCATGGCTTTCTACTCCTTAAAATAACTGTTATAAACTTCCACTACTTTCTACAAGGTTTTCTGATTATTTTCCCTAGTCAACATAAACCTCATTACTTTAATGAAAGCATTAACAACTTCCCAGCCAAACACATTCCTAATTCAGGGTCTTTGCACTTACTGTTTCCCTTCTATAACACTTTTCTTTGAAATAGCCTCATGACTCATGGCTTTGCAGACTGTCATTTTATCAGAGAGGCTTTATTGGACTATCGTGTCTTAAAATGACAGCATCATATCCTGTTCTGTTACCCTGTTTAATTGTTCTTCAGAGCACTTACCACCACCAACATACTATATATCATTTCAATTATTAGTTTATCTTTCCACAGTTGGAAACAGTGAGTTTGTATTGTTGACTGCTCTGTCCCTTGATCCTAGAATAACATTTAGCATAGTTTTCAACTCAGTAAGTATTTGTTGAACAAATAAATCTACCTTATTAGAAGTAGTCTTGAGTCTGCCACCGGTGCTCTGTTAGGGTCCAACCATTTTTACTCATTTTTATTCAGCTCCCTTCGCCTTTCCTTTCTTCCTTTCCAAATATTTATTGAGTACATAACTGTACTCATATGCTCTGTACTATATTTTTAAGGAACTTGCTTTATCAGTTATCACCTTATTTAACCCCGTGTTGGCATATAAAATGCTAACATTTATGTTCATTTCATAAAATTAACTAAACAGTCCTCTTAGTTGCCACATCCAATGGAAACCTTTTAATACTTGACATTGTTGGTGGATTTCCTTTTTGAAAATCTTTCCTAACTTCTGGATAACCAGTGTCTTTGGTTTGTTTTCTGTGGAACATAGCTACTTCTGAATGTCCTGCATGGCCTCCTTTTTCACTGCCCTTTCCTTAAATATATTTTTTCTTCGTATTTGTAGCTTCCCTGGATATTATCTATTCCTATACCTTAGTTATCACCCTTTCACTGATGCTTTATAATTTATAAAATTATCACATACATGGCTTCTTTGTTCCTTTCTTATACGCCCAGCTACCTGTTTCACCTAGACTGTCCATCATATGGCACTGATAATATGATAGAATCTTGTGTTACAGAGCAGCAGGAATTTTCAATACCCCAAATTGCTCTGTTCTTAATTTCTAATTGCTTATCCCTAATTTTCTGGTAACAACTGTCAGCATTAGCATGTCTTTGAAGTGGTTCACCTGAACTTTAGAGCATGAAACCACATTTGAGCTAAGTTAAAGATATACATGATCCTCAGAACTCAGGTTTCCTTCATCCAGTTTCCTTCTGTTTGAGGTTTTCAGGAAGTGTCAGCAGTTTTGCCTCATTTATATTCGTGAAATACAGTTTATCTATCTCCAAAGTGTTTACTCTCACAATAGGTAGTAAAATATTCCTGAATACACTGTTTCATATTTGAAATAAAAATCTGCCTGAGTCATACTGGATTGCGGAACAGAAGGGAAAAAAATAGGGAGAAAAGGAATGTACCTCTTTATTAATATCTATTAATGATTAAGGTTATGAAAGCAAACTGAGTATTTCCAATATTGACCAGTCATTTGTCTTTGGCTTCTGGTGTTGTGAAAAATTAGCAACATGTGATACAGTGTAAGGAAATCTACACTATATGTTTTTCTAAAATAGACTCATTTGTATGTTAATATTATCTAATGACTCCTCCACCCATTGTCAATACAAGTAGTATATAATCCCAATGATTTTTCTTTCATTATTCATTTTATCCCAAATCTCTGTCATATTCTCTTTCTTTCACATTATTTCATCTAAATTATATCAGGTTATAGTTATCCTTTCCTTGGGAATTAATTTATTGGTATTCTTTTCTCTGTTGATAATATAAAGGATTCACAAATTTGTACACAAGTGGAATTCTCAGTCTACTTGCTTTGTTTTTATTTTTTATTGCTCTTAAAACAATTTAAGTTTCTGAATTCTACTAGCAATAGTTTCTCTAAAATAAAAGATTCATTTTTAGTATTAGAACTTTCCAATTAAAGTGAAACTACTAAACTTGAAGATTTCAGATTAGTACATGATTCTGGTCTGTCATGTATGTCTGAACATATATGTTAGGGAATCTGCAGACATTATATTGCCTCTTATAAATAGATAAGGTATTTTTATTTTACTTCTGTTTTGTGTGCATATATGTATATTTGCTTAAAGGACATATTTATGCAGTTAATAATTTGTTGTGTTTTGGTAATTCTTTTTCATAGCTTTTAATTGTGGGAACTTCTGTCATTATACATTAATACCTCATTTTCTAGGTAGAGCATGCTTTAAAAAAAAATAATCTCCTTGCTAACGAAATAGACATAAAGTATTAACATGAAAGACTCTTTTAAAGACTTATAATATGATGTACCCAATTTGTATTCATTGGTCTGATTCTAAAGTAGAAGCAGAGATACATCTGAGGCAGTACCAACATAATTTGGGATTTTTTTTTTAATTTAATGAATTTAAATGGTGGTACTCTTCCTCCAATAAAATCACCCTTTAGCATTTCTTGGTAACATAAAATTTGAAAAACCATACAAGTATATACTTCACCTCCAGTTTTGAAATTTGTAACCTCAAATAATTCCAAAATATTTAAGACAAATTTGGCAAAGCCTTTGTGTGTGTGTGTGTGTGCGTGTGTGTGTGCGTGTGTGTGTGTGGCATGGAACTTTGTATAGGTTTTAAAGTAATTTTAGAATTAGTTACAGATTATTTGCCATTCTTTCTCAGGGGCAAAATATTTTAAGTTTTAAGGTAGGCAGAATACCACAGTGCTGACCACATATTATTATTATACAGTCTTCATTCTTTTCCAGTCTAGCTATTCTAGACTACGATGTAGCTAGCTTTATTTATTATCCAATTCTCAATTTCAAATTTCTGATTGTAATTTTATTCACTGTATTTGGTCAAGGCATTTTGAATGTTCAAACTTAGGAGAACCTACCATGTAGCATCCACTGAGTAACACCATTCATGATTCAAATGCATATTTCAGTTTCTTTAATATAAATATATTTATGGAATGGTCTACTTACTATCTAACTTATTTTTTCATCACCAAAAAAATAAGGGAAATCTAAAAGTAAAATACAATCCAGTTCAAATTCTGTGTGGGCATGGTCAACAATATAGGTGAAAGAAAGATTGCAAGGAAATATAACATTGTTAATAATTTTTATTATTGGGAGTGACAGGGTAGAAAGTGGATTATGACTTTTTTCTTTTTCTTTTGTACATATTATATTTTCTTAATTGTCTTTAATGAAGTATTAGTACCTGTCTAATTAGAAAATAAATACTTTCTTTTGTTTTAAAATAATTGACCTATTTAAAAAGGAGTCTATACTGTGCAGTCAATACTGGTAAGTATTAATAGAATTATTAACTGAAAAGTACAAGTTGTAGGAACATATTTTCCATCAAATCGGTATCCCAGTAATAAATATTTATAAATATTCTAATCTGAATACACTTTTAAATTTTAAAAAATAATTTTTTGTTTTAATTATAATTGACATACAATATTATATTAGTTTCAGGTGTAAAATATAGTGATTAGCCATTTATATAACTTACAAAGTGATCACCCTGATAAATCTAGTACCCATTTGACACCATACATAGTTATTACAATATTATTGACTATATTCCCTATGCCTTACTTTACATCCCCATGACTGTTTTGCAACAACCAGTTTGTACCTCTTAATCCTCTCCCCACTTCACCCTTCTCCCCAGTCACACCCCATCTGGCAACCATCAAAATGCTCTCTGTATCTATGAACTTGTTTGTTTTGCTGTTCATTTATCATGTTCTCTAGATTCCACATGTATGTGAAATCATATGACATTAGTCTTTCTCTGACTTAGCCCACTTGGCAATAACTTTTATTGTTGCAGATGGCAAGACTTCATTCCTTTCCATGGCTGAATAATATTTCCTTGTATATATGTGCCACCTCTTCTTTATCCATTCATCCATTGTTGGACTGCCGGGTTGCCTTGGGCTGAAATGCAATGAACATGTGGATGCACATGTTCCTTTAAAGTAGTGTTTTGGCTTTCTTCAGCTAAAAAATCAGAAATGGGATTACTGGGTCCTTCTTTGTCTCTTGTTACAGCTTTTGTTTAAAGTCTTTTTTGTCTGCTAACCCAGCTTTTTTTCCTTTGTGTTTTGTTTTTTGTTTTCTGTTTTCATTTTCACGAAATGCCTTTTTTCATCTCACTTTCAATCTGTAAATGTCTTTCGATCTGAAGTGTTTCTTATAAGCAGCATACTGAAGGGTTTGTTTTCTTATCCGTTCATCCACCCTATATATTTGGATTGGAGCATTTAAGCCTTTTACAATGGAAGTAATTGTTGATAGATATGTAGTTATTGCAATTTTATTACTCATATTTTCAATATTTTCTTTTTCTTCTAAAAGAAGTACCTTTAACATTTCTTGTAATACTGATTTGGTATTGGTGAACTCCTTTAGCTTTTTCTTGTCTGGGAAGCTCTTTATCTGTCTTTCAGTTTTAAATGATAGTCTTGCTGGGTAGAGTAGTCTTGGTTGCAGGTCCTTGCTTTTAATTCCTTTGAATATTTCATGCCAATCCCTTCTGGTCTGCAAATTTTCTTTTGAGAAATAAGCCATCAGTCTTATGGAAGCTCCCTTGTAGGTAACTAACTGCTTTTTTCTTGCTGCTTTTAAGATTCTGTCTTTGTTCTTACCCTTCGGCATTTTAATTATGATGTTTTTTGGTTTGGGCCTGTTAGGGTTCATCTTGTTTGTGACTCTGCATTTTTGGGCTTCTATGTTTATTGCTTTTGTCAGATTAGGGAACCCCTTCTCATTATTTCTTCAAATAGGGTTTCTTTCCAAACCTTGTTTTCTTCTTCTGGTACCCCTGTGATGCAAATATTACATTCAATGTTGTCCCAGATACCCCTGAAATGATTCTCATTTTTTTAGATTCTTTTTCTTTTTGATGTTCTGATTGGGCACTTTCTGCTTCTTTTAAATTGCTGATTTGATTTTAGAACTATTGTTGTTTCCCTCTAATGTTTTCTTTATTTCAGTTATTGTATGCTTCATTTCTGATTTATATTTCCTATCTCTTTGTTGAAGTTATTCCTGAGATCATTGAGCATCCTCATAGCCAGTGTTTTGAACTTTGTATCTGGTAGATTTTTTGTCTCCGTTTTGTGTTGTTTTTCTGGAGCTTTCATTTGGGACATGTTTTTATGTCTCCCCATTTTGGCTGCTTCCTTGTATGTTTTTTTTTTCCTATGAATTATGTCTCACAGTCTTAGTAGAGTTTCCTTAGGTAGTAGGTATTCTGTAGAGTCAAGTCTCCTTGCTTACCTCAGTCAGGTGCTCTAGTTGTGTCCCTTGTGTTGATTGTATGTGCCCTCCTGTTACAATTGAGCCTTGGTTGCTATTTGAATGTCAGTGGGAGAAATTTTGAGTACACTTTTGAAATTATTGCACAAAGTACATTTTCTATAGCCACAATAAAAAAATGACTTCATCTCATGAATTTATATTAACAGATTATTCTCTGGTAAGTTAATAAAAGAAATTAGTATAAAATAAGGAAATGGAGTTTTCTCTTAATGCTAAACTTTATGAATGCTTATGTTTTTATAAAGTATATTTTATTTAACAGTAACATACGTGAGAATCACCAAGGGAAGGTACCAAAATGTATCTTGGGTCTTACCACTAGAGATTCTGTTTAAGTAGGTCTGAAGTAGAAATCAGGACTCTGTATTTTAAATAAGTTCTTGCATCTTTCAGTTGCAGGTGATCTATCAAACTATAGTAGTTTGTTTATTCTTTTAATCTCTCATTCCAGTCAGATCTGTGTTCACCTTCAATTCATGCAAAGATTATTGGATTTTCCTAATTAATGCATTCTCTGTGGTCTCTAAGGCATGGTACATACTTCCCTAGCAGTTGTACGCATAATCCCTTAGAGTAAGGGAAGAAGAAGAAGAAGTTAGAACTTCTGTTTATATTTTTATTTCATTTACTTCATTTCCATTTCTGTTTTATAATACAAATAATTATTGGTATAGTAGTATGTTATAGATATAAATACTTAAAATGGTAACTTCTACATAGCATACAAATTATTTAGAACATTATTCTCTGGGATACTATATTCATTTTTAATGGTGCATTAGTATTTTATATTTCAAATTTAGACAGTAGATAACTTACTGTCAAATGACAATTCACTACATTTTTGAATGTGTGTTTTTCTACCCTCTTTTATCCCCTTTATCAGGTGATGCTTTTCCTTGGACTATCAGCTTGCATCATTTCAGTGTATATAGCCTTTTTGGAAAACAAGTGACACTTTGCCTTGTGGAACCTATGGGTTGTACCTCCACTTTAGCCGTCACATCTCAAAAACTACTCGCTGCAGGACCTGATACAAGACATTCATTTGTTGTCTGTCTCCATGTTGACCTAGAGTCACTTGAGATAAAATGCTCGAACCCCCAGGTTGGTATATTTGATTTATGAAAGGAAATTCAAAATAATGTGATTTAAGAATGATTGTTATTTGTTTTGTTGCAGAGTTTCTTTTCTATTAAGTGTCCTAAATTATTTTTAACAAGGCCATCAAGATCAGAATGGTTAGATTAAGAATTTGCTTTGAAGCTCTCTCAAGTTTTGTAATTTAACTCTTCTGAAAATGTAATGATGGCAGCATAAATGCATCTTTTAGCTGATGGAATGAAATCAGATGCAGATGTAAACTTTTTACACACTGTTGAAGTACTTTGCCATCAGACTGGAAGAGCCTGTTGAAGTGGTCAAATGTAATTTTAAATCACATTATCACTCAAAACTTCTTTTGCTCAACATAGAATATTTTCTTTTTGAACAGCACTGTTTACTATTTTAAAAAGACATTTTGTTTTTCCCGTAACATTTTAGTTGGTATAGACCAAACATGTTGTATTCTATAGTTTTACAATTTAATATTAATTTAGGTCAGCTAGGTTTGTGCAAATTCTTAATTGCATATAATTTAACACCTGTTTCTTTGTCCTGAAGCAGACTGTAGTATATTTTCTACATAGCTTATCAGTATTGAATACTATTTAAAGTCTTATTTTTAAAAGAATAGTTTTAAGAATATTATTAGATCTGATGGGTCAGTGTTGTTAAATCTATGTTTATTCCAGCATTACTGGTTATAAGCTGATTTTTTTAGTGTTCTTAAAGTAGCTGCATATATGACTATTATATAGAACCTCCTTACTGATACTATCCTCCTCCTTTCTCTTCTTTTCCCTACGTTGGCATGTTGAAAAGATTGGACTTTCTATTTATTGGTGATGGCCTTATTATAAAAATGCATAAAATTAGAATTATGACAAGGCAGCTATATTAAATAAACACTGTTACAAGAGAATGCCATTAAATTAGTGGAAAAGCATTCCCGGTTATTGAGGTGGGAGTACTAGTGCACACAGTTTGATTGTGTGACTTATTGTTAGTGTATGTGCCAGATTTCAGCCTACTTGCGTCCGTGTTCTTTCAGATGCCACCAAAGAAGCACATCAAATGTGAAGAAAACCCCACATACGGATAAAATTGAATTTTGCACCATCATTGAGTTCCTCACAAAATGAGGGAAAACACCTCAAACCATTTTGGAAGAGATGTTAGTTGTTTATGGAGACTGTTACCCTGGGAAATCCATGGCTTATGAGTGGCATAGCCTTTTCAAGCAAGGCAGAGAGGAGTTGACTAAAGACTACCTTAGTGATGTCCTATTGAGGCAACTTCCTCAGACATTGTCAAATAAGTAGAAAATTTGTAGTGGAAGATGCCAGATTGAATTATAAGCAGCTTGCAGAAATGGTTGGAATATCACCTATAATCATTTTGAATATTCTCCATCAACATCTAAGGATGTCAAAAGTCAGTGCAAGGTGGGTACTGAGAATGCTCATGCTGCTTCAAAAACAGCAGCACTCTGAGTGTTCACGACAGTTTTTGGACCTCTGTAGAGACCACAAAGTTGAAGTTTTAAACTAGATTGTCACTGGAGATGAAACTTAGGTTCATCATTATGAGCCTGAGTCAAAGCAGGAGTCCATGCAGTGACATGAAAAGGGCACCTATCCCCTAAGAAGTTCAAGATGTCACAATCGGCTGGAAAAATTATGGCTATTTGTTGGAATATGGAGGGTATGCTGCTGATTGATTATAAGAATAAAGGTGTCACAATAACTAGAGAGTACTATTCCAGTCTGCTGAAACAGTTAAAAGAATCTGTGAAAGAGAAAAGACCAAGTAGAATTCATCTTAGAAATGTAAATTTGGTTCAGTATTAAAATGTTACTCAGTGTAATATACCAAATGAATAAAAACAATGGAGAAAAATCATATGATAATCTCAGTAGATGCAGGTAAACCACTTGACAAAATTTACCACTCATTTGTCATTAAAATCTCTCAACAAATTACACGTATTAGATAACATTTTCAAACTGATAAAGGACATATATGAGAAAGCATATATCATACTTAATGGTAAAATAGTGTAGTGTTTCCCACTGAGATCAGGAAAAAGCCCAGAATGACTGATTGCTTTCATCACCTGTTAATATCATTCTGGAGGTTCTAGCCATTGCAATAAACTAGGCAAAAGAAATTAAAAGCATAAAGAAAAGAAGTAAAAAGTTGTAGAAATTCTAAAGGAATCTTAGAAACTGTTGCTAGAATGAATAAATTTATCAGCGTTAAAGGAGAGTAAATTATTGTAAAAAAGCAATTGTATTGTTATGTGTAGCAGCAATCTATGTGATTATTTCACTTAGCATGATAATCATGTTAGTCTTAAAAAATTTTTTTTTCCTTTACTTAGAGATACTCAGTATTGTGATTTATATGGAATCACGTTAAGTGTGATACTGTAGCTCAAAAGTAGAGCTTTGGTATATCTTCTTTAGATATCCACCTTGTTTGGAACTAAGCTCAGCTTTTGTTGTTTAAATATGAATATAACCCAGTTCTAAGCAATATAGATAGAGTTTATGTTAGACCTGGTATTTTATTCTGTCCCTTCCTCCCATCACCTGGCTACCAGGGCCTCCTTGCAGCTGCTCCCTAAATGCCAAGGCTCCCCTCCCCTTTTTGTTGAGAACTGAAGGCTGAATGAACATTAATGCCCTGAGAATCCCTTTTCACTCAAAATGTAATGATTCTTACCTGTTCACTTAATTCCACTTGATCTTCTTGCTAAGTCCTCATAAACCAACTTCTATGAATTAAATTATTACCTGGTGCTATAACCAGTGTTGATTACAAGGTTGTTGAGAAGTTTGAGATATTTATGAAAATACTGTGTAAACTCTGGAATGCTATATGAATGCCATTTTAGTAGTGTAGATTGATTCTGATATAAAATGTGACATCCTCTTCATACATTGGTCTGAATATTCCTGGTGGAATGTAGCAATATTCTAAGAACAGAGAGCCACCAAAAAATATAGCACTTTGAAGAATCAGGCTGTACTCAAAGATTTGGTAAGGAATTAATACTCTTCTATATCCTCGTGTGCCAGATTAATCTAAATTTTAATGATAAAACATAAGACTCCATAAAAAGCTCTTTCTTGTGAGTGGTTGCTTTAGCATATGCTTGTAGACACCCCTCTGGATACTGTCAAAATTATAGTGACTTGATTTTTTCCCCCCAAAGTGAATTCAGTAATAGTTATTGAGTACTACATATAAACCAGAAATGAGAGAAACAAAGTTGAATAAGATAAACACACCAAGAAGGCCATACCTACACATATAATCCAAGTGTTGAAAGCCACAGATAAAGAGCAAATCTTGAAAGTATCATGAGAAAAATGACGCATTATACAAGAGAACCAAGTTTTGATTTTTAGCTTGCTTGTCATAAGAAAGTATGGAGGTCAGACGAGAAACATCTTTAAATTGCATAAAATTTTAAAAGCCTTTAACCCAGAATTCTAAATAAAAAAGTACAACTTTTATGAATGAAAACTAAATAAAGACATTTCACATAAAATAATCCATCACCAATAGAAATGCACTACAAGAAATCCTAAAGGAAGTCCTTTATGTTGAAGGGAAATGAAACTATATGTTCCAGCATCTTTTCAAATGTTTATTGGCCATTGACTTTGCTTTTTTGTGACTTGACAATTCCTATTGTTTACATTAATTTGTATTTTTAAGATTACTAATAAGATTGAGCCATTTTTAAATGTTTACTGGCCAGTGAATTTTCTCTTTTATGAATTGATAATTCATATCATTTACTCAATTTTTTTTCTTAAATTTCTTAGCAATTTGAAAAGCTTCCCTTATACTCTGTAAGTGCAAACCCTATATTGGTAATGCAGTTATTTTTTTTTAATTTATGGCATCATTTGCCAAAAATGTTTCATCTTTCTTAGTGAAATCGTATGTATATGTCTCTTTATTTTCTGGGTGTCCTACCTTATAAAAAGAGTACCGTCAACCCCTAAAATACAAACATTCACATGCATATAGGATCCTAAAACTCTTTGTAGTCTTTTTTATTTTTTAACATTAATGACTCTAACTAAACCTCTTTGTCATGAGTCATTGCTCACTAATCCATCTGTTTTTGTATTTTTGTGAAGACCAGTGCTTGTCTTTTTTCTTTTTGTGCCATGGACTTCTCTGAAAATGTGATGAAAGCTCTGATTCTTTTTTCCAGAACAATGTAATACCCAACATTAGCCTTTGCATATAGTGTCAGAAGCTATGTGGACTTTTGATTATATTCAGTATATAAGCTTGATTCCATTTTAGGGAAATAGTATCTACTTAAATGCATACCATTCATTTGTTCATCCATTAGAGTGACATCACAAGTGTTGACTTGTACATTATTTAATTTGATTCATTATTGCTCAAATATAGAGTCTTCAATTAGTTTGTATGGTTTAAAATAGAGCTCTATATGTAGAGCAGGCACAGAGAAAATTCATTGTCACTTCAGAGTGTTTTAGGTCTCTGTGTCAACTGTGAAGACCTTAACTACTATATCCGTTCTTAGAACTCATTGCCATTCTAGGGCCTTAGACACTCTTAAGTATTTAACCTGGTTGAATATTCAGAATTGTTTTTTCTACGAATGATTTCCATCAACCTTTCCCTTCATCTTAACTGTTTTACCAAGGTAAGCCTGATTCCCTTCAATGTTTTTAAACACTAGTCTCTGAGACATTAAAAATTGTGTTCATTTCCTTGTATATATCAAAAATTAAATGAGCCTATAGAATCCTCTCTTCGATATAATAAAATTTCATTTTTTTCCTCAGCCAATAAATTGGTATATTTTGTCTTCCTATAAAACATTCCCAAGAACAAAACTATCTTTGCATTTGGGGTTTTTAAGAATTGGAACTAGAGAAAGCATGGGTTTTGTGCTTCTTCCTTTCTTATACATTTATTCATGGTTTTATTGCTGTAAGTTGTGTTTAGCTTTCACCAAGCAATGGAATTGGGCATTATTGTCTAGGAACACAAGCATTGAGTTCAGACAGAACTGGATTTGTATTCTTGTACCACTCACTCATTTTTAATTTCTCTGAGTTTCTGATTTTTATTTTTATCTTTTAAACATAATTAGATAAGGGTAAGTAGAATGGGTAAATGTAATCCTCTATATGAAAAATTCTTTCTTTACCAGTTTTTTGCAAAATCTTATTCTTTTGAAACTTAGTTTTCATGATTAGTAACAACCTGCATGCCCAATGAAATAGCTTTTTTAAATTCATATTCACTTACAGCTCTTTGCAATGTTCAAACAGATGAGTAATGGCTTATTGAAATTCCATTCCTCCTTGGTTTCCATTGACATTGTGTATCCATGCCTTTTCTTCTTCCTCTCTACCTTTATTGACGACTCTTCTATCAAACTCTCTCTACTAATACCCTGTAAGAACAGTCCTTCTTCCCTAACTGAATAGGACTTTTCATTGCCCCTGTATCATAGCTTGATCATTATTAATGGTGCACTTTGCTCTTGCTGTTCTTATGACTGGAGTGGCTTTATGCACCCATCTGAATCCTGTCTGGCCTTCAGCAATGTATATTGAGACTTATCTCAACCTCTCCAATTAAGTCTCCTTTCTTGGTCAAAGACTAAAAGAGAAAATGTATGCAAAATTAATTTTAAAACAATAAAATATTACATTTTTGATATGCAGTATTTGATACTTATGGTACTATTGATATTCAGTTACTTTCATACATAACCTATAATAAAGATGCCTCATGTGGTGCTCATTTTTGAGAGATTAAAAAAAAGTTTTATTGGACTGTACTTAAATATAAACTGCAATGTTTAAATTACTTAATTTGAGAAGGTTTGGCATATGTACACCCATGAAACAGCCCCCACAATCAAGATAATGCATAAATCCATTATCCTCAAAAGTTTTTTGCCCCTTTGTAGTCTCTTCTTTCACTCTTCTTCCCATCCTAGGCAACCACTGATTCTGTCATTATAGAGTAGTTTTCATTTTCTAGAATTCTATATAAATGGAATCAAACAGTTGTATTCTACCTATTCTCACTCTTTTCCCCCTGATTCTTATTTAGCATAATTATTTTGGATTAATCCATGTTTTTGTGTGAACCCATAGTTTATTTCCGTTTGCCAAGTATCATTCTGTTGTATGGATATACTATAAATTGTCCATCCATTTACTGATGAATATTTGGGTTTTTTCTTTCACTTTTGTACTGTTACAAATAAAACTGCTATGAACATTTGTATATAGGTTTTTTTGTAGACATAGACTTTTATTTTTCTTGGACAAATAGGAATAAAATGGCTGGATCACATGATAGTTTACGTCTTTTTCAGAAACTACCAGACTGTATTCTAAATTTTGCATTCCTGTCAACAGTAAATGAAAAGTTTCAGTTGCTCTGCCACCTCACCAGTACTTGGTTATGGCTAGGCTTTTTAGTATTATACATTTAAATAGATGGGTATATAAGAACTATTCTCATTGTGGCTTTAATTGGCATAGTTTTCAGTACAGCTTAAAGAATAAGAGCTGAAGATAAATGAACATTTATCTTCAAATATTTTTGCTTTATTTTTTAAACCTCTGAATTTGGGAAGTCTGAATACTGTGATAGCAACTCTCTTCTTGGAAATAAAAATATGTTTAAAGTTTATGTCACTGTTTGCTTGACATGTTAAATACTTAGTATATACTTGGTGACATTCATATACAATTATTAATGGTAACAGTTAAAGAAAATCAGAAGTACTCACAATAAAGCAGCATCAGTCTCTTAAGTAAATAAACTTTATACCCTTAGAACCTGTTTTTGTTGGTTTATTCTTTTGTTCTAATTTTTTAAGAAAAAGTAAAACAATCATTTTAAAAATTTTGGTTTGCAGCAGAATTGTTTCTTTTTAGAGAGAACTTACTCATGATTATGAAGGACAAAAGAATTTGAACTAAATTTTTTCTAAGAGGTTTTTTGTAGGATCTCTAGCCTTTAGATTATTTTTTTAACTAAAAGAGCCATAACCTGAGATTTGAGACTTCATCACACAAAAAGTAAGAGAAAACTGTACTGTTCTGTATCAAATAAGGATTGACAACTGTTTTTATGCATCTGTTCTGCCCACAAAAGAAGCCAGCTTTATCATCTGGATGTATCCTGGGGCTGAAACTTTTTATAAATATGGGAATTTTTCTTCTTTTTTTTTTTAATGGCGAGCAGAATATGGTATCCAGCTGTGGATTTGCTTATATATTGTGTTTGCATTTTTTTCCCCTGGGCTTGTTTTATACAGTATATGGCAATATGTTGTCATACAAATTCCATGATTAATGCTTATTTATGAAATCTTGTGTAAATATCTTAGAACTTAGTCAAACAATGTGCAAGTTAAACATTTTTTTCTCTGAATATTGGAATGACAAATCTGAGGGGAATAGGAGGTTGGATGGTTTATGTTCTTTATCTATAGAAAAGTCTCATATGTAACATTTTCCTTTTACTAGTCTATGTTCTATCATTCTTTTTCACTTTATTTTGCTAGGTAAGAAATCCAATTTCAGATATATTTCTCAGACAAATAGAATTTAAATGTGCGAATCATTCATAAATAATCATTCAGTAATTATTTCATACATCATAAATAATCAGATTTACTAGGATATATTTGATTTCTAATTTTCATTCTGAGCTCTGTTTAAGACATTTCTATGTTTTTGTTCTATTCATATAAAAAGGAATCTGTCTCATAATAACCTGTTATATTAGCATTATTAAAATGGTGGCATTATTTTTATATACTAAATACTGAATTGCTTATGGAATATCAATTGTGAATATGTGACAAATTTCAGGTGTGAATAAATTCATTATATCTGTTTAATCAAATTATGATAAAATATTTAGATGTAAATTTTTTACATGAATTTTTTTCTCTGCATCTCTTAGTGTCATGGTAAAATATTCATGATAATATATATTATATATCACAGATTATAGGTCATGAAATAATATCATGATTAATGATACATCGATAAATTTTTGTTTCATATATTCTTATTTTTCTGGACTTGTTTTTTTTAATTTTCTCACACATAGTATTTTAGTCAATTGTAACTAGAAGTTGAAAGGCTTTTTTTTCTTTTTCCTGCTCAGGTGCAGCTCTTATATGAGTTAGCTCATCTCATGAATAAGGTCTGGAATAAGATTCAGAAGAGAGGCAATCTCAGTCCTTCTTCAGCCTATTCAGAGACCATGGCAGGGCCTGTCCCTAGTTCTCCAGTTCGAAGCAGTGTAGGCACAGCTCCTCCAGATACCAGCACATGCAGCCCATCTGCTGACATTGGAACTACTACTGAGGTAAGTGCTTCTGAAAAATTCTGTTTCCAAATGAAGGGTGATAGATACCATGGAGTTCTGTATCAAGATTGAGAATGAAAATGACCTCATGTCTGTGGAAGCTGTCAGGTCCGGAGCTGGGGTACCAGTGCTGTGTATTTACTGTTTCTTTTAGGTCCAGTATTTTAATCACTTTGAGTAGGTATTGGGATAGTTCAGGGCAGTGAGGATTCTGTAAAGTGGTAACAGCTGAGACAAAGGAAAGTCATATTTCCTCAGAAGTATGGAAGCTTAGAAGGTGAATGAAAGAGGCTTATGCTCCCCTTTCCCCTACCCTCTGTCTCTGACCAATTTTTGGACCAGTGTTTTGTTATCTATAGATTAGTGATTCTCAGACCTGTCAGGCTCAATGTCCTCTCCTTCTTCCTTCTGATTATAAAAGCGTTCCTTTTCACTTTTAACATGCTAACCTCACCCAACATGCCAGTGCCCCTTCTTGATAGCAAATATTTTATAATGCCTCCTTTACTACCTTGAAATGAAAATAAAAACAATATAACTTACATATACATATAATTTCAAAAATATATATTTTAAATAAAATATACAGGATGGGAAAGTAATGTAAGGTACATTAATATATATTTCACTATGTAAATATTCAGGCATGACTACATTAGAAGATACAATGAAGTAGTTAGGTACATATAATTACTATGCATGTGACTGATACAAATAGACTTGTACATTAAATACCACAAGTGGTATTGTTGTTGGTGGCATGATATTTTGAAATATTGGCAAACTCTTGTTTCTAACAAAACAATTAGTCTTTCATTGTAGCAGTTGCTTTTCTGGAATATGATAAAATCATACAAAAATGCCAAAAAATTATTTTTAGATTTAAAACAGATTCAATTTTATGCCCAAATATTATAAATAGGATTTTCATCTATATGAATGTCTGTGAGGTAGTTTTCATTTTCAGGACTGTCCTGTTCATCATAGGACCTCTGGATTTCCCAAGTCCTAACATTTAAAAGCCAGTAGTGATAACTAATCATTGAGTCAACCCAAAACACCCCAGTGCGTTTCCAAAATACCCCCTACTCAGAGCTGTGTAAAATGTTAATTATGTCCCCTGGTGGACTGTCCAAGCAATTTTTGGGTGACCACCTAAATAATAAATAGCTAGTGAACTATGACACTTGAAGAAGTACCCTTGTGCTGAAAATGTCTGCCCAGGAAATTTTATGTTTGAGAAATACTATAATAGAGGGAGGAAGGAGTTATGTTTTTGTTTTTGGGTTGCGAAAGTACAGAATGGGAAAAGAAATCAAGGAAAGGGGATTCTTTTTTTTTTTTTTTTTAATAGTAATGGCAAACTAACTCAAATTAGGGGAATTTTTTAGTTGCTTTGAGGCTTTAACACCTGGTGTAGTAGATCTGTTTGACTCCTGCAAAAGAACTTCTTTATCCATGCTCATTACAAACCTTAAGAAAAAGGGGAAGGGGTGGGGAGAGGTAGGGGGCATCGAATAATTAATTTTCAATTAATTTGACAATTAAGTTCATGAACTCATCCTAGAAAAAGTTCTACATACAGGGTTGCTAAATATTTCCTTCCTTCTGATTATAAAAGTACTCCCCTTGGGAAACTATGCATCTATACCAACACCTAGCCCACCCTTCAAAGCAATTTTGGAACTCTCTGGAATGACCGTCAGAGCTGTCATTGTATGATTCTTGATGTCCTGAATGTCATCAAAATGTCTTCTTATCAATATTTTCTTTATCTTTTGGGTAGAGTAAAAGGTCACTGGGGTCCAGATCAGGTGAGTAGGGAGGGTGTTCCAATACAGTTATTTGTTTACTGGCTAAAAACTCCCTCACAGGCAGTGCCATGTGAACTGGTGCGTTGTCATCATGCAAGAGCCATGAGTTGTTGGCGAAAATTCATGTCATTTTCATCCAACTTTTTCATGTGGCCTTTTCAGCACTTCCAAATAGTAAACTTGGTTGACTTTCCACTTAGTATAAATGCATAATGAATAATCCTTCTGATATCAAAAAAGATTAGCAACATCATTTTGACTCTTGATTTGAACCGATGGAACTTTTTTGGTTGTGGAGAATTGGCTGACTTCTGTTGTGCACTTTGACACTTTGTTTCAGGTTGTATTGGTATACCCATGTTTCATCACCAGTGATAACATGGCCCAGAACGTTGTCTTGCCTCTCCAAACGGTCTTGGCAAACTTTAACTCCCCTTTGCTTTTGTTCATTGGTGAATTCCTTCGGGACCATTTTTGTACACACCTTTCTCATGCCAAGATTTTCAGTTAAGATTTAACTGTTTCTCTATCAATATTTACTTAATCTGCTATGCATTTCACAGTCAGCCGATGATTTTGATGCACAATTTGACAGATATTTGGAATGTTTTCGTCAGTTCTGCTTGTTACTGGCCACCCTGACCTCTCTTCATCAGTGACACTGTCTCTCCCCTCAGAGAAACATTTAATCCATTTCTCCACTGCTGTTTTCTTCATGGCATTATCACCATAAACTTGGACTAACATGTCTATTGATTTCACTTCCAATCTTGCCAAGTTGAACAAGATATTTAATGTTGGTTCATTGCTCTAATTCAAGCTCCAACATGCTCAAGACAGCACCAAAAAAACACCTAACAAAAATAATGAATGCCACTTCACAGGACACTGCCACATGTCAGCATGAACACAGCTGTGAGATACCCATACAACAAGGTTATGAAATCTTACTGAATTGTTTGTACATTGCTGCCAACATAAGCACGTGGTGGCAAATTTGCAGTCTTAATGGTCAGATCTGGTATATAGTGATCGAAGGAAGACTGACTCTGGGTGATAAGCCTACAGTACAACATATAAATGATGTACTGTAGAATCATACACCTGGAATCTATGTAATTTTTACTAACCAATGTCACCCCAACACATAAAACAATAATAATGAAAGAAAGTTTAAAGAAAAATAAAGACACACACACACACACACACACACACACACACACACACAATATCACCTGAGTAATGAGATTACTTATTTTCCCCCAAAATGAAGCTTAGATGGAGAATCTAGGAAACTGTCTTTGTGAAGTCAATGGGCATGTCTCTTTAAGGGTAAAAGCAGTGAATTATTTTTTGGTGATTCCTAATATTAATAGAACACAAAAGCTCCTGCAGTGAAGAAAACTATTTCACTTTATTGAATATAGTAATTTCTAAACCTACTTAACCAAAGACCATTTTGAACCTAGTCATTAACATTGCATAGAATACATTTTGTGAAATAGTTTGGTAGAGTAATCAAAGCTTAAGGTGTTAGGACTCAAGGAAGACTTCCTGAACCTGTCCTCAAAGTCAAGGGAAGTAAAAGCAAAAATAAATGAATGGGACTATATCAAACTAAAAAGCTTCTGCACAGCAAAAGAAACCATCAACAAGGCAAAGAGACAGCCAACTGAATGGGAGAAAATATTTGCAAATAATGCATCAGATAAGGGTCTAATATATAAAATATATAAAGAACTAATAAGACTTAACAACAAAAAAACAAACAACCCAATTGAAAAGTGGGCAGAAGACCTAAACAGACATTTCTCCCACGAAGAAATACAAATGGCCAGCAGACATATGAAAAAATGCTCATCCTCATTAGCTATCAGGGAAATGCAAATCAAAACCACAATGAGATACCACCTCACACCTGTGAGAATGGCTGTTATCAACAAGACAAGGAATAACAAGTGCTGGAGAGGATGTGGACAAAAAGGAACTCTGGTACACTGCTGGTGGGAGTGCAAACTGGTACAACCGCTGTGGAAGGCAGTGTGGAGGTTCCTCAGAAAATTGGGAATGGAGCTACCATATGACCCAGCAATCCCCCTTCTGGGGATCTACCCAAAAGACTTGAAAACCTTTGTCCGCAAAGACTTTTGTACCCCAATGTTCATTGCAGTGCTGTTCACAGTGGCCAAAACTTGGAAACAACCAAAGTGCCCTGCGACAGATGACTGGATAAAGAAGCTGTGGTACATACACACAATGGAATATTACTCAGCTGTAAGAAAAGATGAAATATTGCCATTTGCGACAAAATGGTTGGACCTGGAGATCATCATGCTTAGTGAAATAAGCCAGACAGAAAAAACAAAGGACTGTATGACTTCATATGCGGAATATAAAACTGAAAGCAAAGAAAAAAAGAAATGAACAAACAAATAACCCATGGACACAATCAATAGTTTAATGTTTATTTGGGGACGAGTGGGTTAGGGAGGGGAGAAAGGGGAGGGGGTGGGAGAGGAGGGGGGGAAGCTAAATATAAGGTGATGGAAAGAGAAGTCACATTAGGTGATGAACTGATTATACATCAAGTTGACAATGCACTGTACAATTGTATGCCTGAAACCTATGTAATCCTTGCTAACAGATGTCACTCCAATAAAAAAAAAAAAAAGCTTAAGGTGATAAATTGCTATACAAGTGTACTCTTATATAAGTGAAATTGATAAATTTAGTAAGTTTTAGAGATATTTCAGTGGCAGAAAGGGGAGCATTCTATTAAACAGTTGTTTGCTAACTACTGTATTCACTGGATGTCGAGATGGACATGACTACCTATTTTGGGAGTGGCCTTTTGGAAAGAAATATTTAAACAACATTGCAAGTTCAGATAGTACAGGATTTACATGGAATGGTCAGAACTACCTGGTCTTATATTTAGGGACTGCCATTCACACAAAGTACAGTATGAATAGTGCTGTCTGGAATTTTTCAGTGACTAACCTACATATGATGGCTTTGATATGAGATGTAATAGAGATAAACATGCCCTGCAATTATAGAAGGATGATTAACAAATTCATTCTAGGGGATCTGTGGGTATTTTGCTGAGGAGATAATATTTGAGGTGGATTTTCGAAAATGATTGAGACAGTAACAATTTTATTTTAGTATATAATGAATGTAATAGAATTGAAGAATGATGTCTCTGTTAGCCAAAGTGAGGAAGTTAAGAAAGGGAGAGATTAACAAAGGAAAATATTTTCTTAATCACTTGAAAAGAAATTAACTCCAATTTTATTAATAAGTTCCTTAAATTACCACAATTAATTTAAAATTATAATGTTGAGGATTGTTTCTGACTGGGTTATCAAGATAACTAATAAAAGTGCTCCTAGTGGATTTGTTAGTTTTGTGTTAACTATGAATTTAATTTGATCTGAAAGTGAAAGAATCTTAATACAACAGGTTCATTTATTAATGTACCAGAAAGACTATGTAAAGGAGCTTATAAAAGGTAGCACAGAGGTATGGGCAGGGGGTGGGGGCGGGAAGTGGCAAATATTTTCAAAATGTACTTTCTTCTCTTATTTATATAGTGTGGTCAAGAAAAGAGGTGGGTGATAGTAGTCCAGTTTGGATTTTATTTCTTAGCTTATCCCCTAAGAAATAAATTATGTTAACTGGTTTGTTTTCCTTAAAGGGCAGAAAAATTTTTGTGAAGACAGTTGTGATATGATTATCAGCATTAAGGTGTTAAGCTAACTTAACTTTACAGCTTTAGGGGAGGTATTCATGTATTATTTCACTTTTTGCTTCTCGCTCTAAGAAAATAGTTATATGAAGATCAAGTTTAATTCTGTATGCATCTGAATTTAAATTTACTTCTTTGAGAATTAGCAGCAAATGATGACATCAGAAAATAGTCATTGTTTTCTCCTATCTGCATGAATGTTTCATCTGTGACTCAATCTGTGGTTGTTTAATTCATCCAGAATTCAAAATTTGTACCTGAGCTTTTATTTCTCATATTCCTTTGTTTATAGTGTTTGTAGTGTTGCTAGAACTTTGTGTAATGACGTTTGTAATTTTCACTCCTTTTATTTTGAGTTCTAACTTTTATAATTCTGATTAATTTGCCTGTATATTTAAATGTGTTACTTACTGAATGGAAATAAAACCTTGTTCTCTCACTGGAGAAGATGCTTAATGAATGGGGCTGGGGAGGACACAAGGGCAAGTATGCACATATATTTTGTGTTAATTCATTCAAAGCCTTTATGCCTATTTGGCTTTGGATGTCATTGCATAGAATATGGTTTGTGAAATTTCTAGAAATACATGGCATTCCTGGAAAGTTCTGGCATCCCTTTGCTCCTCTTGATCATTAAGCTCTATTCATCTTTTGATTACAAGAAAACATTTTAAGAACACTATTGTGTAAGTAACATAATTAGTTGTGTACAGATTTAAATACACAGTATATATATTTGTAGTTAGTTATTATAGCTGTGCTTCCCTACTGTTTTCATGTTATTTGCATATATAGAAAATGATATTTGTATCTGGAGTAATCAGTACCCATTAAAAAAACTGTGTCATTTAAAGCTCGGTTCGCCCCGGGCCTCCCCTAAAGACAGAAGGCGGAGGGAGTCCGTTTCTCAGCATAGTGGTGACATCCCATGGTATCTCAGCATACAAGTTAGGCAGCTTATGATTATAATACTTCTTTGATAAATATGTTCTTAATATTTTTATTATTGTCCCAGTAACAGAGTATTGATGAGTTAAATAAAATTGTTGTATTGAAATTGTTTTATAAATTTATCCCTCGCTCCGTTATAACACAGTAGTATTGTAACAGCATAGGGCTACTGTGGAATACTTGTATACAGTATTTTTCCATGTTTAAGATGATACTTTTGTCTAAAGTTGTTAGACCAAAATGTAGGGGCTGTGGTATACACGGTTGTAACTGGTTGATATTGATTTCTTAATTTTGGGTTAGGAAAGTAGGAGTCATCTTATACATGGGCGCATCATATACACAGGAAAATACGGTAATTTCATTAGGGGGTCGACTTTTCTACATGCAGGAAGGCTAAGAAGAAAATGAAGTTAAATTGAAATGACATCCTTATTTAACCCCTAATATATTTTTGAAAATCTGTTAACAAGTTACATGAGGCATAGTTAACTACTCAGCTACTCAGTTCTGAGTAAATTCCAGTGTTGTCCATTTCCTTTTCTCTCTGCATGTCTTTGAACTACTTCTCTCTCTTTTTTTCCTTGTTTTTCCATCCTTTTACCCACTTTCATTACTTCTGTTTTCTTTTTGGTCATTTCCTCAATTCCCTTTTTCTATTCTTCCATTTACTAAATCTCCCTTTAGCTATTTCTAACCCCCTTGGTTTCAATCAGTGGGTGACACAAGCAGATTAGAGTGAGAGGAAAGAGAGGCTGATGTTTTTTCTCTCTTGTCCCTTCCCACTCTGATGCCCTATGAAGAAAGTATCCATGATACTACGTTAGTCTGGTGAAGCCTCAAGTAGATTGCCTCTTTTGCTGAAGAAGCAGCTCTTTTGAGCTCCAGGCCATATAAAAAAAGGCTCTTTAATTCCAGTCCTTGAATGAGTGTTAAAATGCCATTGCTCAATCCCTGAGTTTAACACTTCCATTTACCACCACGGACTCATTTCCAACTAATTTCCCTGACTTTCTGTTTCCTATTCATTTCTGACCCCTTGAGATTGGCCTTTTTGTCAAGTTTGGCTATTATATTAGTCATAAAAAGATAGCATTCTTAAATTGGGCAGTTTTAGGAGCGTTTAATGAGAGAACAAATGCATTGACTGGGAAGGGAAACCACAGGAGATGTTACAGTACATTACCTGGTGTTAGTAACCCTGGGAAGCTATTGCTACCAATAGGCTTAAAGGCAGGAAGGGAGAGGTTATCAGAACAGAGTATAAATACCCTAACTTAATTCTTCTCCCTCATTCCTATCTCCTGCCATTGCTCCTCATTAGCTGAAACCAGCCAGAAACCAAAGGATGAGTGTATTGGTACATATAGGTCATATAGGTTACTGTCCCCCCTACCCCGCCCAGGCACAGAACATGGTAAATTGTGGAGAGTAGATCTAGGTCAAGGAAAGACATACAGCACTTTCGTGTTTAAAATTAAAACAAATTCTTGTTGTATTTTATCCAAAATTCCTGTTCTTTTGTAGTGAAAAAGAGAAATGTTCACTTGAGCTTATTCTGCCACATTGTTTTAATTAAAATTTCTTTAACATCATTGAGTACTAAGAACCAGTCTTTTAAATTTTTGTTTTTCTTAACCTGCCTTGTATATATTATATTATGTTCTCAATATCATTCCTTAACTTTTTTTGCTAATTATTTTTCGTAAAATATAAGTACATCAAGTGTAGCATTTTAACCATTTTTAAATGTGTGATTCAGTGGCATTAAGTATATTCACAATGGTATGTAACCATAACCATTGTCTATTTCTAGAACTTTTTCATCATTTCAAACCAAAACTCTGTACCCATTAAAAAAATGACTCCCTGTCCTCCCATTCTCCCATCCCAGTTCCTGATAACCTCTATTATACTTTCTGTCTTCATGAATTTGCCTATTCTGGATAGCTCATATAAGAAGAATCATACAGTATTTTTCTTTTTGTGTCTGGCTCATTTCATTCAGTGTAATGTTTTTAAAGTTCATCCATGTAGTGGCATATATTAGAACTTCATCCCTTTCTGTGGCTAAGTTGTATTTTATTTTGTGTGTGTGTGTGTGTGTGTGTGTGTGTGTGTGTGTGTGTATTTATATATATAAATAGCATATTTTGCTTATCCGTTGATCTGTTGATGGATATCTGAGTTGTTTCTACCTTTTGTTTGTAACAAGTAATGCCATGAACATTGGTGTACAAGAGTCGATTAACTTTTAAGGAAATAATTTTGCCTCAAAGAAATTATGTGTATCTTATATGACTTGTGTCTGACTAATGTAATACCGGAAATGCCAATTTTTCTTTACCTGTTGAAATACTTGTATGTTAATAACTGAGGTATTTGGTATAAAAACTAGGGGTGGAGGAAATAAAGTGAATCCTTTAAAAATATTTTATTTAGTACTACTTTTCTGATTCAGAGAGTACATTTCAGTCATTTTAATGTGATTTGCTTAGTACTAGCATGAATGGTCTAGAATTATAGTGACACTTAATATTATCCCCAAATGTGTTCAAGTATGTTTCTAGATTTGGCAGAGAATGTGGGTAACCAAGGAAAAAAAAGGGAAAATTGGAATGTGTTTGTTTCTATAGTAACTTTTCAAACAGAAGAATAGAATGTTAGCAATTTATTTTCACTAAGGTGTATTATTTTTTTGTTACCCCCCAGGGAAAACTAGCTCAATTGTGTCTGTCACTTCCTGACTTCTTGTCATAGACTCTCTCTTTTGTCAGCCCTAAACATTATCTTCGTCTGACTTTGTTATAATAATTTTGCAGTTTGACAAATGGGTAAAGATGGTACTCTCAATTCCATCAGTTACAGCTATATTGAAAGGAATTTCTGGAGAGATCATTTAGCATCCTTATTTTATATACTAGAAAATTGAAACAATGAATTGAAATTAGTGTCACACAAAGGAGAGAATGGACCAACTTATCTTAGCATGATTCTATATTAATGGAATTTATGAAAGAGACTTTGGAATCAGACAACTTGAGATTTTTCTCTGCAACTTAACACATTATTTAACCTGTGTGCCATAGTTTCATCATCTATAAAAATGGGGATAATGTTAATAGCCATCTCAATATGTTAGTATGAATATTAATTGAGTATGTACAATTTGTCCATATACCCTAGAAGCGTGGTATATTCCTCTATTTTTTATGTGTTTTTTAATTTCAGTGAGATTTTAGATTTCTTTTCAGGGTCTTACTCCTTTTGTATTAGATCTAGTCTTTAATATTTGTTATTTTTCATTCAACTAAGATGATTGTATACTTGTTTTTTTCCCTTTTAATCACTTAATGTGGCTAATTACATTGACCGATGTTCAATTATTAAGGGATTTTGCATTTCTGGAACAAGCCCAACTTGGTTGTGATATATATACAAGTGTGAGCTTATTTTTTGTTTGTTTTTATATCTAATTGTTTTAAACATAATTATATTTTTATCAGATCTGTTATCTGAATTTCTTGAGAGTCTAGTCCTACCTTCTGTGTGTTCTTAACTCTTGCTCATAGTAGATTGTGTCATTATGTGTTATGTAACATTATGGGAGTTCTTTGTTGGTGGGACTTTATCTATGAGGCTCTTACATGGTGGTAATGGCCTGTTACCCCAAAGGGATTTTATGTGTTTGCTTTTTTGAGGAACACCAGGATCTATTGTTACTATCCTGAGAACTTTTAATTTCATAGCTAGAAGTATTTGGAAACATTTTGGCAGTGTGAAATCAAATCCTCAAGCCTACATGTAGCTCAGAGTTGTGTTTAAAAAGTCTCAAGGGCATTTCCTTGTACCCTCCCATTTAAGCTAAGATAGATACTGCTTTCTTCTAGGGCTTATTCTGTTGTTTTTCTAATTTCTTAAATTGGATGCTTAGCTTAATAAGGTTCAGCTTCTTTTTTAAAAGTAAACATCTAAGACATAATCCTTAGAGTTAGGGCATGAACATGCAATACAAAAGTGGGCTGGGAAATTTAGCCTGTTACTGGATTGCTGCTTCCCAGACACAATTCTGTATTATATGGAAGGGGGAGCAAAAATTTTGGTGCACAGAATGCTGTCTCTGCCACACTAATTGTCATCATGAACCCCAAAATAAATAATACTTTACCTGTACAATCAACAAATGTATTTCAGCTAGTTATGGTTATCAAAAATTTGTGTTCAGGGCGGTTCCCTGGTGGTATAGTGGCTAGGCTTCGGCAGTCTCAACGCCATGGACTCTGTTCGACTCCCAGCCAGGGGGCTACCAAAAAAGAAAATAAACGAAAGTAAAAAAAATTTGTATTCAGGCAGATATTCCAGAAAGTGAAGTATTATATAATTGTGTTCATTAAAATTTTTATGCCATTTTGCTTGTAGGACAGCCCAATAATAAAAACTGTCTTTAAAAGCATTAACATTTTGATAATTAGTTTTCCTAACAGGTAAACAAAACAAACAGAAATACACATGCACATTCACATACTTCTTTTACAGAATAAATTTATAAACTGAAAGTTTTTTAGAAATTGTTCTAATTACAAAATGATATTTTGAACCTCTGGATTTTCAGTAGTTTCTGTAAATGTGATATAGTGTATTTGATAATCTCTAAGAGAATAGAATTTAAAACTTCTCATCATAAGAAAAAATAATATGTAATTGTGTGGTGATGGATGTTAACCAGAGTTAGTGTGGTCATCATCTCACCATATATACAACTATTGGATTATTATGTGATGTATCTGAAACCAGTTTAATGTTATTTGTCAATTATATATCAATTTCAGTAAAAAAGCAAATATTGGACTGAGCAGTTGTTTGACATCAACTGCTATAGATAGCAAAACTGTTGTCAGTTTTCAGTTTTTCAAGTGTAGCTAACCTAAGCAGTAATGTACTTCAAATTATTCCAAACAACCCTTTAGAAAGTCAATTTAGTTTGAACTTTTTACTCTATTGCTATTATAAAAGGTATCATACTAATTTTAAATCTTCTCCTGAATATAGACTTATTTCATTTAATATTTATCTTCAATATTTAATGAGACATTTTTATTCAAAATGTAGAAATTTCAGCTTTTAGGTTATCATCTAATCAATTGAATAGCTGTTGAAAGAACTAAGATAGTATGTCAAAGCAGATTAATAAATGAAGGTTACTATTTAACTTTCATATACCAATCAACAAAATATTTTGTTTGTAATGCTTTCCTACTTCTAAACATATCAGAAAATGAGGTCTCTAGTTTCTCAGCGATTTGGATTACTTGTCCTTATGATTTAAAATTCAAATAGCTTTATTGTATAAATATAATCTATTAATCTGAAGTCACCTTACATTTGTTGTGCTTATTTATACCAATTATGAATCTGGGGACCACTTTGAAATTGCAGTTTTGAAATTTTTAAATTTCTAATTAATACTTGCATTTTAAAAGTTCATAAAAATGTTATAACCTTTGCTATTTAAAGTATTGTTTTTCTTGCTGAATTGGGTCAAACTATTATTTTAAAATTATTACGACTGTAAAGAATTCAGTATAAATGAATCTAGTTTTTAAAAGCATACTCTTAACAATTGTTTGTATTAAGTAGAAGAGAAGTATTTGTTTATGTGAACCTTGGATGATTTATACTTTAAACTATGAGTAATTCTTTTCATGTTGACATGTTGATAGGGAACACCATACATTTCAGTGAATATAGTTCGAGCTTCCTGAATATCCATCTGGGTGGTGTAGAGGGGGAAATATGAGTGAGAGGCTTAAGTACTGAGCTTAAAACAGTTAATCATTTTTCCCACCCTTCCATTGAAATACTGAGAGCAAAGGTAGTGGAAACCACAGCAGGCCACTTGTTACTGTTGACTTAAGTACAAACAGTGGTGGAAGTGTTTAGCCCTTTGGGAAGTTCCGTGATTGAACAAGAACTCTGGAGTTATTTTGATAAGGGAGAATAGCAACGTGGCCAAAACTATGATCATCCCTGAGCTCTGAAGCAGGCCAAGGATGAAGGGCTGAAGTGTTTGCTCTTCCAGATGAACAAAGATAAATTCAGCTAAGAAAATAAACTCAGTATTTTGGTCAATTTGCAACAAAATGGTGAAAGAATTAAACTGTGTATTTTAGAACTTGGCATAAAGAGGTGTGGGAAAATAGTTCCGCATCTTCAACTCTGGCTCAATTTTTGCCATAGAATTGGAAATAGAGCAGAAAATTAATGCATAAACACATTTAACACTACCACACCAAATGTTGTAAATTCCAAATGAAAATTGAAACTCTGTGAGGAAGGAGAGCAAAACTTTTCCTCAGGAGTGCTTACTGATTAAATTTGAAGTGACAGTTTATGCCTAATAGTATTAAAAATTGAGGTCTCATTGATTTGAGATGCTGTTTTCTCTGCAATTTTTATTTTTGTGATTATGATACTCTGTTTTGGGGAGAATTAATTTAGGAATGCTTCTGCTCTAAGAACCTATCCTTAAAGAAAGGCATAATGACTACATGATGTTGTCTTTTATTGAATTTGACTTTGTAAAATGCATCCTTTTCTGGAATTAGTTTTTCATTACATGTTGTGTTACTTTAGACAGCTAACCAAAAACTCAAATTTTCATATGGCCTCTCAAATTTTAGGAATTTCACCTATAGCAGATTTAAGAGAACTTATTTTGGTTGAAATAAGTGAAAACATCACTGAGCTGTTTTCTTTGCTTAGTGTTGTTGGATCAAGGAATGAGTGTACTATGCAGGTGTAAGTCTATAATTTTCTGTCACAGGACACTATTGTTTCACTGCTGAATCATTCCAACAATAAACACTAACCTAATACATCATGCTGCCTTCTAGACTAGCTTAAATACTTAACTAGTGTTTAAATATGTATACAGATATTTGAAACAAATAAACTTGCTATAGTGTATTGATCAGTAAATATATTATTAGTTTATATTATTAGCATTATGTATTAGTATAAGCATTTATATGATTAGAATTAGCATATGATATGGAAAAGTTACAAGTAACAATTAAAGATTTTAAATTAAAATTTTTAGTTATATTTCTTTAAGTTAAAAATTGTTGCTATTTTTTTTCCCAATGCAGGGAGATTCTGTACAAGCAGGTGATGACTCACCATTCTCAGATTCTGTTACCTTGGAACAAACTACAAGTAACATTGGTGGATCCAGTGGACGTGTTAGTCTGTGGATGCAGTGGGTGCTCCCAAAAATTACTATAAAACTCTTTGCTCCAGATCCTGAAAATAAAGGCACAGGTGCAGGATTATTTTTCTTCTGTACTGAAAAGATAAAATATTAAACACTATTTTTAGAAAAAAAATTAGTTTTATCATTGTCATTCAAATTAAGTAAACATCATTAGATCTTATTAAAATGATTTCTGTTAACAGTGTTAAGATATTGAAAGTAATACCTAAGTTTTGTCTTGTTTGTGTTAAAATTTGTTCTAAAACCCGTAAGATAATTTCTTCTTGGTCCTATTTATGTGTTGTATCTTAATTACTAAAATTATTGCAAAGAGCGTTGACCGATGTCTGATACAGCACTTCAGACATTAACTGAGACCTCCCCTGTCTTGAAATAGGCATCCTATTTAAATTGTGAGGCCTATGTTGATATTAATTTTGCCTATTATTCTATAATCTTGTGTGGTTAACGAACAGAAAGTCTCAGTCTCTCTGTAGATGTTAAGGGTGTACGTCATTGATTGTTGTGCCTATATTGATATTAATGTTGCTTCTTATTGCAGAGCTCTGTATGGTCAGTGAATTAGAAGATCTCAGTGCTTCCATAGATGTTCAGGATGTATATACCAAAGTGAAATGTAAAATAGAAAGTTTCAATATTGATCACTATAGAAGCAGGTAAGTAATGAATAATGATTATAAAAAAGGCTGTGTTTTCCCTGAACAAAATCTATGTGAGAATTTTTGTATTTATATTGTTCATATTTTAAAAATACTGTGCTTATTCCCAAAGACGGTTCTTACCAGATAAATTGTTTTATTTTACTTGGTATTAATTATGTGGAATATAATGAAGTTTTATTTTATAAAATGATAATCTGTTCAGAAATATTCACATTGCCATATTAAATGACATAAGCTACTTTTACTAAATATCTCATAAATTAGTCAACGTATGTTGTGTATTTGCAAAATGTCTGGGACATAGATGATGGCTTTGGTTTTCGCTGTATCTTTGCCATGCACTCCCTATAGCAGTATAATATAGATTAAATGGAGCAACATATCATGTCCCTTTGCACTCTGGAGACTTCTCTTATCTCACAGATGGTTAACATACATGTGGCAGATATTCCTAGAACCATATTTTTCCTTCCCTGATAAGTTACTATCAAAAGTATGGTTATAAGCAAATATAATTTGTTTATAATGATAAATAATTGTAGTAAAAAAGTAAAGTTTTAGATATTTTCACAAAGCTATATAGTAATTTTGTCGTTATTTTTTCCCAAGTAAATTCCAAATACTTTTTTTTTTTAATTTTTGCTTTACATAATACTAATCTGGAATATTTTTAAATTGAAATATAATTTGCAGACCATAAAACTGACACATGCTTTTTTAAAATTGCTTTTTAAACAGTATCATATTTTCAGTGTCATACTATTTTGGCATAGCAACAGCCCTAAAATCCTAGTTTTCTGGATTCATAATATTCATTAAATAATTATTTGAATGCCTGTAGAATCACGTGATTCTGTACCTTTATTGATGCATTATATACCCAAACCATCTTTTTATTTAATAGGTTTCTAATTCTACATTTAAAACATTTGAATCTTTATCCTTTATCACATACAGAGGGTGCCAAAAAAATGTATACACACTTCAAGAAAAAAATATTAAAATTGTAATAATATATCAGTAACAAAAGATGAATACAAGTCACATTTGACTTCTGCAATTACAAGAGATATTCACAGTGGTTATTCTCAGCATCCAGATACTTCTGATTACGACAAACTACTGCTTAAGCAATCTTGACCAAAGTGTCCACTTGTATTGCTGCGCATACCATTTCAATTTCTTCCGGAAGTATTCTAGTATAACCGGTTTTCTGTGGTACACCACATCCTTTAAGGTCCCCCATAGGTAGAAGTGAAGGGGTGTTAAGTCAGAAGAACATGGCCGAAACTCAAACAGTGTTCTCGAATTTCAAATACCACTTCAAAATGGTCTTGTGCTCCTCAAATGACAACCATGTTTTCGCCATTTTTTTAAACTGTCCTGCCTGTCACATGGTGATGCTAGCATTCATTTGATTAACACCATCTTTTGATCTAATGTTATACTACACGTTGCTACTGTAATTCAATTCAACTTTGAAAAGTAATACATAGATGACATCACTTAAAATGTGTATACATTTCTTTGGCACCCCATATATCGTATTGCTATGCCAGTAACTATCAAATCTGTCACAACTTAAAAATTATGACATAATTGTGAAGTTCAAATATTTACTGGATTCTTGAGGCAAAAAATATTTTCCTGGATATATATGAAGATCTGTTATAATAGTATTATCTTACCAAGCATGTGATAATTGTTTTTGTTGTATTAACAGTGAATCAATTGATTTTTGATGATGAAATGTTTAGTTCTTTAGTTTCTTTAAAATGGTATATTTCAATGTCAAAATGACCTCTGCAAGGGATACATGAATATTACAGCTGAAGTAATTTCTTGATGCTGTGAATATTATAGTCTGTGTTCTAGATCATTAATGACTTTACTGTTAAATTTATGTAACTTTTAAATATTTAGATAATTTGTTTATCCATTCATTTAATCAAAATATTGAGTATGTATTATGTGTGAAGCACTACACCAGGAAGTGGGGCTATACTGTTTAACAAAATAGACATAAATCATGCCATTATGGAACTCAAAATCTCATTGTTGTGAGAGAAATAAATATTCAACCAAATACATATACAATTTATCATTGAGACAAATGCTTCTGTGCAGAACTAACAGGGTGTAGTGCTAATGTAAATTGTTATATAAATTAAATTGTCAGATCCACCTTTTTAGTTCAGTGTAGTGTTGTTTACATTATAACTATTTGCAATAGTTATATATGCTCAATTTTTAAACTTAGAATAATTGAAGAGAACAGATAAGGTGAACTTATGTTTTCCAGGCCAGGGGAAGGTTGGCAGTCAGGACATTTTGAAGGAGTATTTCTACAGTGCAAAGAAAAACCTGTGGTGAGACTCATTTAGTAATTATAATTTTTTGAAAATATAAATGTTTTTTGTTGTTTCATGTACTAGGACTAATGGTTACAAGAATTAGAGCTCAGAGTAATTTTTTACCTGTTCTTCCAAAATTACATTATAAAGTAAAATTATTTATAACTTTAAGCTACTTATGTTTTGTAACCATTTTCCTATATAGCAATTAAGTAAATTTTTCAAAAGATAAAAGGTAGGATTGCTTTTATTAATATAGTTTATCATTAATGTATTATGATGTTGACTTTTTAGAAGTATTTCCTATTCATAAGTGAGTCATGTGGATTGTCCTTTATCATAAACTAAAACTAGTTAATATTACACTAAAAATAATTAATTTTTGTTTACTTCCATTAACAATGCTTTTGCAGAAGATGGTCCAGACAAAGGCCATACATATCAGTGGCTCAAACTTAAACCTATGCAAACTTGAGCAGAATTAAAACTATCTAGATTTTTTGCTTATGGCTTTTATTGCTTTTGTCTTTTCACTTTCTTTGCTCCTGTCCATCACCTCAAGCCTTGGGGAAGACTGTTGGTCTCTGGGGCAATGTGGAGGTGTCTTCCTTTCCTGTACTGACAAGCTGAACAGACGCACCTTGTTGGTTCGACCCATCAGCAAGCAGGACCCTTTCAGTAATTGCTCTGGCTTCTTTCCTTCTGTAAGAAATCATTTTTGAATTATGCTACAGCACTCCCATTGACAGGAACCCAGAGAAGGAATTAAACTATCCATAGAGTCAACTCTTGATTTTCATCTTTCTCTGTACCGACTTCTTTGTCAATGAATGATCATGAAATTTTAAATCATAGACTGGTTTTCTATAATAACCTGATTTGTTTCTGTATGACTTGTATATGCTATTTGTCATTCTGGTTTTGTGAATACAAACTAATTTTACCATCAGCATAAAAAAAATCAAAGTCTGGTGTTAAATGTGTTTTTAAAATTATGCATGTGTTGAATGATCAAGAGTTGACCATACTGCTTTTGTCATTCCTTTTATGATCTTACTTAGATTCTTCCCCATGTCCCCTATTATTATGCCATTTCCTTTTTACAACTAATTCAAAGTACCTTATTTGGTTTCTTCTTGAATCTGGGCAAGGCTGTATGTCTGTCACTGACTGAATAGAAAATGAACACAAGACTATACACCAGTGGCTTTTAGAAGTTTGGAACATTTTTTTTTCTAATGATACAATATATCTGAAATACTAGGGATGCCAAAAATTGTATACACATTTTAAGAAACATTATCTATGTATCACATAAATACTGATGGTAACCACTTTGAGTATCTCTTGTAATTGCAGAAGTCAAACATGACTTGTATTGATCTTTTGTTATTGGTATATATTGAGTATTACAATTTTAATACAGTTTTTTTCCTTTCTTAAAATATGTTTACTATTTTTGGCACCCTCTGTGTTGGTAAGCTAATTATTTTAAGTGATATTTTTAATTCAATAGAATGTGTTAATTTTAAAATATTAAGAGCAGATTATCACAATGTTAATAGCAATGCTCTTAAGAATTTATATCATTGCAAACATTATTAGGTATTTTCTTAGCATGTGTAAACTACCTATTTTCTTCCCTTATTCTATAGCTCAAGAGCAATTTAAGTCATATATCTTCAGCATTATAAAAATTAGCCAAGTATTATGTTCCTAGATTTAATATTTAATATTGTATTTGCACAGCAAACGCTGGTTTCTGATTTGATTTTTTAATTTTTTTCTAGCCTAGTCTGGAAAAAGATGTTTTATAAGAGGTTTTTATGTCAGTGGAAGTTCTGTTCAGATTTCCTTTCTTCTCTTTGAATGTTCATTATTGTCCATGAGAAATATTCATAATTTTAACATCCATGAAAAAAATCCAAAAATTATTGTCTTAAAAGTTTTCTTTATCAATTTTACTAATTTTTACAATTTTATTAACTTTTTTAAATTATGAATGTTTTCTAACTTTTATCTTAAATAGAATACAAACTTGATTATTACTATATGAAAAGTAATATTTATATTGTCCCAACTCTAACTAGTATTCATTTAATTTTTTCATTTTTTTCTCTCATATTAAGGGTCTTAGGGATGCAGTAGTAGTTCAGTAAACAAACTTTCTCTCATGGGAGTGTACTTTATAAGGGCACCTATATTCAATATCTTTAAAAATATTTTTTCCAAATTAAAACATTTATACATGGAAACACTCTTTATACTATTTCCAGGATTAAAATGTTGCCATTAATGAACATTTCAGTTGGATTATTTAGATCAAAGGTTGATGATACCCTTTTCTCCAATGCCCAATTTGGACACCTGGAGACAGACAGTGTTGCTGTGGCCTCTTCCTTTGGGCCATCCCACAGCTACCGGTCTCCATCCACTTTTGCCTGCTGTCCAGCAATATCATGATATAGGATTGGTAGTACTTTTTCTTGCTTTACTGCGTTTCCTTTTGTTTTGAATATAGAAAGGAAATGGAAAGAGAAATCAGACAAGAGGGAGTGAGAAAGTTAGGAACAGAAAAACATGCTCTGAGACAGAACAATTATATGAAAATTATTATTTTGCACATCCATTTAATGACTACTTTTCAAGTTGTTTTAAAGTTCAGAAAATTAACTTAAAAAAAGAACATATACAGAGGCAAATTTTATCTGACCTCAACTTTGTGCATTGTACAATCCAGATTAAAAAAAAATGAACAGTGGTAGTTGAATTGCATACTTTTTTCCCCTCACCATGTCATGGAGTGATAGGCAGCAACAAGAGCAGAGGAAAATTGAAGCAAAATGTTTTGCTAGTGATATGGTTTTCTGTTTTGTTACTTCTCAAATTTTTTCCTGTTTGGTGAATATATTTCATTCTTTTTCTTCTTCCTAGTACACCTTCTCTCTTAACATTACTCTTTGCACCCTAATAACTAAAAAATTTTTCAAACCTTGAGAAGTTAGGTGAGGAATGTGAATAACAACTCTAATTTTATATTGAGTGATTTACAAAATAATTGGTTCAGAAAAACTTTTTGAAGAGCTATTTTTTCATATATTGAGAAATATGGAGTATGCATTTTACTTTACTCTTAAAGTATGCTGTTTTACTATAATTTTTATAGTGTGCAATTTGAATATGAGAGTTAATTGGAAAAATTTTATCAGAAATATTGAAGTTGCAGTGACATAATTTTCACTTTATTCATCATTGATTATGCATATGTTAATAAAGTACTAAATCCAAGAAGTAAGCGTTAACAGAAGAGCTGATAGTTAGGTTTTGTAAACAATATGATAGCCACTGGAAATAGTCAAGTTCTAAAGCACAAATGTTTTATTTCTGTCATGTTATCATTTCCAGAAAACATGCATTAATTGGTTAGTTTAGTTATCAAAGCATGATATCAATGAGGCTCTTTTAATGGGCTCAGGCTTCATATAAATAAGTCAAATTATCAAAGGAAAAACACTGTTCTTATAATTGTTAATTCAAGTGAAGTCAAACATGTTCTCTATTCAGGTTGTTGATCACAAATGGAAATGTATAAATGGTTATTTCAATTTCACCTGCCTAAGCAACTCTCTGTGGTCTATATTATGACAGCATATTTGCACTCTGAATAAAAAATTTATTAAGAATGAAAAGATAAAATCTAGAGATGATCTGTTCCAAATTCTGAATGTTATAGAAAATGTAGAAATCATAGAAACAACTACAAAGAGGTTAATTACCTCTTTCAAGATTTAGAACTAGAACTCAAGATTTCTAATTTTCATTTCACTCATACTGAGTCTTAGAAGCTTTTGCCTCATTTGCAGAATTGTTTCAGTAATGTGCTCATTAAGAGGTGTAGGCCTAGTAAAAGTTGTAATACCAACTGAGATCATTTTCTGCTTTCAAATAGTTCTGGGGGTTTTTTGTTTTTTTTTTTGTTTTTTTGTAATGAAATGTGTTTTGTGATTTTTTTTTTTTTTTTTTGAAACAGACAACTGCAAAACTTCTAGATGGCTCTCATCAGCAGCATGGATTTCTCTCTTTGACATATACAAAAGCTGTAACAAAAAATGTCCGTCACAAGTTAATATCAAGAAATGAGCGAAGAAGTTTTCATAAGTTATCTGAAAATTTAATGGATGGTTCCCCTCATTTTCTTCATGAAATTCTTCTTTCAGCACAAGCTTTTGATATTGTTCTTTGTTTTCCTTTACTTAATGCCATTGCAAGTATATTTCAAGCAAAGTTACCAAGGACCCAAAAAGAGAAAAGAAAATCTCCTGGTCAACCCATGAGGACCCATACACTGACTTCACGCAATTTACCTTTGATTTATATCAACACAAGTGTAATCAGAATTTTTGTTCCAAAAACAGAAGAAATGCAAACAAGTATTGAAGGTATTGTCTTCAGAAATTATTTTGATCTGATTTTAAATAATTTTCTTCTGGAAACCTTAATTTTCTTTCTTTCTCTTTAAAAAATATGGTAGTTAGTTGTAGTTTGCAGTTTGGTGTGTTTTAGAACGAGTAAATATGTTATAGTCATTCTGCAATTAAATCTTTAGGAGCTATGTCAGAATACTGAGTATGTTTTTGACTCTTAGTTACTAGAGTAAGGAAAAAAAGATTGTTTTTCTTCAGAGCTTTTGCTATTAAAGTTTATACTTTCTGTCATTTGTTTTATGAAACTCAAATGCTGGGTTCTGTGTACCTAAGATAACTAAAAATTAGTTTAGAGACCTAGCCAACACCGCAAGGCTCCTGTGGCTTCTTCTAGGCTTCTCAGTGCCCACTGAAATTGTTCTGGGTTTTAAAATGAAGTAAATGGATAATCCCACTGCCTCTGTCCAGAAGAGAGACTTTTAAAATTTAATTTCCCCCATGCTATAAAAGAGTAAAACCTAAACAATTTTGAGTGAAACTTTAACACCGTGGTTAATAATATGGACTTTAGAGTTACACAGACCTGAGTTCAAATCCCAGCTTTAGCAGTTATTTACTGTGAAATCTTGCAGAAGTTAATCTAAATTCTTATGTTTAAACGATAACGGTGGTACCTATCTTGGTAGTAGGCCTATTGATAGCTTACTTTCGAATGACTTCTTAAGACTAGTGCATTGTGCCAGTTCCATAGTATTGTATTTTTCCAGGTATAAGAATACTTTTGTCTAAATTGTTACACCAAAAATTGGGTGTCTTCTTATACATGGGAGTAACCAGTTAATAGTGATTTCTTAATGTTGGAGTAGAAAAATAGGGATTCTCTTATACATGAGGGCCTTTTATACACGGAAAAATACAGTCAGCTCTCAATAACAGGAAGTCTTATCAGAAGAAGATTGTTCCCTTTCTTTTATTTTTATTTATTTTTATTTTTTTTGCTGTTACCCATGTATTACTTTTCTTTTTTTTTTTTTTAATTCATTTTTATTGTTAGACTTATTGGGGTGACATCTGTTAGCAAGGATTACATAGATTTCAGGCATACAATTCTACAGTGCATTGTCAACTTGATGTATAATAAGTTCACCACCTAATGTGACTTCTCTTTCCATCACCTTATATTTAGCTTCCCCCACTCCTCTCCCACCCGCTTCCCTGTCTCCCCTCCCTAACCCACTCATCCCCAAATAAACATTAAACTATTGATTGTGTCCATAGGTTATTTGTTTGTTCATTTCTTTTTTTCTTTGCTTTCAGTTTTATATTCCGCATATGAGTGAAGTCATACAGTTTTTGTTTTTTCTGTCTGGCTTATTTCACTAAGCATGATGATCTCCAGGTCCATCCATTTTGTTGCAAATGGCAATATTTCATCTTTTCTTACAGCTGAGTAATATTCCATTCTGTATATATACCACAGCTTCTTTATCCAGTCATCTGTCGCAGGGCACTTTGGTTGTTTCCATGTTTTGGCCACTGTGAACAGCGCTGCAGTGAACGTTGGGGTACATAAGTCTTTGCGAACAAAGGTTTTCAAGTTCTTTGGGTAGATCCCCAGAAGGGGGATTGCTGGGTCAAATGGTAGCTCCATTCCCAATTTTCTGAGGAACCTCCACACTGCCTTCCACAGTGGTTGTACCAGTTTGCACTCCCACCAGCAGTGTACCAGAGTTCCTTTTTCTCCACATCCTCTCCAGCACTGTTATTCCTCATCTTGTTGATAACAGCCATTCTCACAGGTGTGAGGTGGTATCTCATTGTGGTTTTGATTTGCATTTCCCTGATAGCTAATGAGGATGAGCAGTTTTTCATATGTCTGCTGGCCATTTGTATTTCTTCATGGGAGAAGTGTCTGTTTAGGTCTTCTGCCCACTTTTCAATGGGGTTGTTTGTTTTTCTGTTGTTAAGTCTTATTAGTTCTTTATATATTTTAGATATTAGACTCTTATCTGATGCATTATTTGCAAATATTTTCTCCCATTCAGTTGGCTGTTTCTTTGCCTTGTTGATGGTTTCTTTTGCTGTGCAGAAGCTTTTTAGTTTGATATAGTCCCATTCATTTATTTTTGCTTTTACTTCCCTTGACTTTGAGGACAGGTTCATGAAGTCTTCCTTGAGTCCTAGGTCTATAAGTTTAGTACCAATGTCGTCTTCTATACAGTTTATTGTTGCAGGTCTTATATGAAGGTCTTTAATCCATTTTGAGTTAATTTTTGTATATGGAGAGAGTTCACAGCTCAGATTCATTCTTTTGCATATGTTTTTCCAGTTTTCCCAGCACCACCTACTAAAGAGGCTGTCTTTTCCCCATTGTATGTTTTTTGCTCCTTTATCGAAAATTATTTGTC